>KK120774.1:112463-179672 GCA_000611955.2 Stegodyphus mimosarum
AATTTATTTTGTTCGTAAAAAAGCTAAGTGTCTACGCTTCACGACGATGTAAAAATGAAATGTATAGAGTGAAATCTCGTTTTCCTGTAGCCCATTATGTCTCAAAATGACGCGATTTGGTCACAAAACATAAAATAAAAAAAATTCTAATTCGAATTTCGAAAAAATCGCTTCGAGGTGCACTGGATCTTGTGTAGACACACCTATGTACCAAATTTCGTGGCCATGGGTCTATTAGCTTACTCGCAACACGAACGAAACACACACACACACACACGCACGCACGCGCACACACACGCGCACGCGCGCTCACACGCACACACACACACACACACACACACACACACACACACACACACACACTTTGTTTTATTATATGTAGAGATAATATAAGATAGATGGGTGAATTAATAATCAAAGCTCGTTCGACTCGCGGAACAGAAAAAATGCAATATTTTTCTCAACTACCACGGTTGACAATCAATGCTGGTATGCGCCTTGGCATTGAAAAGAAGAGGCTTTGGATATGTGCTTGGATACATCAGTCCATGCTCTTTCACACGTTGCCGAAGTGAATTTGGCCTAGCGCAGGGGGATGAATGCTAGGAAATTTGTTTTCTAGTCATGAACCGAACGTATTCAAAGGAGCCGTTCAAGGCAGCAGGGAGGCCTGAAGACAATCAAGAATTGTTGAACGTTGCATGCGACGTCTGGTCACTCATGTTCGTACTGAAATTTGGCCGCTGGCGAATCTGGAATTAAAGGAAGGACAACAGGCTCCAAAACTTCAGAGATTTAGCTCTGGTGTGTGCCGACGATGTGCATTAGGCTGGTGTGAGGGTAAATCCAATCCCACTCTAATAACTCAATGATGATAGGCATGTATGGCGATGCAGTATTATGCAAGACCAAGACCGTCACCGCGATAATGATAGAGTCAAGTACAATAATCGCAGAGCTGTAGCAGAACGAAATTTGTCTGTAAAGACAATGTTGTGCCATTCATTTGTCCATGTATGTCGTTCAGTTCCCTACTAAAGCCGCATACGATTATGGTACAATAGGTTATGGTTACACTAGATGTCTTGCAGACATTCCCTTCTCTGCAGGCATTGTCAAATGGTATGCGCTGACGCAGATTGTTCTGCAACAGATTCTAGGGCTTCTGATGTTGTTGTATGATTCCTCATTGCTCTTTTCACAACTTACGTGTCCTTTTTTTCGGTGCTGTAATGCGGGTGGTGCAATTGTTTCCGAGAATAACCATCCAACGGGAATCTCCAAAGAGATTACGTCTATTGTTCTTGCCCCCACTGATTCCATATTCGCATCACTGCTGCTTCATTTCGTTCAGCATGAGTTCCAATATCTCGGAAGGATGAATTTTAGTCTTTATATGCCGCATCTCTTCCCGAGTAAAACTCAGAAATGACTGCTGCCTTTTTCAACTGTGAACACGGAAGCTTTCCACGTAAACGAACAGCGAAAAACGCCACAATTCGATTAGCTTACTATTCGGTCTCTTTTTACAGGGATTCTAGGTAGTGTTACTGGGGCACGCGACTTGCTTATGCAATACGAAAGGTTACACATGGTGCAAATGTCAAACCTATTGGATGCTTACTTCATCGTGCTGTAGTTTAGATGGTAAGTACTGCATTATTGTTTATGTAAGTAAGTTTCATAAGAGCAAACATATATTGTTTGCCTTTATTATATTTATCTTCTGACAAAAATCATTGCTGATTTTATAAACTTTTAGGTTTGAATAAAAAATCGCATTTTAATAAATTTTGAAATAAAGTTAAAAACAAAATTAATTAAAATGGCTTGAAAATAAGTACGAAGCAAAATTAAAGAAATTCTAAATCTAATAGTATATTATTGCATTTTAAGGACTTCGTGCTTTTTGAACAGGCCAAAGGCAGGTATACCTTCGCCGGTATTTGATCTTTGAAACGATTACGTTCAGTATAGACAGAGAGGAAGAATAGACGATAGCTCCAGTATCTTCGAAGAGACTGCTGGAAATCCAGAGTCCAAGCAGAAGCAAATGCTACTACAGCTCGAGTGTCTAATCAGATGTTTGGAGCACTATAGAAAAGAGCAGCTACATGCTAGAAATAGCCAAAGATAGATAAGGAAAGTTATCATAAAATCACATTGTAGAGACTTTTGGAAGGAGGAGACATGAAAAATGAGAAACGACTTCGCCCGGAATGGAACCATGGACCTCTCGGTCGCGTCGAGCGTGCTGACCACTACACCACGAATGCAATGCATGAGAAGAAGACGGGAGAAATATCTTATATACTCCTCCTTTTAAAGGGCGACTGGGGTTTCGGGGACCCTATCGCCAAATCCCTGTGGCGAAGAATCATCATCCACCACCTTTTTAGTTCGGGCGCCAGTTGTAGAGACACTAGGTTATTTAGGAAACAGATGAGATGAAAAATGAACGTCTTCGCCGAGAATCGAACCACGGACCTCTCGGTTACGCGTCGAGCGTGCTGACCACTACACAATGAAGGCATGCGAAGAAGGCCGGGGAAATACCTTATATTTATACGGGGAAATTTCTTAATTAAAAATAAAATATTTTGCTGTCATTGTTACTCAGTTATCGCTAATACAGAATAAGATATTTTACATGTTACGTTTGCAGAGGGCAGTTTCCAAAATTTTCTTTATATTACTTTCTAGTCATTGACAATGTTCGAATTCGAAAACTGAAGACAGTTAGAGGCGAAAGTCTTCACTTTCGACTCTAAACTGTTCTCCAAATTTCGATATCCGATAACTTTGGCTTCTATTTAGAAGCTGTAAACTGTTATATACATAAAATATTGTAGACTAAAATAGGACAAAACAATCAAGCAATAAAAGAAATGTTCCCTAATTTACAATAATGAGAAATGCAAATAGAGGCGAAAAAATATTTATATTAATTTGCAGTAACACGAATATTTACACTCGTTTATAACAATATTTACACGACATTATTAAAACCTATTTTAATACTAACATGTAGGTTAAAAGTAAATAACATTTTCCTAATAGTAGAGCCATAAAAAACAGAAAGCGAAAAGGAAACAAAATTTAGATAGGGATCAATACTAGGAAACAAAAGAATTAAATAAATAAATCAAATTTTCTTTTCATTCATGCATAAAGAAGTTGCAAGGTTTCGTTTAGTTTCATTAACCAGTTATTTTAGGTTAATTTGCTTTGCTGTCTTTCTCGTTTCCTACTTTCCTGCTAGAATGTAAATATCTAGCTAGCTCGTAATCAAATGAGGTAGACAGAAGATGGCATTAAAAGAAGGTTTTAGAGAGTAGAATCAGAGCTTATTCCAGCTGCTGAAGGCCACGCTGCTAATTTCATTCTCTTGAGGGCTGTATTCTTGCGGCGTTGCTTTATTTTGGCCACTAGGCTTCTCATGACGATTTTGCCAACTTATGCGCTTCTCTATCTGTGTAACCGTTGGGTTAACTTATGTTTACTAATTCAAGTTAAATTCTTTACTTTTGATTTAAGCCATAAATGCTGGCTATTTTGAAAACACAAACACGAATGGTGCTTTTTGTTAGCTTTTATTTGAGTTAAATAAAGGGTCCTTTACACCCTTTCTCAGTCTCTGTGGCACTTCATCAGACATAGTGATAATTCACTTTAGAAGTTTCGTCGTAGAAGTTTCGTACACTTGATGCTGCATCAAGTGTACGAAGAGAAGACGATGTTTTATAAAGTCATGCGGAAACATTATTCCTTATATCTACAAGAAGCATATAAATACTTAACTTAATATTACAAGCCAATCTGCTGAAATTTTTTAGCATAAAGAGTAAGTAAACTGAACAGCAGAAAACGTGTTAAATATTTAATGGTATCATTAACGATTATATTAATTGATAAACTTGCAAGGCGATATCTAGCTTCAAAAAGGTTATAAGGTATTTTTCCCCTCCTTTCTGCATACCTTCGTGATGTAATGGTAGCACACTCGGAGCGTATTCGAGAGATCTCGGCAAAGGCATTGCATACTTTTCCTGTTCCCAGCTTCAAAATAACTTAACGGCTCTATAATAGCGCCTGAACTAGAAGGTGGTGGATGATGATCCTTCACCACCAGGATATGGCGATTGGGTCCCCTCATCCCCAGTCGTCCTTTAGGGGGAGTATATAATGTATTGTCTCCTTCCTTTCTGCGCGCCTTCGTGGTGTAATGGTAGTACACTCAGCGCGTATTCGAGAGGTCCAGGTTCGAGTCCGGGCGAGAGCACTGCACGTTTTTCAGGTCCCCAGCTTTAAAGTAACCTAATGACTCTATAAGTAACTTGGAAGATTTCCATGAAAAAAGGTTTAGTCACCAGCTAAACTTCTCTTTTTTCTGTCATGTAAAATCTCCAAATCATGTTTACCCTCTCACTACAGAAAAAACGCATGCATGTGTAAATTACTAAATAAAAATGAATAGAGACTAAGCATGAGTGTAAAGTTGATTGGAGCCATTGCTTTGGGAACGTCACTTAGATAGTGTTTAGAATGATGATTATTTTGTCTATATTTGTTGAACATTAAGGATTAGTGATGGCTTAATTTTTGTCTCTACATATGTTGAAAATAATTTAAGTTGTTACGAGATGGTAAGAATAAATTACTAAAATTACTGTGAGTTAAGCTAAACTGTGAAAAGAGATTTCATTGTGAACCGTGATACAGATTTTATAGACTTAGATTTGGAGATTTGTTTAGGATGAGGGCCAGTTAGTCACAGATTAGCGTTATGAAGACTGAGAATAAGTTTCAGCAGTTTCTATTCGCTTTGATTTGAAAGCATTTGAGAAGTTTATTACTAATTACAAGGGTTTACTGTATCATTTCTTATGCTAGTTTCATCTACTTCGTGTCTAAATCGATAGCTAGCAAAGGCAAGTAAAGAGAGTTAGAAGTGATGGAAGTAGTTAGTAAACTAGAATAATAAAATATTTAGCATTCTGTTAAATGCATGCTGATAATAGGAAGATAAAAAACTAAAATAAAAGGTGGAAATAAACTGGGTTCAACTTTTGTTCCAGTCAGCCTATTTACCGGTTTCAGCTCATGGCAATCGAGCAGTTGGAGGGATTATTCCAATTAGGAGACTTCTTCACAACTCTCATACTTTCTGCCCTTCGCTGCTTTTCTAGAAGTTGTTTTGGGAATAATGTGGGTTTAATTTGAGCTGCTGAATTTCGTATGAAGTTGAGGCAACGCCATCTGCATTTTCGGGGGACAAAACTGCAAAATAGGGAATTAAAACAGTAGAAAAAGTGAACAGATAGTTTTCAGGATTATAGTAATATCAATTCTGCTAGGCAAATAATTTTATCATGTAACCCACAAAATTATGCACAAGGAATTAAAGCTTTTTCGATACGCCTTTAAAATGTGGAAAGAGTAAATTGAATTCACCTTCTCTAGATATACAATTTGCAGAAAGTTTTTAATTAATTCGCAAAAGAACTTTTTCACATAAATGGATCGTAAAAGAGGGCACATCTTGACTCTAGATGCATAGAAAATTTTATTCAAATGCTTTTGGTCGTTAAATGAACTTCATATTTTTGGTATAATATGACGTGGAAGATTCAAAAATACTTCTTACCGAATATAATCGAATCAAGACGTTAGTAAACTAGTAATGTTCAATAAACTAGTGTTGTGTAGCAAATTCACTAATTATTTAAGTTTGACTTAAGATTTAATTTTTATTATTCTAAATTTATGCTACACAACGCTATTTTATTTAATATGTTGTATTTATATTTGCTTTAGTTTAATTTTAATTAGGGGTTTTGATACTTTAGATTTACGCGTTGAAACACACACTGGAATTAGGTGTTTTTCTACGTAATAAACTTGATTTAAAATTACTTAACTTAAGTTGATCCTCTATTAATTTATATCACTCGATGTAGAGAAATTAGCCTTTTAATTTAAGATCACTTTCAAGTTTCTAGCTTAAACAGTTTTTAAGTTACAGTCAATTATTTAACGAAATTTTTGCACTTCGTGGGGAATTTGGTCTTGGGGGGAAAGGATTGAAAAAAGTGTCGCACTTGTACTTGGATTCTAAGATTTTGCTTGAGAATTTCCGGTCGGGGTTGGGTTTGCAAGTTTTTCTCGCGCTTGCGTCGGATTCTTCGCATTTTCCTTTGGCGTGCTTGGCGAGATTCGAATTTGTGTTTTAGTTCAACTCCTCGGAATTCGAAAGATTTTGCAGGGGTTTGTTCGGTGTGTGAAGTTCTGGATTTTTTCACCGGGTTTAGAGGGGATTGGCGATATCTGGTTTTCTGACTTGACAAAAAGCCGGTGCAGGTGTCATTCTCTCTCTTTCTTCGGCTGACTTGACGCTGTTAATGCCATGCGTGCTCTGAGCACGAGTTTTGGGCTGTTTTAAGGAATGTTATTCTTTTAGGGATCGGGGCATTCGCTCCCACTACTCTTGTTTAAAAATGCTACGTAATGTAACTCTGGCTTCGGCCCTTCCTCCGTTATTAATTTCCAGCAGAACGTACTTCCTTTAAAGAACGGTTTGCCACTCCTAAGGCTTTTGAGTTACCGTTCAATTAGTTTCGGCTATGGAAAGAAAAAGGAAACTTATACATTAACCTGAAATCTCTATAATTTGGCTGCGGTAAAATATTCTTCTATATTTGATTATTCCTGCTTCTTCTCGGGCCTATCGGATGAAGTTCTAGATATTGCTACGACGATGCTGTCCATCCTGCTGTTCACCGATTATGATTTCGTCTTCCAGCTAACTGTTGCAGTTCCCGGATCTAGATGCTGCTAGTCCTGTTTTCTTGTTCTATCCTGCTGTGCGGCTCCCGTCCTGCCGGATGAAGTTCTAGATGTCTGCTGTGAAGGTGTACATCCTTCTGTTAACCGATGAGTTTGGGACTGACCATCGATCCTTCCAGGCATGTCGCCAAAGTTTTTCCTACATATCATGCTGCTGAACTTTCTTCTACATCATTTTCCTTCCTACAAAGTTCCGGTTTAGGAATCTTCAGATACGATTTATTTTTCTGTACTCTTTAGTTCTTAACTTTAGTTCTTAAGAAAATTTTAATTAAAATTACAGGTTTTAACTATCTCCTAATATAGCAAGGATTCAATTATTTTCAAAATGTAGTTATGTTTTAATTTAAATGTTTGCTTTAAAGGATTTGAGATGCTGAGGAATTTAAATTTTAGTATCGTTTGATGATCTTACTGACTTTGCAGAGATTAAGGTAAAATTGCTAACTCTCTTAAAATAGCTCCAGTTTTAAAACTCTAAATTTTCTTAAAAGGGTGGTTTTGGTATAATGATAGTAGTTTTCCTTTTATTTTGTTTTTTTGTGCACTACGTTTCGTATTTTCTTGGATTAATAAGGTGTAAGAACCTTTAAATTGTTAAGGGTAATAGTTGTTATAAATTTTATATTTTTAACTCATGAAATAGTTATGATTAACTGATAGTTTTTTAATTTTTAAGTTGTTATCTTAAAATGGCAGAATTGTGAAACCCAATATTAATGTTTGAAATTGTGGTCATGAATTTTTATAAATTTCAACTCAATGAAATAGTTATTTCTGAATTAATTGTTACAGGAGGTTTACGTGGTTTATTTTGAACATAATAGAAATTTGTTGAAAACGCATGTTTATGTTATACTGTAGTAAAAAGAAAAAAAAAATGGTACATTTAACTTAAGGTTATTTTCATTAATCCGGAGGCAGGGAAATTTTAGTACTAAGAATTTGGATATGTTTAAAGAAAAATTATAATAAACTCTATAGTTGTTTTTTAGTATTACTGATTTATGTGTTTCCTTTAAAATATGTTAACACTACATTGTTTCACCAGTATCAAGGTTCATCGGGTTATATACACTAACTAATTTTTTTTAACACAACGCAATGATTAAATTTGTTTAGGTTAGTCAACTCCACCCAGTTGGCACCTGACACTAGTGTTTTATTCTGTAGATATAAATATGAATTCTATAACAAATGCACGCCTAAATCGTTATTTCTGAACTGTCACGTTCATCATGTTGCTGTCAAATTTCTCCCTTTATTAATGTATGACATAAACTGAAAGGAAACTCACTTTGAGCTCTTCACAAAAGGAGTTTCCTGAAGAGACAAAACTTTAAATCAACATTTTTAAACGCGCAATATTTGTAATGGAGTCAGATATTGAATAAAACACGTTGTGGCTTCAGTCATTTAAAGAGATTCCCTAAACACATCTAATTATGTAAAAAAACGAGCCACTGAAAACTTTTTAAAGTTTGATTTCTTGCAAAATTTTTAATTAGTTCAAATAATGAATTCACCTATGACATGACTAAAGAACTGGAATAAAACTGCCGATTATATGTCTCATATGTGAGCTAACTTATTCAAAAGAAAATTACCCTTTTTCTCTGAAACCAGTTCAGAAATTTGCAGAAATAAACAGAGGCTATAAAAAAGATTTTGTGGAAGAGATACAAAACGCTTTTGTTAATATATTTATGAGTTTCGAGGAACACCAAGATACAGTGTACTTATCCTTTTATAAAAAAATTATTTTTTTCTGACCTTTCAATTTTTTCGAATTAAATATGTCTTTAACTCCATGAGTGGAATATAATGATCAAATGTCAAGCCTATCACGCTGCGTTAATGGTAAATATTTATTATTGATCAGATATAATACTGCATAATTTGTGTCTGGCAAGATCATGTAAAATAAGTGAAAAAAGTGATTGAAAATATGGGAACCAAAGGGAAGTAATAATGCAAATGCATTTAACCTATGAAACAGACAATAATCATGGTTAAATGCAATTGTCTTGCCCTTCAGAAGTTAATTTATAGAATATTCTGGATGACGAATAACTGCTAATAAGAATTCCGATTCTGTAATTCAAACTGCAGTCAAGGAGGGTCCCATTCAGAATTATTTTAATTCTGATAAAATAATCTGATAAACCTAATATATTGGAAGGTGACATAAAATCTGACAACATAAATATGACAAAATTGGAAGATGCTTCTTCCATAGTAAACCATTTCGAAGATATAACAAATAGAAATGAAATGAGGGCTGCTGCTCTTGAAAAAACTTTAATTTTTCAATGTAGAACAAACACTTAGGAATTTATTTGGTTATTGGCAAATGGAAAAGCACACAATAGCAGTCTGTCTAGGGATAAGGGATACTTCGTGGAGAGCTTTCTACGGGGAAGTTGCCGTTACATATGAGAAAAACCACGAAAAACAGTTATGTAGGCAATTCTTTTTACATGGAATTGAACTCCCAGCATTCAGCCGTCTCAAGCCCCACTAGACCACTGGTGGGATCTTAGAAGTTGAATCCCGTGCAACAGAGACTTATTAAATTAATTCTTTGATTAAATTAACGAAACAATAAGCTATCTCATTTTCTACAAGAAAGGATTTATGATGTAGCTTTGTTTACAAAATGTACGTTACTTACTTTTTCAAATATTATATTTTCCGCAATAGTCGCCTTGCGTAAAAATACACACAAATTCACTATTCCTGTCACTGCTGGAATGCAGCCTGGAAGTCGACTTACGTGAGCCAGTCCATACCTTGTGATTCGGCTTGGATATTCTTAACAATGTGAAAACGAGCGCTGCATGTTTAGGAAAAGGAAGTTTCCAGAAATTGACTCTGGCAAGTGGACAGATGTGGAAGCGATAACGTGTTGTGGTTTGAAAGGAATTTGGAAATGGAGTGCATGGTAGCAGAGTGAATTTTGGCTGTGGAGAATCCAGTTCTTTGCGTGTCAAATATCGGGGCATTTTAACCAAATGTTGCAGAACTTTTCAGAAAAACCTTTAATACCAGTATGGCCTTCAAGAACGAGTTTATGATGAACAGTATTCAGAATTATGGAAAGCGGGATGAGTATGTTGCACAGAGACTCATTTTCGACTTTGGTCATCAAGATCTTCCTCATTGCGACGAAAGATATTTGCCTAGTCATACCGTCACCCCAAGAGACATCACCAGAGAAGATGCTGGATGTTAAGGAAACATTGTCTACAAACGCTTATAGACATCTCGGCTGACAGGACCAGATGTTCTCTTTGATCAGGATTTAGAAGTTGGAGGACAATACTCTGCATGTTCAATTCTGACATGGTATTGTCTACCGTAACCGGTATAGTGCATCAGCAGTGTCACTAGTACAGTGGATTATCCTCGGAAGACCCACGTACACAGGTTTCTGAATTCGTTCTGTATAATCGGGAAAAACACATGTGGAAGGGGTTTTAGATAGCTTGTCTTCAAAGGTTGTTGTTCTAGTTTTGATGTTGATTATAATAAGCTTGTCAAAGCACATTCAATATCTGTGGGGTCGATTAATCCAGTTTTGAAGTTTTGTGTTGGCTTGTTGTTCCACGTTTCTGACCGTGACGTATCACTCACACATGGCCACAGAAACATTATCAAGATTGAAAGTCATTACAGCTGGGAGTGTAGTGGTCCCTATAGCGCGAGTAAAGTGATTGTAGCCATTTGTTGGTGGAGCTAATGCAGGAGTTCTTTTCATACAGTTGTCTATTTTTATATTTGCGTCTTCTATGCTGACTGTGCAACAGATAGCTAAAACATTCATTTAGTTGTATTATTAATTTAGAAATTTTGTCTGTTGAACTTGTCATCTTCCTCAATTTAAAGTAGAATTTTCATACACTCTCCCATTATCTATAGGTTTTTACAAGATATTAAACATTTAAATGTTGGGAATTTTGAATGTATTTTGGAAACAAATCTCTAGAAAGGGTGCCTTGATACAGATTTAAAGTTTGCTAAATTCTGAACTATTTCGTGCAAGTGCGAGAAAAGAAATTTTCCTTAAGTCATAAAGTTTAAAAAATTACTAATTTGCATGTTTTGAGTAATTATTTTTAAAAAGCTACTGGGAAAATATAATTCGAATATATACACCCATAGGAGGCGAAATAATATTGTACGAAAAACGCTGTTCAATTGAACAAACTGTACTTCGCTTGTAAAGAATTTACCTTATGCCTTAGACAGGAAATATGTTCTGAAATTTACATTAAGTCCATTTACATTTAAAGATTATTACGGCATATTTTGGTTAATTATATTACTCGAAAGATTACGTCATTAGTAAAACTACCCTCAATACTTGCAATTCCAAAAGCTGGACATTGCAAGTTTTGATTTAAATTTAATTTGATTTAAAATTTGGCGAGGAGAGTGTTGATTTTTCTTGTTTCCTGGTCCGATAAATACCTAATCGCCTTATACTGTTGCTGAATATTATTCTAGAAGGTGACTAATCTTGTAGAATAACATCAAGTCTATCGTTCCCTCCAGCTTCAACATGCGCTAGCTCTACCCCCGTTAGTGGCCGAGCGACTAAAGACTGCTGAATATTGGTAGTTAGTCTTTGATTAAAACCTAGGCCAAATGCCTGGTTGCATAGTTGGTCTTCGTGATGTTCCCTATGAATAACTCGAATACAGTCCAGTTTCAATTAAAAACTTTTCCACAAAGGCTTCTCCCCTTAGGCAAATAGCCCTTGTGTGCTTTGCTGTATTCGAATAAACAACCGATCATACATATACGCCATTATCATTCATTATTAATGTACAAGTTTTTAGATTTTATAATTTTATTTATTTATATGTTTTCAAAACATTATACTGCTTTGTTAACATTTTGCCTTCAAATAGAGTGTATTTATTATCAAAATAATTTTGAAAATGCGAATTCGCGGGAACCGAGAACAGATTCATTCATTTTCTTTTAAAGAGAAAAAACTGAACTCGAACAGATCTCTGGAATAAATTAAGTTTCAATTTTAAGAAATAGGTTGCGTGCTTAATTAAAAAAGTTCCATTGTTTGATGTTGAGAAAATAAGTTACTTTGCACTTTCTTTAATGGAAATAAAATATTTTATTCTTTTTAACGCTATAATTGTTTTTGAAGAAAAGCAAGTTAAACCGTTAAGTAAGCGACTAATAAGGTAAACGGCAGAACAGGGTAAGCGACTAACTGTGGTCCCAGTTAGTCCGAATAATTGGAATTCTGAGCAATATTAAAGTAATTCGCGAAGTACCATGTATAAATGCAGGTTTTAAAGAAATCATATTTTACGATTTTGTATTCTTATATTAAACAATTAAGGTTACCAAAAAATATTCAATATATTTCTGCAAAATATATTGTTTGTTAAAGGAAGAATGGTTTAAAGATACAAAGGTTCTGAACGCTTACTGAGATGTAGAGTCATCAGCTTCAATGAAGCAGGAAGCACGAAAAGTTGCAAAACCTTGCCGGCTTTGAGCTCCAGACCTCCCGACTGCCAGACGGATGTGCTTCTAATTACACCACGAAGGCAGGCGGGAAGGAGGGAAAAAATATCTTATAAAGGAAAAAAATCAAACTGCTTTGTAATAATTGAACAAAATGCGATATTTTATTGGCTTTAATTGCTTCAAATGAAATGGCATTTTCTTTTCAGGAAACAAATGAATTCGCCACACTTCCAAAACATTATTCTGTAGAGTTCGTTTGAAGTTAATGCGAAACAGATTTGGAATTTTACCGATAGTTAAATGTCTAAACTATCGAGAAAATGAGTTTCACGTGATATGCTCAGCTATCTGTGTTTGACATTCATGTGATTCGAAAACTATTTCGATAACTTATTCGCTTACAAATATAGATAAATAAATAAATATTATACATATATATATATATATATGTTTCTTTTCTCATTCCTCCAAGAATTAATATCAGGTATTTAATAAACAAGAGAAATAAGAGAAATGTTAATGATTTTTTGGGTTTTTATTCGAATTATATCGACATTTAAAAAACTTTTATTTATCTGTTGTGCCTTTACGAATTTATTAGTAGTTTTAAACTTTTTTCTCACATTTCATAATGTACAGCTTTGAATAGTTTTTATAATGTAATTCTTAGGTATCGAATGAGCTAAGAATTGTATAACATTACATTACAGAGCGCTTAAGGATCAAATAACCTTCGAACAAAAAGGTTACATTAGTGCTTAAGGATGGAATTCGAAGAATGGAATGCGCCTCATTATATCAACCGAAACACATTCTATGGCTTGGAATAACAGCGTAACCTCGATGGAAGATGAGGTTCGGTAAAGTTTTGTCAATTAGTTGGGGGATGAATGTAGAGAATAATTATCTTTTCCCGGAAAATTCATTTTCGCGTTATTTCTCTAATCGAGGTGAATCACCAGATTTCTGAAAATATTAACAGTCAGTGTACACAAGGAAGGGAAGCTCTAGCCATAATTTTCACTCTGAAGTTTTATCATTTTATAAATAACATAAAAACCTAACAATTATATTTATATAATTAATATAAAATTATTATGTAAATAATTAATTAATTGATACAAAAATTATTATATTTTACTTGTAATAACAAAATAGCGTAAAGTTATGTATTAAATGTAAAAATTTCAAAAACTTTTATATTAATTGAATTCTGTTGTTTAGAGTATTGCAGGAACAAGAAAACATCTATTTTCAGTGTTTAAAGACAGACGCTGAAAAGCAGAGCTGGATTTGAATTCACAAACTAATGCTCCAAGCAAAATTTAGCACTTTGGGAATTGCGGCGCTAAGCGATCGAGCAAGCTCGATCTAACTTGAAAACTGAAAAATCACTGACAATGGAAAATTGAAAATATGATCAAATGCAAACGGAAGAAAAATTAGGCTTTTTTTCATTCTTTAATTTCTTAGAACATAAACGTATAATACACAGGAAAACAGATTTAAGGGCAAAAACATTTTCTAATAGATTTAGTTAATGCAAACAAATGAAGTAAATCTCTCTATGGCTTAAAATAATAAATCACTTGCATTACGGTGAAAAAAATATTCTATATTTTACGATGAAATCAAAAATGGTGGTATGAAATGTCGCATTATAAACTTGGTGTTTTAAAATAATCATAAAAACTCCAAACAAATCACGACATATACTGTATAGTAAGCAAAACGCAGACGCCATTTCTTTTTGGACACGTGGTTTCCATGCAGGATTTCATTTGCTGATGCCAAATAAGTCTCTAGCAACACAATATGGCGTCATGGTCAATGACCACTACTCCTGCCTCGGGGGCCGAAGACATATACTTGAAGCACCGGTGATATGTTTCCTTGCGTAGACGGACTGTATAGGCTATGCAGACTTCGAGAGATACTAATTCGAATGTATGTCTCCTTGTGTAGATATGCCTTTATATTCATAACACATCGTAAAAGTAAAGTCAACAGGAAATTGTATTTTATATGATTATTTAAATATAGAGTTGTATTCGTCGGCAGTAGTAATCCTCTGCTGTTTAGCAGCTTTCTGTGTCACGAGAGTTAAACAATGAAGTATTACCTCCTAAAGATGATGCAGGCCCACCAGCGGCCGAGCGGTAAAGTCACTGAGCACTAGTAATTCGGTCTGAGGTTCAAATCCCGCGAACAGGCTGGCTGCATGGGCGTTTTCGTGGTTTTTCTCATGTGTAGCGTGCCTACGAGCCAGTTTCCCTTAGAAAATCCTCCACAAAAGTATCTCTCCTCTTAGGCAGATAGCCCTCGAGATTTTGCCGTAATTAAATAAACCTAAAGCTGATGTTGTTTGATTAACCATTTAAGGCAAAGTGCATGAGGGATATCTGCTTAATGGCAGAATGCTTTTGCGGAGGATCAGTGCATTTAAGGGAGATGACTGATATTTACTTTACATATGGGGGAAATTAGGATGATTCTAAGCTGTCAACTCGTTCTCTGACATTTGAATTTTGGTCCGGTTTTATCCATTTGCTCACTGGTAGACCATCTGCTGAAAAAATTTAAATTAAAAATTTTTCTGGGGATTGCTTTAAAAACAGATTCTAATTTCGAGTCATGGAGTCACTGATGAAAATTAAACTTTTCTAATTTTTCAAATTCATGTTAACCTTTAATGTATCTTTAAAATGTTAGCTAGCCTCTTAAACATATTTTAAGAGTTACACATACTATAGAAGCATAACTAAGTAGAATGAATATTAACTTTTATTAAACGCTCTGAGTTACGAAACGTTAATGTAAGAGATTTTCTACTGATATAAAGATATCCGTACTTAGTGGATTGGATAAGAATGTTTTGATTAGCACTTAAACTGAGCAGCAGATTGAATTAAATAAGAATTAATGCACAAGCACCATAGTGAGAATAATATCATACTTTTCAGCGTAATATTTTTCAGACTATACAAATATAAATATTTTAGTAACATTTCGGGGATGGGTGATACAAATATAATTATACGCAAATTAAATTTTTTATCAAATGCAATCATTTTATATTTGCACAGAAATATTGATAATACCTTAAACTACCAGGAGATGAATTAATTCGTTACATGAATCCTTTAGTGTAGTGAAAATGTTTAAATATTTTAATTTCTTATGTAATTAAAATTGTGTTAATTTCTGAAGGTTATGAGAAATATTGATTATAATTATTTTGGTGTAAAAGTGATAACCAAAATTTTGAATATTAATTTTATCAGCGATGAACCGCGAATAAGAATGAAGAAGTCCAACTATCCAGTATAGGATTAAGGCATGTGATTAAGAGTACATCACGTTGTTTCCCCAATAACCCGAATAATAGGGAATAAAATATGTGACCTACAGAGGATAGCAAAATAAAGTACTTACCCCAGACGTTGTGATAGTTGAAGAAGAAAATACAAGTTAATCATCTACAATTTACTCTATTTATTTTTCATATCAAAAATTTTACTGCTGAACTCACTCAAATAAAACAAGAAAATCAAATAATCAGATCATAACTATAGTCCTACTGTAAATGCAGAACGTCCATTCGTTTAACGATACACTTGGAGAGCAAATCGATTTGCATCGCTTTCTATAAATCACAAAAAACCTTGTATCGAAAATATATGTAGAGCAGCAATAAACTTATCTTGAAATTTCTTCTGATTTTGAGGCTTCTACCAGTGAATTAATTTTGAGCAGTGCACCACGTGGCGATAGACAATGGATGAGTCTTAAATTGCACAATGAGATCGTTCATGATTCTTGCTTAAAAAATATCATTCCATGCTGGATGAATTTTCAGAAACTGCATGTAGAATGAATATATTCAATAAAAAAAAACTACAGTTGGCTTTCTATAAATCAGGAAACATATCATCGGACTTTTCAGGAAAGTTAAACGTGCATCAAGAAGCGAGGTGGTAGGTGAAGAGACAGTCGGTGAAAAGACAGTCGGTGAAGAGCCAGGCCGAAGCCCGACCTTCACCCTTGAACTCCCAGCAGCGAAGAGGCAGAAACCTGTCCAACAACTGCCACCAAGGGCTTGGACGAAACGATGACGATTCTTGAAGCGATAGTTTGATGATAGATGCCGGCTTACTAGCACATTCCCTCCGGCCAAAGAAAAAGCACAGATCACCGCATGATCTTCACTGACGCTGAACACTGCATGATAAATTTCACCGAAACACAGTTCATTGCACGATAAATTTTACTGACGCACAACACTCATTACAAGTATGATCTGGTATAATAGTTAAATCAAATGAAAAATAGTCAAAAATTATTTTATCATAATTTCACTGTCTGGGATAAGTGCTACACATATGAAGTACAATCAAAAATTAATAATTAATACATATCATACAAGTTACTCATATAGTTACAGCATACACTTTCATTATAATCTGTAGTGAAATTACAATTTTCTCTTTGTAAATGGAAATTGTAAGCTAATACCTATTTTTACATTCATACATTTTCACTGAAATACAACTCTGCATTAATGATCATTTTTTTGACAAGTTTCTAATTATAAAGATTCTATAAATTCTTCTGAATAACATCAATTTGCCCTTGAATTTTACTAAATTCATCTAGACCAATTACTCTACAATTTCATTTTCTTGAACACATTAATTTTCTTCTTCCTCTTTTTATTATAGTTATATATGTATATATATATGTATATTTTTTTTACTACTCAAACTTGTTTCAGTAGCATAACTTTCATGTCTAGCTCGTTACTTGTAATGATCACTAAGTGTACTGCACACTTTTTTTTTTGTAAATTCCATGACATTAGTCAACCCGGACCAGCCTGCAGCCAACCAAACGTATGAGTGAAGGTGGCCAACCGACACCCAAACTAATCATGAAATCTCAAAAAAAATTTTTTTTGTTGGAAATAAATCCACTAAATTCTTAACACTTACAAATGTGTGTATGTCTTCTATTTATTTATTTTTTCTAACTTAGTGAACAAGAAAAAGGAATTAATCTCCACTCTTCCAGCAATGCCGTCTTCAGAGCATTTACATCTCTAGGAGGAGGATGTATACGTGTAATTGCTCTTCCAAGGTAGTCCCATAAGTTCTCTATCGGGTTAAGGTCAGGAGAGTTTGGTGGCCAAGGTATTCGCTTAATGTCTTCACTTTCAGGGAATTCATCAACGAGGTTTGCTCGATGTGGACGAGCATTCTCATCCATAAGTAAAAATTCAGGTCCATATGCACCCCTGAAATGTCTTGCATAAGGATCTAAGACCTCATCCCGATATATCTGGCCTGTCACAGATCCGCTGCTGAACACGTGTAGGGGCGTACGTCCATCGATCATTATTCCACTCCATACCATCACACCTCCACTACCGAAACGGTCACGTTCCACAATGTTCGAGGGATCATTTCGTGTTCCTGACTCCCTCCAGATGTAAACACGTTTAGAATCACCAGTTAAATTAAACCACAACTCATCAGTAAAGAGAACATGGGACCATTGATGTTCAGTCCAGTTTTGATGTTCTTTACACCAATTAAAGCGATCCCTCTTTTTCTGTGAAGACAGTAAAACACATACCCTTGGCTTTCTGGCATAAAGGCCTTTTTCATTAAGCCTTCTGTATATTGTTTGCCGTGATGCAACAGTTCCAGTGGCGGCTGCAAGCTCTGAACTTAACTGGCGAGCAGTAGCCTTTCTGTTACGACGGGCAGTTAATGCCAGATACCGATCTTCAGAAGCAGTTGTCATTCGTTTCCGACCTTGTCCAGGCCTCCTTACAACACTTCCATCATTTTGAAACTGTTTCCATAGCTTAGAGACTGTCTGTCTTGAAATATTCAGACATGTGGCTGTTTCCATGATTGACTGCCCTGCTTCTAAACGGCCGATAATTCGCCACTTTACAGATTCTTCCAAATGATACTTCGAAGCCATAACAAACCGCTTTGAGTCCCTACACACTGAAATCAAACGCTATGTTGCAGAAATTCACACAAGTATTCAGTTTGCGCAAAGCGCTTGATTCACCCTTGGATGACGTAACGCCTAGATTTGCATATCACAAACCGTTTGATTACTTTTGATTGGATAATGCTAATTAGGCTTGGTTTTCACACATTCCCTGCAAATACGGATCACATTGATTCGATATTTCATTGAATATCATCATTTTTGGGTATGTAAATATAATTTCGGACATGAGTGTATATTTTTTACTACTCAAACTTGTTTTAGTAGCACAATTTTCATATCTAGCTCGTTACTTGTAATGATCACTAAGTGTACTGCACACTTTTTTTTTTTTTTTTAAATTCCATGACATTAGTCAACCCGGACCAGCCTGCAACCAACCAAACGTATGAGTGAAGGTGGCCAACCGACACCCAAACTAATCATGAAATCTCAAAAAAAATTTTTCTGTTGGAAATAAATCCACTAAATTCCTACTTACTACTACACTTACAAATGTGTGTATGTCTTCTATTTATTTATTTTTTCTAACTTAGTGAACAAGAAAAACAAGCTCGATGAAATAAATGTTCTTAATTAATCAAATTGAACCTTGGATCAACTCTTTTAAATAATTTGCTACAGTGAATTTTTTGAGTTTTGTGGTCCTCGATGTTTTGAATCAAGTAGTTTTTATTTCGAAAAATTTTTATTATTTTGAAAGGTCCATTGAATTTTGGCTGAAAAGCATGAGGTGGTTGTAAAGCCTTTACCTCATCTCCAATATTAAATTTTGGTGGTTCTCTGCTTTTAACAACTTTATTTTGAGACAAAATATTTTTCTTTGTTTTGTTTCACTAATACTCTAGTTGCTTTATCCCTACAGTTTATTTTCAGAATGATTATTTTCTTTTCATCTGACCATTTTTTTTTATTTAGCAACACTATTTATTTGATCAAGAAAGTAATTTACGTTTTCAGATAAGTTGCCACTAAATGTGGGCAGAGCAGAAACTAGGGATGTTGCCATACCAGTGTTAGATCTACCTTTAAGCTTTGACATGGATGAAGAAATATAGTTACTTATGTTGCATTACCTTACAATCTGCTATTTCTATTTTAATGTTATTGAGATCTACATTATTTTACACAAACACTTAGCACTCTCTCTGATAATTTACATATACATTTACCAAACATGCATATAAGAGTAGATAGCAAAGTTAAGGTAATTTTTTTTTTAAATTTAGTAATTAATTAGGATCTCCTGCAACTTAAACCATGCATATATCAAATTAGTGATGCAATATAAGTACATTATTCATTAACACTTCTGGATTCTAATACTTCTGAACATTACTTTATCATTACATACCACAATCCAATGAAATTACTGAAATCAGCTTTTGATTCAAATATCTTAAAACTTTCTTTAAATATGCACATATATATAACAATACATATGAAATTGAATTTTTGAATTATCCAAAATAGAATTACTCTTTCATGGCACATTACCCATCATTTATCATAAATTTTCAACACTATAAATCATATGTGTAGCAAATATACTATAGGTCACACATTTTATTTGAATTCTCAACCTGAACTAAATGATTTTAAGTTATTTCTTTTGTCACGGCACCATATGTAGTGAAAATATTTATATGTAGTAATAATACTTAAATATTTTAATTTTTTATGTAATGAAAATTGAGTTAATTTCTGTAGGTTATAAGAAATATTAATTATAATTATTCTGGTGTACAAGTGATAACCAAAATTTTGAATATTAATTTAGGATTAAGACATGTGATTAAGAGTACATCACATTGTTTCCGCAATAACCCGAATGATAGGGATAAAATATGTGACCTACAGAGGATAGCAAAATAAAGTACTTACCCCAGACGTTGTGATAGTTGAAGAAGAAAATGCAAGTTAATCATCTACAATTCACTCTATTTATTTTTCCTATCAAAAATTTTACTGCTGAGCTCACACAAATAAAACAAGAAAATTAAATAATCAGATCATAACTATAGTCCTACTATAAATGCAGAACGTCCATTCGTTTAACGATACACTATTTGCACTAGCACAATCTATTTGCATCACTTTCTATAAATCACGAAAACCCTGGAATCGAAAATATATGTAGAGCAGCAATAAACTTGTCTTGAAATTTCTTCTGATTTTGAAGCTTCTACCAGTGAATTAATTTGGAGCAGTGCACCACCTGGCGATAGACAATGGATGAGTCTTAAATTGCACAATGAGATCGTTCATGATTCTTGCTTAAAAAATGTCATTCCATGCTGGATGAATTTTCAGAAACTGCATGTAGAATGAATATATTCAATAAGAAAAACTACAGTTGGCTTTCTATAAATCAGGAAACATATCATCGGGCTTTTCAGGAGAGTTAAACGTGCATATTCCAGCGAGGTGGTAGGTGAAGAGGCAGTCGGTGAAGAGACAGGCCGAAGCCTGTCCTTCACCTTTGAACTCCTAGCAGCGAAGAGGCAGAAACCTGTCCAACAACTGCCACCAAGGGCTTGGACGAAACGATGACGATTCTTGAAGCGATAGTTTGATGATAGATGCCGGCTTACTAGCACATTTAGCAACAGAAAAAAAACATGTACGGCAGAATTTCTGTAGATATTTTAAAGACTTTTATAATGAGTAAACAATAACGTTTAATTCAACTCTAAAATTATAACGGAATTTATATTAAAAATAACACGGAACAAAGATGAGTAAAAGCTGCAATTCATATTGTAGTAATGAAATGTTTTGATTACTTCTGAAATGTTATATGAAAATAATAGTATTTAAAGCGATTGAACGATCTTCTAAAATTGATAAAAGTTCATCATTACAGCACCATCGGTGGCCGAGTGGTTAAAACGCTGAATACTGGTAGTCCGATCCAGGCGAACGAGCTGGTTGCATAGTTAGTCTTCCTGGTTTCCCGCATTTGTTACGTGATACGAGTCAGCTTCCTTTAGAAACCTAAGTCCTCCACAAAGGCATTTCTTAGACAGATGGTCAAAGTTCGCTTTGACATAATCATATTATCTTATGCTTGTAATCACGACAGCATGCATGTTATTGTTATTATCTGAATGTATAAGAGAAATAAGAAATTAATTAAGCTCAGTATGATCGGTGCGTGTTTCAATCCATATTAAGTAACCAATAAATTTATGTGATGCCACGAAGATTTTAAAAACAATTGGTAGAGTTGTTAATTAAAACACACAAACTGAATAACTCCGTCAAAACGTTTTTATGTATAATTAATTATGCTTTAATACTTATACAGCCTCAACAGGTAGAGTTCGGGAAGTTAAAATTAGCTTATTGTGCAACTGGGACGACAATTCCGTTTTTAGAATCTACGATTCTCATGACTTTATGAAATAAATTATTTATAAATTATACCATTGTTTTGAAATCATGCGAAATTACAATTGAAAATACTTTATTTGATTTTGTTTATCTGCACGTTTCAGCAATAAACTCCTATATTTTGCTATATGGTTATAATTAACGTGAAGCAATTAATTTTTATCTTTTTAAAATTGAATTCTCGCGTAGCAAGTTGCGACAGGTTTAGTAAGAAATTATTGAGACTTAAATAGATGAAGGATTTGTATTCTTCGACTCGAAGTTTTTTCACCTGAAGATATAAAATGTAAACAACCAGCTGGATTCTACGATTGCTTACTTCCATTGTGATTTACCAATTATTGTGACAATGGGACACTACTGTATCTGATTATCAGTAGCATCTACACATATTGTTTCAGATATTTCGAGAGATATAATAGGCATTAAGTAAAGTAGCAAATAAGGTTTACTAAAACAAGTAGAAAAACGATGATTCCAGAGGAAGGCCAGAGGTGAAAGCCAGAGGAGGGCGACTTCAGCATAGTTAAAAATATGATGATGAGGAAGGCGAATGTTTAAAATCGATGGTGGAAAACTGATGTTGGAGCTATTTCAGTGTTTGAGGATTAGGTAAGATAATCATAAACAAAAATAATCTGGATGTGGTTATACTACGGATCTGAAAATAAAACTTTTGATAATCGCAATGTTCATTATGTTATTAAAAATAAAACGAATATGAATGAGTCTTACATTAATTACTTTAGTCTGAATGAAATTTATCCTAACTTTCATATGTCTTGAGCTAAAACGTAGAATCAAAATTATTTTTATAATATTAAGAATCGTTGGAATTCTTCATGAGAAACAAAATATATGCTTAAAACTATGTTTTAAGATCATAATTTAATTGGCCGAGGTATATCGGAAAAAATTAGAAATGGAATAAAGTAAAAACTTAATGCTCTTTGCAAATACTACTATAACTGCTTTGAAATTATTAATTACTTACTTTGAATCTAATATTTCTTAAAAATTCCTTAAAAAATTAGAAACGATTTTAATTTTCAGTTCTTTTCCCTTAAGGTTTTTTTTAGAACTTCTGCCCACAAAGATTTAATTTCC
Source organism: Stegodyphus mimosarum (assembly GCA_000611955.2). NCBI lineage: Eukaryota > Metazoa > Arthropoda > Arachnida > Araneae > Eresidae > Stegodyphus > Stegodyphus mimosarum. Next base: position 135,342 of record KK120774.1, read on the forward strand.
TATCAGCCGAAATCTGCGAGAGATACAGCAGAAGAGCTTCACACTCGAACGCACAGAAATACCTCAGCGTAGGTTCATATCACAGTCTTTTCATAGCATTATCATCACTTTAAAGAGTGAACAAAACTTTTTCCTTTCGCTTGGCAGACATAAAGGCCTTATTTCCCGATCTCATTCCGTAGAACATCTCGGCCGTATTGTAAAACTATCTAAACCAACTAACCTCGTGTTACATGCCCGTCAAACCTGATTCTCGAAGCTCACAATTTATTACCCTCTAAACCCGTCTTTTATGTCCCCTGGAAAATTGACTACGGAATCTTTGAGTATAAAGCGGGAAAGTACTGTGGAAAATGTGTGCGTAGTCAAGGATTAAAGGACGTAACTACACAAAATTAAACACCTGGATCAGTTTGATGGTGCTTTTGCTGAGTTTGCTCCAGCTGTTTTTCTAGGACGTTTTTGCTTTATAGAAGGGATATTAAAAAGTAATAAACGCTGCTGCAATTTCTAAAACTAATGAAAATGACTCGAAACAATATTAAAGAATTTTGAGGAAAAAGCGATAACTTTATTTTTCGAAATTTCTAGGACCAGGAGAAATATTTCAGCATATATATATTTTTCAGGATAGTCTGATTAGCTAATTGATTAAACGGTTAGAGCAAAGAAGTCGAGGGCTATTTGCCTACGAGAAGAGATGTTTCTATATGGAAATTTATACCGAACGCTAGTTAGTACTTACGATAACGAGGAATAACATTTACGAGGGGAAGACCGTGTGAACTTTATGGCTCCAACTTGTTCACTATGGATCCTACAAGGTATGATCTACCAGTGTTAATGGATGGGCAAAATGAGTATAAAATTAGAAGAATTATTTAATTATAGTAAAGAGCTCTCTGGCTTATTCTCATTTTTGATTGATATCAACCCTTTTTCACGTTTGCAACTGATCTGCTTTCGAAATGAAGCTTTTGAGCTAAGCTAAAATTTTACATCTGCTTTGAAGTAATTGATTTCATAACTTGAAGTAGTTTCAAACGGGTTAATTAATTACTCAGCTGAGGCTTATATATTGTTCTCGTTCTTTACTTTGCAAATATGTTTATTTTCTGTTTCCAAATGTAGAGATTTTATTTATTGAAGAAGATTACAATGTATTAACGAAATATAAATGAGCTATCTGTTAACATTTATTTCATAATGGATATCTTATTTACATTTTGAGAACTGCATTATTGATGAGAGATATTTAGAAACCTAATACATTTCTTTTCTGCATGATAGAAGTGTTCATCAAGTATTCAAAACAACTATGCCACGAAGCGGATATTTATTTTTAGGTACAGAATTCCAGAGTTTAACAATATTTTCATATTACTCGGTAAGAAATTTAGTATATACCGTCTTTTACCTATTCACGTTAGCGTCTTCAATTTAGTTTCACTCATTTTTATTCAAAGCTTACTTCATCTCAAGGATATTCGATAGCTGCTGGAGAAACTTACTGTCAAGCTTTGAATTCTTTCTAACTTTCTTTAAATGGAAAATAAAAAAAAAGAAGTTCCTCTTGAATTGAAATTGTATTGATACATATTTTGTTTCCACTTTTTGAACTGACAGGACCGGGCCAAACTAGATCTTCATTTGTCGGTCCGTATAAAAAGCATCTTATAAATCATCTGAAGCAATTTTATTGCGGGGAACATTCTGGTAGCCCCGAAGCAGTTTGTTACCTCCTCCATGTATTTTGTAAACGTGATCCGTAAGTCTAAGCGTCTACAGGGAATATTTTTTGCCGTGATGAGTTGCGAGTTTCAAGGCTTTAGCAAGGAGCTCACGTAGCTCCATGAAAGTAAGGGCCGAGTAAAATGTACTTGAAAAGCTACAAAATAGAAACAATCGATGGAAAATTTTCAAAGAATAAAGGCGGAAAGCTTTCAGCTATAAACCTTTATCACCAATTGTGATACACGGTCCGAATTCTAAACCAGGAGAAACAATTGTTTTTATAAGTAGGGGTTCGATTGAAGTGGGTCGATTAGTTACCGAGTTGAGGCTTGCATGTTATTTTTGCCCCTCTCCACAAAGACGTTTATTTATTATTTTCTGTTGCCCGGATATCGAAAATGATGTTTTCCAGACCGCGCCTTATTGTTGCTTTTGGTGATATATGGAAAGTTTTCCGCTTCTTTTGGCTTTCTTTTTTAGTAGCACGCATCCTCACAGTCGAAGCATAAAGCACTGCCTGAAGCTTTCCGAGCATGTAAGTAAAAGCGTCAAAAATCTCATTCGTATAAAAAGGAGAATGATAGAAAAAGTAAATTGGAAACTGTTTCTGTTATCACATCAGATTTCCTGTAAATAAACTGGTATGGCTTGCAAAGTGATTTATTGCTTCACCCAGGTGCTTTGGACTGATAAAAGTTAAATCTGATCTTTAGCTTGGAGATATGGGAATCTCAAATATAACTGATGACAGTTGTCGAACCCTGGAATAAATCATAGAAATTTACGTTTTTCGATATTGCCTTCTTAAAATACGAAGTGATAAATGCAAAATATTCTTGAAAGTTTTTTCTGTTCAGGTTTCTTCACTGATTTGTTTGCAATAAATCTTGAAAAATTATTCATTAATTTACAGTAATTACTAAACATAGAGTCGTAAAATTTTTACATCGTGTATTACGCTGCTAGAAAGTTATTTTCAGAGATGTGAAATATTACGTACAATTACTTTTTGTTAAAATCATTATGAGGAATTCCTTCTAGTAAATGGCGTTCTTTTAAGATGTTCGCATCATTTAGAGCGAAAGAAACGTTAACTTTGGTGCAAGAAATTTATTTGCTCGATAGGTCATATTTTATATTACCAAAAATGTTATAATTATCAAAACTCAAATGCTTTATTTGGAATATTTGCAATATACAAGGAAACAAAATTGTAGTACCAGTAATAGTAATAAACTAAAAGTAAGAGTACGAAGTAATATAGGGTAATTTATGAGCAAAATAAATTAAGAACGAATGTAAAAGATTATATAAAAAATCAGCTTCCATTCAGAATTTTACGTTCAAGGAGATAAATTAAATTATTATCTTGAGCGTAGAACTTTACATCACAAATCTAATAGTATTTGTCCAAGTACAATTTAATAAAGATGTAAGGTTTATCCTACGTTTATTAACAGTTATTTTAAATTATACCTCTTTCTTAATCATTCTAATTTCAGCTTACAATTTCCTACCAGAAGTTAATTTCGGAAACGCAGTGAACGCAAATGAGTAAGAGTACCATTTAAGTCGTTGCTTTACCGACTTCTACAGAGAGAGTCTGATTTTCCTGACTAGCGCGTGTTTCCAGTTTGGCTACACTCTCTCTTAGCTACCACGCTCGGCCATACTTTAGGCCCTTGCTTGGTTTCGCCGATTTAATTAATATGCAGGGGCCAACTACTTAGAATTCTGATAGCTTCGGATATATCTTTCAGATAGCTTTAGTTAAGCTTAGTTTACTTTAAATTCATTATTATTTAATTTCAAGCCCAAGTGGAGGCTTTGTGTATACTCCGAGTTAGGAGTTGATTGTATTTATTCTGAGAAATAAAGGGTAGTTAATCCTTCTTAAGTCTTAACGTGTTTGTTCCCACACTTAAGCGATTATTCGCTTGTTAGCGTTCGTGGGGTTCTACGATAGAACATTGGAACTAAATAAGTAAAACCCAACATTTGGCACCCGAAGTTGTTCTTAACGAACCATGCCGCTAGGTACTGAAGATTTCTCGTTGACCCCTCGCACCTTTCAGTTCCTTCAGCCACAACCAATCCCCATGGAGGGATTCGGATTTATTGTGGAAATTATGAGAGCAGCGATGAAGCCAACAGCAACTTTTGATGGAAGAGGATCCATAATGACCTTCCTGGAACAACTGGAGTTACACTTCACGTTATATCCCGTGAACCAGCTGCAAAGAATTATGATCGCTACGTCAAACTTAAAAGGTTAAGCCCTCAGCTGGTACAAGAATATTGGCAGGAGTTTATTGGGGGATGAAGGATCCGAAACTTTGGAAAATTTTAAAAATTCGCTATTGAAAGCATTCCCAGTTGTGAGAGACCGCGCAAGATTGGAATCAGAATTATTCTGTAAATATCAAACTTATTTCGAAGAATTAACACATTTTATCTTAAGAAAGACCCACATTGTTAAATTATTATATGGAAAAAGGCCCGACAAGGAAATCATTGAAATAATTTTGCCGCGTTTGCTTCCCTCAATTCAGGACTTTCTTGAAGTTAGAAATCCGCAGACGCGGGAAAGCTTTTTCGAACTAGCTGTGAAATTTCAGAGTAGGCGAACGGCCGAAAACGCGCGTGCGAACAATTTTAGGCAGTATTCAAGGTTTTACGCCCAGACGAAACCTCAAGGTCAGCAGAATTCCTATCGGCAAGAGGGTAAAGTAGCAAAGCCGGATAAGAGGTAAGCCGGTCAGACCAAAGCGTGGGGAAATAAAAAGTAGTTGGACCAATGGGTTGAAAAGAAAAATTTAAACTAGTCACGGTGACCAGAAGGAGGGTGAAGTCAACGTGTGAGAAGGTAAATCCCTCGGAAATCAAACTGAATACGGTAGTCGTACAAAATTTGACATTGCCAGAAATTCAGATACTACTAAACGACGTCTCTACGACCGCCTTACTGGATACCAGGGCTCAGTACAACTTCCTGTCGCAGGATTTTTTAAAAAGCATTTTCATCATTATAGACTGTTTAAACCAACGGGATAATGCGGGGTTGCTGCCCAAGCCAAACAGTGCGTCTGCTTGGGAAAAGTGGGGCTACATGTTCAAGTAAAAAATGAGGTTCAGAAAATAAACTTTCTCGTAGTAAAAAAAATTATTAACCGCAGTCATATTGGGGTTGATTTCTTATGTGCAGCTAGCGCAAAAATTAATTTTAAAGATTCTACCTTACAGGTCAAGATGGACAAAATTCAAGGAAAGAAAAACCGCAGTCCCGAAGGTGAATGTAAGTCACCTCGAAGAAGGAGAAAAAGAAAAAAATTCAAGAACTGGTAACAACATTTTCTCAATTATTCGATGAAAAACCTGGCTTCTGCCAGATTGTCTCTCGTAGCATCGACACTGGTAATGAGCCCCCAGTTCGTTCAAAACTGTATAGATACGATAGGGTGAAGGAAGACATTCTCGAGCAACACATTAAGAAAATGCTCGAGTATAAGATAATTACGCCAAGTACCAGTCCCTATGCTAGTTTCGTAGTTTTATGTAGAAAGAAGAATGGTCTGCTACCCGCAGATCCGAACGCATGGAGATTGCTATGGATGACCGAAAATTAAATAGCATAACGAAATACCCCACGTATCCCCTCCCGATAATAGATGAAATTATAAGAAAGATTCGTTCGACGAAATATATGGCTACACTAGACCTGACGTCAGGATATTTTGAAATTGCAGTAAAACCCGAGGATGTCAAAAAAACTTTTATTACAAAGTCAGGAGTGTATGCCTTTTTGAGAATGCAGATTGGCTTAAGCGGAGCTCCGACTACATTTAAAAAAGTTATGGATATTGTTTTAAGGCCAGTCTTGGAAAAACGTACATTCATCTATCTCGATGATATTATCGTGAGTAGCGAAACCCTAGAAGAACACATAAAACATTTAGAGGAAGTTTTACATTATTAAATGAAGCTTTCCTGAAAATTAATCCTAAAAAGTGCAAATTTGCGGCCAAGAAATTGAGGTACCTCGGCTATAAAATCTCGAAAAACGGTGTCGAAACTGACAACTGTAAAATTTTAGCGATCAAAAGTTATCCACGGCCAAATACGGCTAAGAAATTATTAACTCTTCTTGAAACGTGTTCCTATTATAGAGTATTCATTAAAGATTTTGCAAAGATAGTTGAACCCTTGTTGGTGCTTAAACGAAAAAAGACTAGGTTCACACGGACAGCGGAGGCGAACACGGCGTTTGAGGAATTGAAACACTCCTTAATTAATGACCCTGTTCTTAAATTCCCGGAAGGGGATCAAAATTTGGAAATTGCAGCATACGCGTCAGACTACGCAGCTGGCGCAGTTCTTTCTCAAAAGGGGCAGTCAATAGCTTTTTTTAGCAAGACGCTTAATCAAACTCAACGAAATTATACCGCAACTGAGCGGGAAACCCTCGCGGTCCTATTAGCGGTGCAAATATTTCGTGTGTACTTTGGAAATGCCCCAATAACTGTGTATTCAGATCACGCGGCAGTTGGTCGCCTATACTCCGGTAAAAATCTTTCTCCGCGGCTCATACGTTGGACACTAAAACTGCAAGAGTTTAATTTAATAATAAAACACACACCGAGGAAAGAAAATGTAGTTGCAGACGCACTATCCAGAATAAAGATCGATGTAGACGGAAATACAATTAAGTTTACGATGCTAACCGAGTAAATAATTGAGTCCCGAGAAACAATAATTGCCAAATTAAAAACGGACCCAGAATTTAAAGATATTTACTCTTATCTGGAAGATTCCAAAAATTTTGAACATGTAGACTTAACGGCTATACGCAATAGGGCAGCCCATTACGAAATTATCTATAAATTGCTCTTTTACACGAAAACAACCAACGATAATGAAGAATTGCATCCGGTAGCCCCAATGAGTCTACGCTAACGTATTCTAGAGGAGCTTCCTGACTCGAAATTAGGAGCCCATCTTGGTGTTAGGAAAACTCTGCAAAGGGTCCCCGAAGCGGTGTATTTTCCGCAGTTATACAAAGTTGTGTCGGCGTATGTCAGGTCATGTCACTTGTGTCAATTAAGTAACGACGTTAATTACAACCCGACCGGGTACTTAAATAGCATAAACACCACTTTCCCAAATGAATTGGTTGGCACTGATTTGCTTGGTGCCTACCCTAGAACAAAGATTAAAATAAAAATAGATACTTGTTAACCATTGTGTATCATTTCTCAAAATGGGTGGAAATAATTCCCATTAAGCGGGCTTCAGCAAAAATTGTAGCAGATTCGTTTCTAAATAAATATATTTCAAAATACGGGGCCCAAGTAAAAGTAATATCAGATAATGGTAGGCAATTCGTAAGTAATTTATTTGAAAATCTGTGCACAGGCCTTGGCATACGCCATCCAAAAATGGTACCTCATAGACCGCAATCAAATATTGCGGAACGCGTAAATAAAAATATAGTTAAAATCATTCGGGGATATGTTAGGCATTATCATGACCGTTGGGACAGCTGTGTCCATGAATCAGGCTTTGCCTTGAGAACAGCAAAACATGATATAACACAAAAAAAACCCGCAGAATTATTGCTAGGAAGAAAAAGTTTAACGCCACTAGATAACTAACTAACTAATCTCATACCCCGCCCTTTCAATTAAGAACATTCGGGGGGCAACGATTTTACCCATTACCGATGACGATGCACACCTGCTGGGCCCGAGGTCTCACATCCTCGAGACACGAACAATTTTACTAGGCTCCCTCTGCTAAACGCTCAACGTTTAGCCAACCCACCGCTAAACACGGACCAGTCAAGACCACCGTCTCGGTTGGACCGAGACCACGGTGGGATGGGCGATGACAACTTGGAGCGATGACTGGCCGTTGAAAATAGGCTACCTGCCAGCACTACACGGGATGCTCCTCTCCTTAGGCTTCACATGGAATACCAAGGACAGCAGTGACCAGACGGTCAATGGTCCAGTTTGCTATTTGGCTACCAATACCCTGGTGGAGAGGTCTTACACCTCCCGGCCCATGAAAGGCAAGTATAAACCTACCCCATGAACCATCGGGAACTGCCAAGTTCATAAATTTTATACCCTCGTGGCCGAGACTGCCTAGGTACAGATCCTAGCCAGTAGCTTCGCAGAGTACTCTACGTCGACCCCCGGGGGGGGACGCCACTGGATAAGCTATTTTTCAACAAAAACAGGAAGAGTTTAAATTGAAAGATATATAGAAAATTATTAATGAGGCCATCAAAAATTCTGATGCGGCAAGGTAGAAGCAGAAAGTATATTACGATAGAAAGAGATGCGTCGTAGAATATACGATAGGCCAGAGTGCTAAAACTGAAACATTCGTTATCATCTGCTCCCGAAAATAGGGTAGCCAAATTTGACCCCAGGTTTGAGGGGTCTTGCATTATCGAGAAAATTAAATTTTCTACGGTTTACTTAAAAGCAGGAAATGGACAGCAAACAATTGCTAGTATGGACCAGCTGAAACCGTACTATAGTCGTACGGATTTTCTAGTCTTAAAAAATTTATTGCAGGTTCCTGGGAGCTCGCCAAGAATATTGATTTTGCCGTCGCCTAGCAGGGTTTCCCCAACAACAAAAAGAAAACAAGCGGATAACGTTGAAGAAAGTATCGCCAAGCGATTGCAACAGCACCCGCAAGGTTCAGGCCCAGCGAGAGTGAAGAAAATGAAACATACAAAAGTTCCCCTTCAACAGAAGCCAGCGCCGATGGGAAAGCGGAAAAGACTCATGGAGAATATCCAAAGAGAACGTCCAACGCCACAACTGCAGCCAACTCTCTCGAAAGAAGCCACAGGAATAGGGCAGGCAAAATCCATGAAAAGACATCTACCCGACGAGGCAAGATCCGGATACTACAAGGCAAAGAGGAAGCCAGAGTTCCAGAACCCTCAACCAACGAGAAAAGCAAGCCGATTCAACGCTCGAGGAACAAAAAGAAAGGAGGGGCTCGAAGTGAATACCAGCCGCTCGAGAAGATTGAGAATTCAAGGTTTAAGATCTCCCACTTGGCAAGAATTTTGCGACAAAAGAATGGAAGAGTATAGAAACCAAAAAAGGATAAGTGAAAAATTTCCTTCTTTTCTATGTTGTATTGAAAGTTCAATTAATGTCATGTGTTTAAAGTTGCTAAACACTGTTTAAAACAAGAAATTGAATTCGCAAGTTTGCGAGAATGTAGTTGTAACTATCTGTTAAACAGAAAAGAAATTTAATTCGCAAGTTGGCGAAAATTTATTTTGTAAATACTTCCTTTTAGAATTCTTAAGTTCCGAGAAACTAGTTTCTGAATATGTTTAGTCGAAAGACTTCAAATGTGTTAACTTAAAGAAAGATTGTAGCAAAACGTTTTAAATTTTGCATAGCAACTATAGCGAATGATGTAAAATAAATTTTAAAAGATTGCATGTTAAAATGTTCCATTGAATGTAGAAATGCTAATGTCAGCTTTTAAACTATTGTAAAAGTTAAACTTGTACAAATGTAAGATTTGTCAAGCATGACTCTAAATACCTCGTATAAGAGATGAATTGAATGAAAGTAGAGATTGAATGTGTTTAAAGTTAGGCTCTCCAGGCTTCACTTAAAGAATTTTAAATTAAGGTTCTATGTTAGTACATTAGAACTAGCTTTGTGTTTAAGGAGACTTCTGAGGTCTGAAATGTCTAGTTTCTAACAAATCGTAGCTGTTGGATAGTTGGTAGTGTATCTTCGCGGAAATACAACAATAAAAAGCACGTTTCACTCAGAAGAAATTCTGGAGAGCGTGGGGGGGAAGAAGATTTAAAGTTTGGTGTGAATGAACGTGTTTGAGGGCCAAAAATAATTTCAATAATAGGAAAATGGTAGCAAAATAAAATGGCTTGTGAAAAATTTGATTAACATAGTTTTCTACTAGATAACTTGTGAAAGGACCAAGACGGTGTAAACAGAGAAGCATATATTTGTCCAAGTCAATTTGTAAGACGATGAAAGTAAAATTCTTAGTTGTAGTATAGCTTTAGATATTGTGTAAAGTTGGCCCTAAATAGGAAAAGTTTTAATGATGAATTTAAGAAAGCACTATTACTACAAGTTTAAAACTTTGATGAAAAAGAGTTTTGTAGAATTTACACTCTTAAACAAGGTCATTTTGAGACCTTATTCTTCGAGTAGTTAAAATATCATGACCGTTGGGACAGCTGTGTCCATGAATCAGGCTTTGCCTTGAGAACAGCAAAACATGATATAACACAAAAAAAACCCGCAGAATTATTGCTAGGAAGAAAAAGTTTAACGCCACTAGATAACTAACTAACTAATCTCATACCCCGCCCTTTCAATTAAGAACATTCGGGGGGCAACGATTTTACCCATTACCGATGACGATGCACACCTGCTGGGCCCGAGGTCTCACATCCTCGAGACACGAACAATTTTACTAGGCTCCCTCTGCTAAACGCTCAACGTTTAGCCAACCCACCGCTAAACACGGACCAGTCAAGACCACCGTCTCGGTTGGACCGAGACCACGGTGGGATGGGCGATGACAACTTGGAGCGATGACTGGCCGTTGAAAATAGGCTACCTGCCAGCACTACACGGGATGCTCCTCTCCTTAGGCTTCACATGGAATACCAAGGACAGCAGTGACCAGACGGTCAATGGTCCAGTTTGCTATTTGGCTACCAATACCCTGGTGGAGAGGTCTTACACCTCCCGGCCCATGAAAGGCAAGTATAAACCTACCCCATGAACCATCGGGAACTGCCAAGTTCATAAATTTTATACCCTCGTGGCCGAGACTGCCTAGGTACAGATCCTAGCCAGTAGCTTCGCAGAGTACTCTACGTCGACCCCCGGGGGGGGACGCCACTGGATAAGCTATTTTTCAACAAAAACAGGAAGAGTTTAAATTGAAAGATATATAGAAAATTATTAATGAGGCCATCAAAAATTCTGATGCGGCAAGGTAGAAGCAGAAAGTATATTACGATAGAAAGAGATGCGTCGTAGAATATACGATAGGCCAGAGTGCTAAAACTGAAACATTCGTTATCATCTGCTCCCGAAAATAGGGTAGCCAAATTTGACCCCAGGTTTGAGGGGTCTTGCATTATCGAGAAAATTAAATTTTCTACGGTTTACTTAAAAGCAGGAAATGGACAGCAAACAATTGCTAGTATGGACCAGCTGAAACCGTACTATAGTCGTACGGATTTTCTAGTCTTAAAAAATTTATTGCAGGTTCCTGGGAGCTCGCCAAGAATATTGATTTTGCCGTCGCCTAGCAGGGTTTCCCCAACAACAAAAAGAAAACAAGCGGATAACGTTGAAGAAAGTATCGCCAAGCGATTGCAACAGCACCCGCAAGGTTCAGGCCCAGCGAGAGTGAAGAAAATGAAACATACAAAAGTTCCCCTTCAACAGAAGCCAGCGCCGATGGGAAAGCGGAAAAGACTCATGGAGAATATCCAAAGAGAACGTCCAACGCCACAACTGCAGCCAACTCTCTCGAAAGAAGCCACAGGAATAGGGCAGGCAAAATCCATGAAAAGACATCTACCCGACGAGGCAAGATCCGGATACTACAAGGCAAAGAGGAAGCCAGAGTTCCAGAACCCTCAACCAACGAGAAAAGCAAGCCGATTCAACGCTCGAGGAACAAAAAGAAAGGAGGGGCTCGAAGTGAATACCAGCCGCTCGAGAAGATTGAGAATTCAAGGTTTAAGATCTCCCACTTGGCAAGAATTTTGCGACAAAAGAATGGAAGAGTATAGAAACCAAAAAAGGATAAGTGAAAAATTTCCTTCTTTTCTATGTTGTATTGAAAGTTCAATTAATGTCATGTGTTTAAAGTTGCTAAACACTGTTTAAAACAAGAAATTGAATTCGCAAGTTTGCGAGAATGTAGTTGTAACTATCTGTTAAACAGAAAAGAAATTTAATTCGCAAGTTGGCGAAAATTTATTTTGTAAATACTTCCTTTTAGAATTCTTAAGTTCCGAGAAACTAGTTTCTGAATATGTTTAGTCGAAAGACTTCAAATGTGTTAACTTAAAGAAAGATTGTAGCAAAACGTTTTAAATTTTGCATAGCAACTATAGCGAATGATGTAAAATAAATTTTAAAAGATTGCATGTTAAAATGTTCCATTGAATGTAGAAATGCTAATGTCAGCTTTTAAACTATTGTAAAAGTTAAACTTGTACAAATGTAAGATTTGTCAAGCATGACTCTAAATACCTCGTATAAGAGATGAATTGAATGAAAGTAGAGATTGAATGTGTTTAAAGTTAGGCTCTCCAGGCTTCACTTAAAGAATTTTAAATTAAGGTTCTATGTTAGTACATTAGAACTAGCTTTGTGTTTAAGGAGACTTCTGAGGTCTGAAATGTCTAGTTTCTAACAAATCGTAGCTGTTGGATAGTTGGTAGTGTATCTTCGCGGAAATACAACAATAAAAAGCACGTTTCACTCAGAAGAAATTCTGGAGAGCGTGGGGGGGAAGAAGATTTAAAGTTTGGTGTGAATGAACGTGTTTGAGGGCCAAAAATAATTTCAATAATAGGAAAATGGTAGCAAAATAAAATGGCTTGTGAAAAATTTGATTAACATAGTTTTCTACTAGATAACTTGTGAAAGGACCAAGACGGTGTAAACAGAGAAGCATATATTTGTCCAAGTCAATTTGTAAGACGATGAAAGTAAAATTCTTAGTTGTAGTATAGCTTTAGATATTGTGTAAAGTTGGCCCTAAATAGGAAAAGTTTTAATGATGAATTTAAGAAAGCACTATTACTACAAGTTTAAAACTTTGATGAAAAAGAGTTTTGTAGAATTTACACTCTTAAACAAGGTCATTTTGAGACCTTATTCTTCGAGTAGTTAAATTCTGGTAGGGAAAGTTTATCCTAAGTTTATTAACAGTTATTTTAAGTTGTACCTCTTTCCTATTCATTCTAATTTCAGCTTACAATTTCCTACCAGAAGGTAATTTCAGAAACGTAGTGAATGCAAATGAGTAAGAGTACTATTTAAGTCGATGCTTCATCGACTTCTAGAGAGAGAGTCAGATTTTCCTGAGTAGCGTGCCTTTGCCTTTTGGCTACGTTCTCTTTGAGCTACCGAACTCGGCCATACTTTAGGCCCTTGCTTGTCTTCGCCAATTTAATCAATATTTAGGGGACTAACTACTTAGAATTCTGATAGCTTCGGCTATATCTTTCAGATAGCTTTAGTTAAGCTTAGTTTAGTTTAAATTATTATTATAAGTTCAAGTCCAAGTGGAGGTTTTGTGCATACTCCGAGTTAGGAGTTGATTGTATTTATTCTGAGAAATAAAGGGTAGTTAACTTTTCTTAAGTTTTACGTGTTTGTTCACACACTTAAGCGATTATTCGCTTGTTAGTGTTCGTGGAGTTCTAAGATAGAATAATTGGAATAAAATAAGTAAAACCCCACAAACAGGACTGCATATTTCTGAACTATTACTTTTTAAATAATTTGATGTGGTATGGCAACTCATAGTATATGTTATTATATAAATAAATGAAAGATTTCAAATAAATGAAATTATTACTTAGTAATTATAATATTGCTTAGTAAACCTGCAAATAACGTTACATGTGACGGGTCAAAATGCAGCACATAGTTAAATGTAGATTTTAGTTGCTTAACTTCTTAAGCTAAGATGGAGATAGAAAGCCGGCAGTTATTTTCTAAGTTTCATCACAAAGTTAGCAATTTTAGGTTTAGAATTTTCTGACAATAACGCTGTTATATAATGTGCGCATAAATGTGAGTGCGTAAACTCATTTTGTTATTTTCTGCATAAACATATAATTTCCCTTAGAACGTCTTCTATTGAGGTTAAGCCAATTGATAAGATAACAAAACTCGAGGGCTATGTCCTTATAGGAAAGGATGTTTTTCTGGAGGATGTTTTAACTCTTTTGAAGTATCGCTATCTTTAGGCGGGTAATCCTCAAGAATTTGTCAAAAATATCTAACCAACTTGTTATTTACGTCTAAAACCTATACTTATACTCTGTAAAACTGTTGAATGTTATATCTCTAGTAATTAAGCATTTTGCTCGAGCTAACGTCTTTAATTATCAAGCACAGTTTAAGAATAATTAGTAAAATATTTTGCTCTCAGGCGGAGACTTCTAGTATATTTTATAATCGTTTTTAGTTAAAATGCAAGGAATAAAAAAATCACGTTTGAACTTAAATTTTCCTTTAAGTTAATGGATAAAGCAGATTACTTGTGTTAACATCTGAGGCTACAGTAAAATTGTTTCGCTTTAAACAAATATTTCCTTACATTTACCATACAAAATGCTTATCAAAACTTATGCCCGTTATACTGGTCTGTTTAAAAAGTTCATGAAGAAAAGCATGCCATGTTGTAAAGTATAGCTTTTGTTAATTAACTCATTTTTCTTATGATTTACAACTATACTGTAACATCGTCTTTTCGTTAGCTGTCACCAGGATGTAAATGAGATACGAGTATATAAGAACGGAATTTTTAAAAGTTTAGATACAGAGATTTTGGCAGCAACTTTGATCGTAGTACAATTCTCTCTCCTAGCTCTGTGAATAAGTTATCAGATATGAGATATTCTGCCAGCCGCAGCCAAATTGTAATTTAAGCCAATGCTCATTCAGCTGGTTTCATTTGTGGTCTCCAGCATCTGTAAAAATTTTAAGTTCAATTTCTGTTTACTAACATCTCTCAAGTAGTGGAGATTTATCTCATAAGCACAAGTTGTGCATTCACTCAGATGAAAGTTTTTAATAAATAGGTGGTTTAAACCTTTTTATTTCTCACTGGGTAATTTCACAGATGGAATGATAACTCGCTTGACTCTCTTAGTAAGGATTAAAACTTTTAATTAAATATAGGAGGAAACCGAACAACTTGCGTCAAATTTACAATAATTGAATTTGGCTATTCGAAGACATTATTGTGATCTCTATGGAAGAAATGGATAAAATACCATTATCCAGGATAGTGTAGCTCATTTAAAGATTTAAAGCATATTTTAATCATTCATAATGATGTTGTTTTCTGGGCAAAAACGTTTCAGCAAAGTAACTTATGCATTTTTTATCAGAAAAAAACAATTCCTGGGATGTTACAACCACCTTTGCTAGATATCTCATCTTCAGTCCCGATGTCCTTTTGTTTCAAGATGCTTAAATGAGGTCAACGATTTGAGACATTTCAAGACCAATTCGACGTGGTATGACTGCTAGTCTGTGACAGCAGCGGAACATGTCATTTTACCAATGCTTCCAGGTTTGTCAGGAGGACTGAAGAAGGGGCGTGTATATTATTAAAACATGAATGTTGTTACCACGGTGACAAAGTAATAATTCTTTTTTAATTACAAACAGAACTGCCCTACAAGCAGCTTTTGTGAACCGTTTGAATATATGAGTATACGCAACTATGTTTTAGGAAAAGAAAATATCCCTTTGGCTATTTTAAATTATAAAATAGAGATAGATTGTAGTTTATATTTCTGTCGCTCCATAAAAGCCGGACATTAAAACAAATGAAAACTTTTTAAATTGTAAAAAAATTCCAGCGAAAGATCTGTTTGTCACAATCATGAATATTTGTGAGGCAGTACACCTCATTCCGTTCTATCATTTGCCTTATCCAGCATGTTCCATTAAATGCCAACATCTCAAAAGCAAAGAGCTCTGAAAGTCACGTTATAATGTATTCCTATTTAACTCTGTTAATATAGCACGTAACACTAATTCATACCTCCTCTTTAGTGACGTAACTTCTTTCTACCAAAGCAATGCATCGAAGCTGCTAAGTTGCTTTCTTCCGAAACAATGAACAAACTTGCTGCCTTTTCCATTAACCTTACAATGGACGAGGAGCACTTTATATGCAGTTCATAAGATCTTTCAAAACTGTAATATAAAAGGGCAGAACACCTGTCATTTACTGCACCTGTTAGTCATGTGCAGTTTTTGCATTTTTCAATTTGCAATTCTCTCATTCTCTCATCTTTATTCATGACTGATTATTGCCAAGCTCTATTTGCATAATCATCGCGAGGCCTCGAAAAATGCTTCGCTATTTTTTCATCTAAAGCTAATTTAAAGTACAAATGGCTAAGCTCATATTGTTTCGTAACCCTGACGCTCTTTTTGGGAAGCAAACAAAACAAACGCAGATTTGACTAAGGTTTAACTCCGATAACGAAATCGCTGCAGATGCAAAAATAAGATCAAATATTCAGAACAGAGGAGATGAGGGAAGCGTCTGATTGATATGCTAATCAGCTAGGAGCTGAAATTGGCCCTTTGATAGTACGGAGACGTGCCTGTAATTGTTAACATCGTTTCTGCAGTTTCATGTTTTTAAAGAAGTTTTTCTAAAATTATTTGCTTCGTAAAAGGCTTTTTAAAAATTAACTCATATGAAATACGAACATTTCTTTGATCTCCTTTCCCTTTTTTTCTTGTATTACTTACTCTTGTCTCAGCTACTTATAAATAAAAGAAATGCTGTGAGCTTTCAGCGTTAGTTGTGAAGTAAACTTTTCTTTATCTTAATAGCTTACATTTTCTTCTGAAGTTGATTCAAGTATAGGCATTATCGTACAACTGCAACTTTATTATCGCAGGACTGGGAAAGGTTTGAATGCTTGTATTTTTTGGCATCTACTTACAAAGAAGATAATAGTGTAGAATAATACGTAATTATTGGTGATTAGGGATTTCACATGTCCCACATTTTCCGAAATTTGCCGTTTTTGACTTATTTTCCGGGCTCTGCAGTTAACGTACTGACTTCCTAAAACAGCTGTAAATTTGGCTACGGATCATAATCTCTAAATTTAAAGTTATTATTTCCTCCAAAATACACTTGGATGTCAAATGATAATATCTTAAATGTAATGTATATTTAACGGATAATAATACATTTAACTGATAAAATTATCTGATTAATGCCATTCCCAGTTACTGATGTTTGTTCTTGTTACATTCAGGTCAAGTTTATTTTTGTCCTTCAAGTATCAGTGTTTCGCCATCCCTCATCATGAGTATTTATAGTGGCATAGAAAGTAGCAGTGTAGAAAGGCGCCTGAGAATAAATACAAATACTTTTATCTTTTCTTTTTAAGAAAATGAGAGTAATAGTAGCTGTGATTAAAGTCTGTACATTTCAACGTTCGCAAAACGGATTGTGTAATTTGTAAACAAATGTTAAACACCGATTACGGGGAATATTATGCTTAAACAGAAAGGCATATACGAAAAGAAAAAAAAAGATGAACATTGCAGGTGAGGTACTATTAGCTTAAGACAAGTAAAACACAGTATTAGCTACAGAACCACGGATTGCTCTAACAAGGTGGCAAAGGATACTTTTCCTGGCTGCAGTTTAGCCAAGATATCCTGTGTTCGAGCACATGTAGAAGCCTTTGTGAGAAATATATTGCCCTTTATAACTGGGCAAGAATTCACTGATGTGCTGAAATGTTTTTCTAAATCAAGCAGCTTTGAATGTATTGCAAGTCAAATCTACAAGCATCAGGAAAAGAGACAGAAAAGTTCAAATCATTCTCCCGTAGAGACACTAGGTTATTTCAAAGCAGGAGTCATGAAAAATGAGCAATGCTTTCTCCGAGGCTGGAACCACGGACCTCTCAAATACGCGCCGAGCATGCTGACCACTACACCACGAAGGCATGCGAAGAAGGCGGAAGAAATACCTTACATACTCCCCCTTTTAAAGGGCGACTGGGATTAGGGATCCCATTCGCCTAATCCTGGTGGTGGAGAATCATCATTCACCACATTTTTTAGTTCGGGGCCCACTGTAGAGGCATTAGTTTATTTCAAAGCAGGAGTCATGAAAAATGAGCAATGCCCTCGCCGGGACTCGAACCATGGACCTCTCGAATACACGCCGAGCGGGCTGATCACTACACCACGAAGGCATGTGAAGAAGGCGGGAAAAGTACCTTATACTTCGATTTCTTTTAATTGGAATTTCTCCACCATCTGCCAGTCAAATGTGTTTTACTAATAATTACTGCGTTAGAATCAGCTGCGAATAGGTTAAAACTTGACTAATTTCACTTATTTTTTTGATGGCCATAGCTATGTAGCTCTTATTTTCATGATGGAAAATTAGTAATTCTATTTGTGATTCTAATTTATAACCGAAGCTGGGTTATTTAAACATTTTTCACTTGCGGCCTCCTTTGGTTAGAAGTAATGTTCCTCGATTACCTGTCTCATTTGATATAAAATCGTACTATACAAAATTTTGAAACGAGTCTAAATTTATAATACTTGTTGCAAATTTTATTGAAACTAAATCATATACATATTAGAAGTAAAGTAACAAACGCAATAGAGTGGAAATCACTGAGAACAGCAATGAAAAGTAATGTTATGTTTCATAATTTACAGCCATGGTAACGGATATATAAAATCATTTGAATAAATAAAAAGCCAACTATATGATTATTTAAAAAATAAAATTTAAATATTTCTGTCGGCTCCAGTTAGAAAAGTTTATCGAAATTGTCCTATTTTTACACAAAGGTGAGCTATTAAGGAGACCCATATGCAAAGTTAAAAATAAATTCGTTTTTCTAAAAATGATTTAATGTGTTTGTATTAAACAGTAGAAATTTAAATAATTAAGAATTAATGAATTTAATTTCTCAACATTTTACATAAGAAGAGGAAACAACTTTGGTCTGCTATGTATGTTACTTTAAATTAGTCACTTTAAGGTCTTAGCAACCTCTTCTCATTTACAATCATACATTGTGTCGTCATCACAAGCAGAATGAATTAGAACATTTTAGCAAAAAAACAGAATTCGACTATTTTCGCTGCAGTCATTACCATAGTTATGCGGCAGGGATTGGGAAAAAACGGCTTTGAAGTGTATATTCTAAAGTAACAGACTATAAAAATTACTTTTGAATTGTTTTTGGAAAGGATCTAAATTAATAGGAGTATATTTTTATATTGTTAGCATCATTCTAGGTTCCAAAGCTAAAATAAGTTACGGTTAAATAATATAATTAATTAAACTAAGTTAATTGAAATAAGTTAATTAAAATAAGTTATGATCCAAATAAGCTATGGTCAGCATTTATTGACATAAAAATAATCGTATTTTTTATTACTGAAAATTTGTATATCGAACTTGATTCTATTTTTATGGGCTGTATCTTTGCTTAAACCTTAAAAATCAGTTAAATAATTGCTACTGACTCTACAATAAAGCTTTTAGCATATTATTTAAATATAAGCGCGTCTTATATGATCACGTATGCGTGAAAGGATTTTATCGGAGTGGGGGAAAACTTAGCACCGCAAAGATTTCTTGCATTATTCAAAGCAATATTTTCCAAAATAATTGTGAATGTTAAAAAAATTGCTATAAGATTTGAAAACAGCATTTTAGTAAATCTTCACAAGTTCACAAAAGAATTTATGATAGGGTTAGTAATGCTGATTTTGTAACTCTAAAGCAAGATGTAAGTAGATGTCAGTAATTTGAATTCAATTCGTTTGAGTTTTGAGTAAAATAAAAAAAATACACATAGAGTAGATATATGATAACTCAAAAAGTTTGATAAGTGGAACTGAATGCATTCCCTAGACCAGCGATTCTCAACCGGTGGTACGCAAAGAAACAAAGTATTTTAAACTATTAAATTCAAAAATTAAATAACCCGGCATCTTGTTTAAGTTTCTTTCTCTAACACTCGTAAATTTATGTGATCCGAGCTTTGCTCAAGGTCAATAGCTATTCCCAGACTTTATCAAATAACCCGTTTTTATTTTCACAAATATTCTTTTAGCCATAAACATACCAAAATTTGTCATAGCATACTTTTAAAAGGAGTAAAAGAAATGCATGTTGTATTTAACAGAAAATAAAAATAAGTTTCTATAAAGAGATAATAGTATCTCATTAATTCTTTTAGAGTTGATCGATTCATTAGTATGACTGCACTTTATGTCTCCAGCATTTCTAGGCTCATACTATTATTCTATTTTCAATTAGAATAATTTTTTACGTCGATGTGCTCTCTCTAGCAGCAAGTATTTTGTCTTCTTGTAGCTTTGTATCCGTTACGCTTCTATGCGATTTGTTTACAATTACTAGTTTCAGTTTACAATTTCCTACCAGAATGTAATTTCTGAAACGCGGTTAATGCAAATGAGTAAAGAGTAGTATTTAAGTCGACGTTTCTTCGACTTCGAGAGAGAGCCTGAGTTCCTGACTAGCGCGCGTTTGCCTTTTGGCTACGTCTCTTTAAGCTATTGCTACGCTCGGTGATACTTTAGGCCCTTGTTTGGCTTCTACGACTTAATAAAGATTTAGGGGCCAACTACTTAGAATCTTGATAGCTTCAGTTATATCTTTCAGTTAGCTTTAGTTAAGCTTAGTTAAGTTTAATTTTATATCCACTTAAGTTCAAACCCAAGTGGAGGCTTTGCTGTACCCTCCGAGTTAGGAGTTGATTGTATCATACTTTTTCTGAGATAAAGGGTAGTTAACCCTTCTTATGTCTTACGCTGTTAACACGCTTAAGCGATTATTCGCTTATTAGTGTTTGTGTGGTTCAAGGATTGAACACTGAATTAAATAAGTAAAACCCCACAAAGGGATACAAGTTATTCAAGCTGCTATCGATTTAACAGCGATATGTCTTCTTTTAAGCTAACATTGTACACTTTCAAGTGACTGGTATAACCTTGGAAAGTACGAAACGAAATAAAAAAAAATAAAAAGAGAGAGATAAACCTCCCTTTGGTTAGTTAAGATAAAACCCGTAGAATAATTATTGCATATCTGTCTGGGGAGAAATATCAATGAACAACTCTGTGGGACAGAATGGGTTCTCGTATATATTGCACACTAAAAAAAATATATATGGCCACGCTGCCAACCCCACTGTTGTGCAAGGAATCGAACCAAAAGAATTCATAAGCCATATAAAATAAGTAGTACTTTTTAAAGACAAAATAATATGTTCCGTCTGTTTTCATTGGGTGAATGTAGTACAGAAATGGATGTATAAGATAAAGGGAAAAAAAGCAAATTTATAGCTTGAAAACTAATTTTAAATCTACACTTGGGTTGAAAAATTTTAAAAAGCTTTGGAAGTAATTTTTCTAGTTTAAGATCGAAATACATATACAATTATGAAGATGAAGATAAAAGCTCAAAATGTTTTATGAGGACTTAGTGTTCTGTGCATACTCTTTGCAAACATGGTGAATGACTTACAAGGTTCTTATCCTCAAATTCTAAGTCCTGAACTGGAACAGGGAGCGGAAGGTACGCTATGTTCTGATGTAACTGCTGGGCTGGAGAATAACTGCACGTGAAGGGATTTGAAATCCTTTTTTATTCAATCACTAGTAATTACAAAAACTTCCCAACTTGGAAGAGATACAGAAAGTAAAAGACCGCACTTGGGTCTTAACGTAACAATCAAATAATTTCAAAACTAAACCTAAAATAGAAATTAAATCAACTTTGCTTCGCAGAGCAATTCGCGGAAGTTGGCCTCTATCTAAAAGGGTGCGTAGCAAGATATACTAAATACTACCGCACTTTAATTTATTTTACAAAGCAATCACGTAGTAAGCACTATGGCTTATAAATTTAAACTGCTAGCTGGTCAGGCGAGCGTTGAGCAGCGTGACCGTGATCTGAGGCAAAGCTCTCACACACCGAGAGGTTTCTACCTCTGCTTAAATAGTGCATGGCTGAACTTCAAAAATTAGCATAAGCTAAAAACGCGCGCTTCTTCTGACAGGAAGTTGAAGCAGAGAGGAGATAGAAAAGATTTAAATTAAAATAATTGGTTAGTTTAACTAAAACCTTACAGTTTTACCATTGAAATCATCAGAAGAGGCGATGGCAAATGAAACCTTCAAATCATTTCTCTGCTTTATGAAGATCTGAAATAGGAATTTATAATCCAAATTGATAATTTTACCACCAATACTGTGGTTGAGAATAGCGTACTAAGATGACTATGAAAGCGGAGATAATTTTGATAAGATACGACATCTTCTGGTATAATAAGGGAAACTGGAACAACATTTGGTTTGCATATTAACCTAGCAATTCAAATGAATCCCTAGCGAAACCTCTAAGTTATTACACGAAGTTGCGTATAACAGTTTCAGAAAGGATCAGTGTATTCTGTTACAGGAAATAGACGAGGCATGACTGCTGAGAAAATGATTTCTGTAATAGGTAATGACCTTAAGATATTACACATTGATCAATAGTATAAGCTAGTTATTTCTACGTAAAACACGAAAAAGAAAATAAAAACAAAGTATAACGAATATATCAAAGTACTTGAGATTTACGCTTTCATTTTATGTCAAAATTTTACTCACCATTTCGCTAAAGTCGCTTGGATTTAATAAGATTAATATTAAGCTTGTTTTCCGTTTATTAAAAAAAGCGAGACAACAAAGTTAAATGTGGTAAAAGTTGAGAAATTGGTTCATTAAATATTTTATTTTAATAAGTTTTCTTAATTCCCCAAAGTTTATTTTTGGACGAAGAATTTTCAGAAGATTGTAAAGAATATGCGATGTTTAAGTTCCTGGGGTTACATATATAAAGTATTTATAAAAATAACAGAAAATGTTATGTAAAACTGCAACTGAAATAATTCGCTTATAGTTTCCATTTAAAAATTAAAACACAATTATATACATACTAAAAAGATTATGAGATATATCATATTAATTAATCAATTATTATGATTTAAACCTTTATCATGACTTCTCCTTTCTGTAGTCCTTATCAGAATACAAATAAATTATTTGTGTATTTAATCTGAAAGTTTTGAAATTTTAGATTATAACTTCCGACAGCCGTGTTTTGATGTTTCTTATTATCGCCAGCTCTGCCTAAAAAAGTATTTCGGTTTTAACGTCTTGGTAGCCGATGTTTAAAATACGCGTCGCTAAATACCTGAGACAGCTTGGAGCAGCCTATTTTGTGTGTTATTCCAAATTACGTTATATACATCTGAATATTGCTTTCTATTCTGTTAGTTTAAATTTCAGCAAGTAGCGAAGGTTCATTTGTCTCACAGGCTGCCCTTTTCTGTTCGTTTAAGATTTAAATAAAAAGATAAACCCTTTTTTCGATTTTTTTCAGACTGTGCGATAACTCATTAGCAGTGCAGCAGAGTCTGCAGGAATTTAGCATATGTTTCTAGGTATAGTAGAATGGAACATGCTTTAAGATGACTCGGAGGAAGGATTTTACACAGCGCTTGACGAAATGATAAAAAAGTGAAAACTAATATTAGTTCTTAATTAGTAATTAAAAATTACCGAAAATGGGGGAGAATCCTTTGTCTTATGCTGTCATCTTCGCGGAGGATTTGAAAGCTAGTATTATAACCTAAATTGAGAAATAGCTGAGCGTTATCTGCGTCTTGGGACATCTTCGCCGAATATGTATTTTGGTTATATACGGGAAAAACCATGAAAACATGCGAGCAGAAAGCTCATTTTGTCTATATTGGAATTTCAGAAGAAACTATGACACTTCAGCGATTCTACTAACTGGTCAGTATACAGTATTCAGATTTTTCGCAGTTAGGTATTTTTATTGATAAATTTAATCAGCGACTTTTTTCTCTACATTCTCTGGTGTATACTCTACCTCTTTTAATGACATGGAAAAAAAAACTATGTTGCAGAGCATTTCTATTCATTATTTCTTCTGTTGTAGGCCTTCAGCTTTTTTCTAGGAGATTGCAAAGATCCCTCATTTCCGTTAGCTGACGAATCTCTCGTTAGCAGGGAATAACGGGACCAGGGCTTCTATCATTTATTAGAGAATATCCTTTAAATAAGAGGGCGCCTGTTTCTGCTTTTAGGATTCAAAAATTCAGGAATTTTCTGTTAATAACCAATCTCTGTTAATGATGGTTTGGATATTGTTTAGACTCTTAATTTAAAATAGAGTTATTTAATTCATAATAGAAACGTGCATCTTTAGTTTTCCAAGTCTTCCAGTGTTTGAGTAGATTTTTCAACAAGAAGGTCTTATAAATCCTAACAAACATCGGCAGATGCAACTGTTTCTCCATAGGCCTTATACATGATCTGTTTTATCTCCGTAGCGTTTTTGTTGATTAATTAAGGCTTGGTTTGCTATAGGTGAATGGGAGAACGTAAATTTCTCACTCCATGCAGTTCATCTTCCTCGTAACTTTTATCGAAATCGGAGAACTACCACGTGTATAAATACTGGAAAAACTGGTTTTTCCTCCCTTTTCTGCTGATGAAGTTTCAAGCGAGTGTGTGGGGCTTTTGCCTCACACATGTCGCTCTCCTATGATAACGGCGTTTTGGTTGGATGAAAAACAAGAAGCGGAGATAGCCTAAAAAATTGCACGAAATAGTTGAAAATGTTTGGCTAAAAATGAATCTGATTTGATGCCGTGCTAAAATTTAAACTATCCTCGAGCAAATTATTAATATGGGTTTCATCTTCAGAAAGTGCCGATATTTAGTCATCAATCGTCGCCTCGCCAAGATTACCATGATGTGTGAACGAAATAGATATACGCATGAAAATCTCCATCTGCAATTTCTTTAGCATACTTGAAAGTAGGTAGAGTGCACGGCATAGACGATGGTGAAAGATTAGAAATTTGTGTTCTTTTTCAATGTAAGGCGCCGAGATATCGTTCCCTGTTTAGCTTCTCACGTTTTGTGTCCTAAGTTAATGTGTTATGTTATTGTTGTGTACTATATGATCTGTGTTATATATATTTAATCAAGAGAAGGTTTTTGATAAAATAAATGTGAGATTAAAAGAAAAGTGGTCTCCGCAAGTGGCTTATTGGGTAAGGGAAACATTTCATTATTCTTGATATTAAACTCCAACACAATGTACTAAACGTAATTTTAGGCCAGCAAGTATTGGAAAAATATAACATTTGTTTTGATACTTGTAGTATCTAATTTATTTAGGGAGTCACACTTCAACACCACAGTGAAATCACGAGATTCTCCTTTTTCGTATAGTAAAAGGTTAGGTTATTTTTTATTCAGATAAATACTTTGTCACTTAGATGAATTTTATGGGTGTGAGGTAGTTTCATCTTATTCACAGGAAAATAAAATTTCAACTGGTAGTAACTTCCACATGTTTACGTATTTATAAACTAACTCATTAGTGATTCAGCAAAAATTATTTATATCTGTTTTCTATATTTACAGGCTTGGAAGGTCTCAAATTGTTTAATTTTTATAGTGCAAGAATTAAGACGTATTTATTCTTCACTGCGATGTGTTTATTTGATGTCCTGTTGCAAAGAAAACAGAATTAACAAGACATGTGAGAAGCATGCCGGTTAACGTTAATTTTTTGCAATCAATCCAGTCAAGAAATTTGAAACTTAAATATCAGCTTCGTGTTCGTTTCTAAAATAAATGTGATGATCTGTGGCACGAAATGTTATTGAAAATGTGAGTAAAATGAGAAGAAAATTATATTTGTCTCTAGTAATGTATCTTTAGCTGATAACAAATATTTATATACTAACATAGTTGCGAAATTTTGAAAACATCAAAAATTATTTTTATTTATTTCAAGAAGAGCTTGGGCAATGATAATAATAATAATAATTAATATTTCGAAGTAGAACTGTCAGGAAACAATGAAGATTTTCATTTCTAATTAGTTCCATAAAATGTAATGAGTTGTAGGAAACAGTTAGGCGAAAATACCATTTTGATAAAAGCCTCGGTTTTAAGAAATAAAAACATTCGTAATATGAAAAAGAAATATAATTTTGAAAGCTGTTCATAACTTTATAAAACAACAGCAAATAAATCCTAAAAAACATTCATTTTATTGTCTGCCGTGAAGATAAATGTGCTAAAAGTGTGCTTTTAAAAAACATATTTTCATGCATTTTCTTATGAAAATTTGGAGATATTTTGTAATCATCTTCATAAGTAACAATATATCCTTCCTTGGTGTGCAGTAAACTAATCAATTCCGTCTCACATTTGACATTTTTGTCATTACTATATTTTCATTTTGAGAAGTTTCTGTATCTTCATTAGTGAGGAAGAGGAAATTATTCATATCTACTTCCTCTATTGATAGTTTTGAAAAGTCTCTTAATATTTTAATTTTTATTGTGCAAAATTTAAGTTGCATTTATTCTCCACTGCGGTATGGATTATTTGATGCCTTACTGAAACGAAAACAGAATTAATAATAGAGATTTAATACAGAACAACACGAGAGAAACGCAATAACAAGAGAGATTTGATATCAAACAACTTTGTTATAATCCAGAAGTAGATATTTATATATATCCAGAAGTAGATATCCAGAAGTAGATATAAATTTGTATTTGTTAGATAAAGAATTATACGTTATCATTCATAAACTCTTCGCTATGCATATTTCCCTTGAACTTAACGGTTAGGTTTGCATCGGGTACTAAGGAAAATTAAACGGGAACACTATTTCTTACTCTACCACCTTCCCTAAAGAATAAGGAACCTGGAAAGTAAATGAATGTAAAATCGACCTTTCCTTCTAGGATAGAAATCCGGACCCTAAGTACTCGGTACCCTAAGTATGGCGAAAAACGATGAAAATTGCGATTTTCTAATTTTTTGCTAAAAATGTTTTTCAATATCATTACTACGCTGAGGAGAAATTTTGAAGCGATCTGACAATAATAAATGGTATAAAAAGTACTTTAATCATTTTGGCAGCTCTTTAAATGCCACGCCCACCTCAGTGTTTACTTTCTTTTAATTCTTATTTTCTATCTTTATTTCTTAATTATAAGCGCAGAAGAAGGGGTACGCGATTAACTGTGACTGTAACTATCGGCAAACTTTGTTTACATGTGGCGTGCAGTTTGAATAAATATTTCCTTTCATTTTTCGCTACTGAAATTGCAATTTGTTTTGACTTGTGGATTTTTTTTCTCTTACTCAGCTCAGAATATATATTTGTTTATATTAATCGGCTAAATTTTGATATGCCTCGACAGAAACGTAAGAATTTGCGAGCGATAGAAATGAGTAGAAAACGGTGGCGTAAAAACAGTGATGAAGTTGCTGACTGCAGCGGTTCGGAAAATTATATTGCAGGCAATATTAGGCTACAGAAATTATCTGTTGTAGAAAAGAATGAAGCATCTGATGCCGAACATTTTGTTATTGTGGATTTTCGGCAAATTAATGAGCTATTCAGTTTTGTAAAGTGTACTGATTGTGAAAAACAAACATTAAAGCTTGAACTTGGATGTAAATTAGGATTTTCTTATGATTTGAATTTGATTTGTGTATCATGTCAGGAAAAAAAATGTACCGTAAACTCTTGCAGGAAGACAGCTAATGCTGGGTATGACGTAAATGTGCGTGTAACGCAAGCCTTCTCTCATATAGGAAAAGGCTATTCAGCCATCGAAAAAGTTTGTATGGTGATGAATATCCTACCTTTTTCATCGCGGACATACGCCAAATATGTAAGACGTTTAAATTATGCGTATTCCATCGCATCACAAAATATATTTGCGGATGTTCATAAGGAGGTTAAAACTGCGTATTTAAACATCTCGCCAAACTCAACAGAAATTGTCGATATAGGTGTTTCCTTTGATGGAACGTGGCTAACGCGTGGACATTCGTCACTCATAGGAGTAGGATGTGTAATTGATATCCTCACAGGTTACGTGATCGATTTTGAAGTAATGAGCAAAATGTGCCGTAAGTGTTCATTAGCAAAGAAGAAATTTGGGGAATCCAGTGTGGAATTTAAAATATGGTATGATGACCATAAAAGTGAGTGTGATTTAAATCACACGGGATCTTCTGGTTCAATGGAAATGGAGGCTGCGTTGGTTCTCTGGAAACGATCTGTATCGTTAGGATTTCGATACGTAACTCTGCTATCTGATGGTGACTGTAAAACTTTTAATTACTTATGTGACAAAAAGGTTTATGGTTCTGATGTTGAAATAAGAAAGGAAGAATGCATAAACCATGTCAGTAAAAGATTAGGAACAGGATTGAGAACTGTTGTAAAAGACTGGCGAGCGCAAGGCGTTACGTTAGGAGGAAAATCTCATGGTAGCCTGAAAGAAGCAACGATTAAAAAGCTGACTAGATATTACCAAAATGCTATTCTGCGACATAAGGGGGATGTGAACGCTATGAAAACTGCAATATATGCGACGCTGTATCATAGCATTTCTACAGATAAGAAACCTCAACACTCGAAATGTCCCACAGGGGCAGATTCTTGGTGCTTTTACCAGTCAGCAATAGCTAAAGGTGAAATTCCAGGCAAGCATAAGTTGAAAATTGGAACACCAATAAATGAGACATATCTTCCAAAAATTCTTCCAATTTATCAGAGGCTTGCTTCAAATGAACTACTAGAAAGATGTGTAGGTTGCAGAACGCAAAATGCTAACGAAAGTTTACATAGTATGATTTGGGCCAAGTGTCCAAAAGAAATATTTGTGCATAAAATACGTGTGAAACGTTCTGTAACAGAAGCAGTTTGTGAATTCAACAAAGGAACAGTACGCACTATGAAAGAAGTACAAAATGTTTTAGGAGTGTTTATGGGATATGCAACAAAAAAACTTGCGACTATTTTAGATAGTCGCAAATTTTCCTTTCGAAAAAGACGAAAAAATAACAGTAGCCAGCTTGCTCGTAAATTAGTTAAAATGGCAATATATAGACGAGACAAAGTGGCCAAAAAAAGGGAAGGAATCACATATGGTGCTGGACAGTTTTAAGCAAAATGATTCTGTGATTACTAAAATTTAAAATAATTTAAATGCTTTATTAAAATTGCTCCGTTTATTAAAAAAGTTGAGTTAAACAAGCATTTAATATTATTATTATTATAGTTTGGAAATGTATTATTAGTAATATTACAAATGATTAACATATTAAAATTGCTTTGAGTATGTGATAATGAATGAAAACTGTTAAAGGAAAGCAGTATTTATATTTTATGATTTTTCATGCGGTATTTCTGGTCAGGTAAGGTTTTAAATAAAAGCTTATAATTATTGTTTATATTACACAATGGAATTGAAATAAGTTTAATTTTAGACATATATGTACTGACATCAAGTATAAAAAATATTAAAAAAATTCGAAAGGTTTTTATAACCATTTTAAGACTTTACATTCTTTAAACTGCGTTTTCTCAGTTTCCACTTTTTCAATAAATCCTTTTACTTAAATTCCTAAAACTTTGACAAATATGCACCAAACTGAATGATATTTTTACTGAATGGTTATTATATATAACTTAATAGAATCAAGGATGGATTTTGTAATATTTTGGAAAAAAAAAATACTACGACTAAAAATGTAATGGAAATCATGTTTTTTTTCAGTTTTTTACGTATGTAGATGCATTTTATTTTTTTTCTTTAAAACTAATTCATTAATTGCAAAATCGATCCTTAAAGTTATAAAGGACATTCTAATAAATGTTTTAAAAATTTTGGGAGCAAAAAAATTGAAAACTGAAGAAGAAGAAAGATTTTTAAATTTTTAAATTTTTTAAAAATTAATTGAAATTTTAAAAAAATTACCATCAAATATATTTTTTTCTTTTTTAAAATCAATATGTTTAATAACAACATTTAAGAATATTCATAAAAATTAAATGAAAGTTCTTAATTAAAAAAAATCATTCAAAAGGTACCGAGTCCCCTTAAGAGAACAATACATTTTCTGGAGATATTTTTCAAATTTACCAGAATGGGATTCTCGTATTCGAAGCCCTGCCACCATAGGACATAATAATAAAGAAAAAGGAATAAAATTTTAATAAGTTTGTGAAAATGGAAAGCAGTGATGCAAACTCGTAGCCTAAGTGACTTAAAGATTGTGACATTTTTAACAATGTCCCAGTTTAAGATCTTATACATCTGTAATTGCTAACGTATTCCTATGCTAGTTATTATTTTTTAATCAAGATGCGTTTGGAATCAAGTCGCAAAAGATCATTTGACTTTCCTGTTCACTAATTAAATTACACGAATTCCTTAAATATGAAAATCTTAGTACAGAGTAACTAGTTTATAACTTGGTAATTGTAATCGAAAGTTGCATATAATTATAATGAAGCATGCATGTTGCATAACGAATGTTGCCTAGTAATGAATAAGATGCAATTTTTTTCGAGAAGCGGGAGATAAGGTAAAATTTGGTTTTATAATTAAGTCGAATGACCAGTATTCAGCGGTTTTATAACTCGGCCACTGGTGGGTCAAGGTTAGGGGGGAATATGAGCCTATGACACGTTACCTCGCTGTGTCAGCCTACAGTTAACTACATAGCTACAGAAGGCAGAAAAATGAACGATTCGATGTCGAGGATTTCAGTTATGTTAATTCTTCTAGCTGGGTAGTACATTTGAGTGTTCACCTTGCGATTAACTAAACAACATTAATTTAGACTTTTATTTAAAATTTGAAGTTAAAAGCAATGTTCCGACTTTTTTCGTTAGGAGCAAATACTCGTAAACTCATACTTTTCTTTATGCTGGCAAAATGTTCAAGATGTTCAAGCTTTATGAAGTATCTAAACTTTATTCTAAAATGAGGTTTGCCTTAAATGATTTGTCCAGTCGTAGACAAATGTTAGTCTCCTGAAAGGTATGATATTCAGTAGGTTAACGCATTGCATGCATTTTTAACTTAATGATTTTTTCGGCTTATAGTGGGTTTATCAGAGTATAATCCCGTCATAAACCGAGGAGTATTGCAGAAATAGTGAAAAGACAAAAAACAGCGTAATGTTCAGGCTACTTCCAAGATAAGTTTCGTTTTGACGGTGCTCGTCGGTTTACGATGGATTTAAATTCTGATAATAACATTCTGGTCTACTGTAAATAATTCAAGAAATGGACACCTGTATGAGAACTGGCTAAATGTTTAATTTAGCATTCGTAGATTTTAGAAAACAGTAGACAAGAGAATATCTGATAAGTTTTGGAACGGGGAGAATTAAATTTTACTGACGAGTAGAAGTAAATCTTTTGATGAAGTCCACAAATGTTTTCGAGAATAATATATGTATTTTAATATATAAAACAAGTAATTGTCAAGCAAATCGAAAATAATAACTAAGTAATTAAAAAGTCCTAACTTAAATACTAAATATAAAATAATAATTAAAATGTCATCGAAAACATATGTTATAATTTAACGAAAATGTCTGAAATTTTAATTTTTCTTAACCAATTGGTATTGATTAATTGCGTTTGTTGAAGTAATGCTAAAGTAAAATTTAAAATTACTCTGTCATTCTAAATTTGAATAAAACTGTATCGATCTGAAGAGCAATATTTTTACAAAATTTTTTGGTTCCCGAAGAAGAGGAAGTTTTGTCTGATTGTCTTTAAGATAGCATTATATTCAAAATCTACGTTAAACTATGATTGTTTTTTAGCCTAATTTTAAACGAAGAAATAACTTAGCAAAGCAACAACCTTGTATTTGGTGGTCTCGAAAAAATAAATATCAAAGGATATATTTTAAGTAATTTATTTCAGCTTTTTAAAACGAACTTTAATTGTTTTCTGTTATTAAATATTTTTGCTACATTTGCATAATAGAACAAAATTGCTGTCTTGAAAAATAAATGGCATCGTTTTAATCTCGGACTTGCAATACAATTAAATTAAGTTACAAATAAATTAAGAATACTCGTATATTCATTTAAACAAAAGAAGACGCAAATCACTTTTTCATGACAAAAACACAAAAAATCAACAAAACTGTAAATAAAATTAAAACTTAAAAATTTAGCAAGTTTTATCTTAAAAAAAGGTGTTTCACCAGTTGTTTTCTTTAAGTGCATCAATTAAATAAGTAGTATTATAAGGTATTTCTCCTGCCTTCTTAGCATAACTTCGTAGTGTAGTGGTCAGCATGCTCGATGGGTATTCAAGAGGTCCGTGGTTCGGGCCCCGCGAGGGCATTGTTCATTTTTCACCTCTTCCGCTTCGAAATAACCTAATGTCTCTAGAGTGGCGCCTGAACCGAAAAAGGTGGGGGATGATGATTTTCTACCACCAGGATTTGGCGAATGGGTCTCCTAATCCCCAGTCGCCCTTTAAACGTGGGAGTACAGACGGTATTTCTCCTTCCTTCTTAGCATGTCTTCGTGGTGTAGTGCTCGGCGCGTACTCGAGAGTTCCGTGGTTCAAGTCCCGGCGAGGGTATTGCTCCTTTTTAATCTCTCTTGCTTCGAAATAACCTAATGTCTCTACAGTATTAATTAAAATCATAGCTTTTGTTGTTTATGAAACTATTGCAAAACTTAAGAATGTCTAATTTCTGATATTTACCCTTAATAATATTAAAATACACATAAAGCCTAGTTTAATCTACTATCTAAGATTGTTGTTTGAATAATTCAGTTAATTAGGATTTAAAAATTCGAACAAACATTTGCTAATCATTATTTTAACAAACGAACAAACGTCTTTTGAACAAAAGGACCATTCCAGGAAAACCATGCTTATCGCTTGTGTAATAAAATAGCTCATTAATTATTGTTTTAGATCTTGAACTAATGGAACAAAAACTAAAGATAACTTCAAGGGTGAAATAAAAATTACTTAGCATACTGAAAAAGCATCGTAGAGAAAACATTTGAAGAAAATCTGGTATGTCATAAATTCAAGCAAAAATATTAGTTTAACATTTGCGTGCTTGTATCCATATCTCGAATACGTGTGTTAGTAACATACATATGTGTCAAGGGTAAATATCAGAGCAATTTTTTAACTCAGGATAAGAATAATGGAAACTAGAGATGTATTTAGTCTACATTCAAAAGTATATATTCTAAAACTCAGATTCCCCTTTTTGATGCACAGAGAGTGAATAACTTTGAAACAAATATAAACTATGTGTTTTATATAGTTTACATTCATTTCAAAGTTTTAAACCTCTTCAGCTGCGATTTTGAAGCGAACTACATCTGAATCATTAATGAAACCAAGTCTTTATCTGAAAATAGAAGCACTTTCCAAGAGTCAATACCATTATTCCCTATTTGTAATGCGTCTTAAAGGTTATATTATTATCCTAAAGGTTATGCATTATTTTTAATGCTTCTTAAAGGAGCATGGGAAAACGGTTACATATGTCTGTGTTTATAAAAACATGAGCATTGCCCCAAGCAAGGAAAAAGAATATTGACCACGATTCAATAGTCAGAGTTGTCAAATATTTGAAATGTTTAGCTAGCTGAAATGCTCTCTGAGTAGAAAATTGTATTATTAGTTTCTCCTTTTAAAAGTACTTATGTTCAAACATTTAGTTGATAGTTTCCTTCAAATTATACATTCTTTCAAACAGGCTGGTATACGTATGTACGCAGTAAAAAGCTGTCAAATGAAGAAGAATTAAGATGTATGCATGTTTTAATCATCTTTAGCAGTCGTAATGAAATAATCATAAAGGATAAAAACAATTTCCCCAAAATATGGAAGCATTACAAAGGAGAAACTAATTCATGATTATACCGGAAAAAATATTGCATATATTTACATAAAAATAACAGATTTTCTCTTTCATGTTAAATACTTTCCGCAAAGGTTCTATAAATTAACTTAATTTGCATTATAAGGTATTTCTCCCTCCTTCTTAGCATGCCTTCATGGTGTAGTGGTCAGAACACTCGGCAAGTATTCGAGATGTCAGAGGTTCGATTCCCGTTGTGGGAATTTCTCATTTTTCACGTCTCCTGCTTCAAAATAGCCTAATGTCTCTACAGCGTATTAAAAGATTCACTATTAAATGTGTATTTTGAAAGTCGAGGGACAAAAGACGAGAAACACTAGTAATGCGTTATTACATTAGTAAAACTAACTAAAACTAAACTCGGCGGCACAAACAGCCCTCATAGAGCCATGGCTGGAAGTGCCGTGATATCTGCTTTCTAGACCGTGGGTTCCGGGGTGCTTGTGCATCTTTGCCTGGACAAGTGGTTGACCTGTCTACTAGTCTCACTACTAGCTAGCTAAATTAGATTACGTGCTTATTTCTGACCGACCTTAGCATAATAAATTACAGATGTATACTCAAGTAAGCAGATCACCATTGATAGAAATATACACTGGTGAAATAAATTAAGAGGATTTGCATATTTTATCGAATTGCATGAAAAGAACTGAACTGAAGGAAAAACCGCTGCTTCTAGGAAAAAATGTAAATCTTGTACGGCAAATACGTAAGCGTGCACTTGTGTGTAGATAGAGCCAGCAGAAAAACAGGCTTTATAAGGGCGTGGAGGGTAAGACGAACTGCGTTCGCTAACACTTCTTGGCGAATTTCTTATTGTTATCTTGCAGCAATCGGTTAAATTCACATCGGAACAGTAAAAATGAGTAACCACCAACATTTAGATGATAGAATGAGGTGGCGAATTGTGGGGAGGCTAGAGGCAGGCCAATCGCAAGGCCAGATATGCACAAAGTTTTAACGCCCAGCGTCTTGTTAACCCATGGAAACAGTTCCAGGATACTGGATCCATCGAGAGAAAGCCTGGGCGAGGTCGCCTAAGAGCCACGACGGCCAGAGAAGAACACTATTTGTCCATTTTAGGGATGCGTATCAGACGGGCTGCAGCTTCTCAGCTGTCTCGGGACCTGTATGCAGTGAAGGGGACCCGTGTAACAACGGTGACTGTTTCCGAAAGACTGAATGAGAGAGGGTTGTTTTCCAGAAGACCGGCTGTTTGCGTCCCGCTCACGTCTACGAACAGGGGAGTCCGATTAGCATGGTAAAGGCAGCATAATGATTGGAGTACGGAGCAATGGGAGACCGTTCTTTTTCATTGACGAGTCCCGTTTTAGCCTATTTTCGACACCGATTTTCGCCGTACTTTCATATGTAGAGAGCCAAGGACCCGCTACCTACCCTCCAATGTCCGCGAAATCAACAATTATGCCGGTGGCGGTGTAATGATCTGGGCAGGAATCATATTGGATAGCCGCACACCTCTCCATGTCTTTGACAGAAGCTCTGTGACTGGTGTGAGGTATTGGGATGAGGTCCTGGAGCCCTACAGTCGCCTTTTCTGGGGTGCAGTGGGCCCGAGTTCATCTTACAGGCCGATAACGCGAGGCCACATAGAGCTCTTCTGGTCGATGTATTTCTAAAGAGTGAGGATATTCGCCGGATGGATTGGCCAGCCAGGTCTTCAGACCTCAGTCCTATAGAGCATGTATGGGACGCTCTGGGGAGGGCAACTGCAACTCGCAACACCGCTCCGAGAACCATCCATGAACTGAAAACAGCGTTGCTGAATGAGTAGGACCAATTGTCACAGGCACTGATAAGCTGCCTTATGTCAATATCGCTGCGAGGCCTGTATGGCTGTAAGAGGGGACCATCCCCCCTATTAACCCATTTCTTTTGTGTCTTCTGCAACCGCTGTTTCAGACCTTCAGACTCCCATGAGTGTTACACACGGACATGTGTGTCTATTATGACTGTTGAATGTTTATTTTGTTTGTATTATATCAATCTATGTTCATACCAAATTTGATTAAAATATGTCCAGTAGTTCGGGAGATCGTAGATCAAATATAAAAATTCTCTTAATTTATTTCATCAGTGTAGATGGACAATAAGAATTAAACAGAATGCGATAAAGGATTTCATTCTTATTCAAATCTGACTTTATCCTAAACCTTAAGCTAAATCTTATATATTAGACTACATAATTTTTTGTCTGAGTACATAACAATTAATTAATTGATCAAGGCAACGCATACAAGAAATATCTGCTTTCACGAAAGGATTTCTAAAAGAAACTAGTTTCTGTTTTCTTTAGATAGAGGAAAATTCCGAAACCGTCTATGCAGGCAGAATGTTCGGCGGGATTAGAACTCAGGCTGACCTATCACTGTTCTGCTGTATCATCGACTCGACCACTGGTGGACCGAATTTGCATCGGACTAAACATATACATACAAGGTGTGTCCATAAAGAAACCGAAAAAAAAATTAAAAGACCAAAGGAAAAAAAAATGTGAAACAATAAATGTATTTTTAGAAAGACATCCCAACTTTGTTTAAAGCCAGTTTAAACTGGTTATTTTGTCGTTCGGATATCAAAACGCCGGAGTCATTTTCATCTAATGAGAAGGCTTTGTAGAAAAAAATTTGATTCGAGATGAAACAATATTATAACATTGAAGTTTTTTACAAATTAGATAAAGATGCTGAAGAAATGTTAAAGATGATTCAAACAGTATATAGTGATGCATCTTTATCAAGAATACAAGTATATGAGTGGTACAGCTGATTTAAAAGTGAGCGAGAAAGCTTCGAAGATGAACCCAAGATGGGTCTTCAGTTTTAAAGAATGAGAAAAATGCGGAGAAAATTCATTCTTTGGTAAAAGCTGACAGACGTATAATAATTTAGCATCTTTCAGACATGATTGGGATAAGCAAAGAGAGCTGTACGTTAATTTTAGTTGAAAATCTGTTAATAAGGAAAGTTTGTGCTCGATTTGTCGATTGGAGTATTACAGAGCAGCAGAAAGAAGACAGAAAAGCTTGCTATGAAGATTTGCCGACTACTTCGAGACAGGACAACATTTTTTTAAAGGGTATCACAGCGGGAGATGAAACGTGGCATCTATACTACGACACAGACGTAAAAAGACGAAGTGCACAGTTAAAAGGGATGTTTTCTCCCCTACAAGAAAAGAGCGCAGTCGAAATCAAAAACTAAAGTGGATTTATTCACCATGAATTTGGCCAGTACAAAGGACTTATTCACCATGAAATTAATTAAATAATCAGTTATTGGAGAATTAAAGCCACAAGAATCAGAATATTCATAAAGCTTTAGATCTCCTTTCGAAGGTTTAAATATACACTCACGTTTGTGAAAATTGCAACACCATGAAGGACTTACGCGAGTGAGCTGAAATTTTCAGGAAATGCAAAGTAGCGCATGATATGCAAATGATTAGAATTGCAAATCCGTAGCGCATGCGTATGCTGAGCAGCGCCCTCTGAACGGCTGATGGATCCGAATAAATAGACGGCTGTAGCGAGGCGTGTATGGTTATCGGTGGTTATCTGCTAGTGGTAAACGTTAACTCAATCTGTACTTATGCCTCGTAGACGAAAGAGAGCGAGATTTGAACAACTTACAGAGTTTGAACGAGGGAGAATCATCGGCCTTCGTGAAGCTGGATTGTCGTATCGTGCAGTAGCCTCTCGTGTGCAGCGTAACAGCAGCACAGTGATGCGCGTTTGGAAGCAGTGGACGGACGAGTGTCGGACAACTCGGAAATCCGGGAGTGGACCCCGAAATGTGACGTCAGCTCGCGATGATAGACACCTGGTCCGCATGGCGCGGACGGACCGTACAGCTTCCTCTAGACAATTGGCAGCACTGTGGTCAATAGCTACAGGTGTTTCATTGTGTGCTTCATCAATTCGTAGACGTCTGCTGCAGTGTGGACTGCGCGCACGGACTCCTTTATACAGGATCCCCCTAACGCACGACCATCGCCGCCTGCGGCTACAATGGGCCAATCAGCATAGAGACTGGCGTGCTGATTGGCAGCATGTCGTGTTTTCTGACGAATCCCGCTTTAATTTGTGGTACCATGATGGCCGCATTCGTGTCAGACGCTATGCCGGTGAACGCCACCTTCCGGAGTGCATTATCGAACGCCACAGTGGACGAACACCCGGAGTTATGGTCTGGGGCGCCATAGCATATCATAGACGATCTCAATTGCTACGAATTGTGGGCAATCTGAACAGCAACCGGTATATCCGTGAAGTTCTACAGCCCGAAGCTGTTCCCTTCCTTCAAAGCTTGCCAGGCGCTGTATTTCAACAGGACAATGCCCGCCCTCATACTGCTCGGATTGTTAAATCCTTCTTTGCAGCGCAGCAGGTACAGCTTCTTCCTTGGCCTGCGTGTTCCCCGGATATGTCGCCAATTGAACATGTGTGGGATGTCATTGGTCGGCGTCTTGCTCGTGATCCTCGTCCTGTTGCGTCTGCAGACGAACTTTGGGTACGCGTACAAACGATATGGAATGCTCTTCCTCAGTCAGACATTCAAACTTTGTTTGACTCCATGCCACGTCGTGTAGCAGCACTTATTGCGGCGCGTGGTGGCCACACAAAATACTGATTCTGATCTCTTGTTCTTGTTTGTTTGCTTTGAACATTTAATCATTTATTTGTACCACTACCACTCAACTGTGTATTAAATTGCATTCAATTATGACGATTCCTTCTTGGTGTTGCAATTTTCACAAACGTGAGTGTAGAATCTGCTTCTTAAGCTGCAGAAGTTCAAATAACGAAAAAAGCCAGTTATTAGATAAGATAAGGCAATAAAAATGACAGGAAGGAAGTCAAGCTAATAGCGCCCTCACTTGTTGCAAAATGAAAACAACTATGCGTTAATTTCCTTAAATTTAAGGGTAAAGATGGATTGAAATTGGGATCGCTAACTACACTGGTTATCATACATTAAGGAAAAATCACAAAAATAGCGATAACTCCCTCAAAAATAAGCCAAACCGTGTACAATTTGAATATGTTGCCAAGTAAGAGTAGCTGAGTAAACATGCAATATGCAAATTAGTGGCGCTGCACTCGGAATATGTCATCTGCGAGAAGTGCATGTTCGAGAGCACGCCCACATATTTCACTGTGATAATGACATCAAAAATCTGAGATAGCCAATTCGTAACAATGAAATCTAGTCATCATTTGCCTGCAGAACTACGATGGAAAGCCATTGGGAGACTAGAGGCAGGACAAAGTCAAACAGAAGTGGCCAGATGGCTAAATGTGAGTTCT
Organism: Stegodyphus mimosarum; assembly: GCA_000611955.2. Lineage (NCBI taxonomy): Eukaryota > Metazoa > Arthropoda > Arachnida > Araneae > Eresidae > Stegodyphus > Stegodyphus mimosarum. The sequence goes on from KK120774.1 coordinate 174,071, forward strand.
CCTGCTGTTCATAGACTTTGAAAGCAATTTCAAACCTCAGATTCGGCATCTAGGAGGTTCGGCCAAGGACGGCCAACTGCTACGACGAGCGCTGATAACCGATATTTGACATTATGTGCACGCAGGAATAGAACCGCTACTCCGACTCTTCTTAGATCCTCCCTTGCTGCAGCCACCGGAAGATTGGTCGCAAGGCAACTGTGCGTAGAAGGCTTCGCGAAGGTGGTCTGTATGCGGGACGACCAGCCATTTGCGTGCCGCTCACGCCATGCCATGGAAGGGACCGTTTGCACTGGACACGACAACATATCCACTGGACGCCCGATCAGTGGAGGGCTGTTCTCTTTATGGATGAGTCCAGGTTTAGTTCAGAAAGCGATAGTAGGCATCATGTGATATGGAGAGAACCGGAACCCGTTATTATCCGTCAAACATCCGTGAAAGGGATGTATACGGAAGAGGCAGTGTCTGTGTTTGGGGTGGCATATCTTTGGGTGGACACACAGACCTACATGTCGATCCAAGAGGAACTGCGAATGCTCGGGTTTATAGAGATGACATCCTTGATGCTTATGTGCGCCCATATGGCGGGGCAATAGGTGATGCTTTCCTGTTACAGGACGTCAACGCAAGACCACACAGGGCTCCCATCGCAGATGATCATCTTCAACAGAAAACAATTGTGCGCATGGAATGGTGAGCTCGACCCCCGGATTTGAATCCTATCGAGCGCGTTTGAGATGATTTAGGGAGACGTCTAGCTACTCTCAATCCGTGCCCTCAGACCCTTGCCGCGCTTGCAACTGCTTTGCAAGAGCAATGGCTCTCGCTTCTTATGGAACTGATAGACCGCATAATTGAAAGCATTGCACATTGCTGTATGTGCTGTATTGCTTCTAGAGGTGATCATATTCCATATTGAAGGTACGTTTCCTATAGCAAACTGACACCTTCGATTTGTTCATTTTATACATGTCTAATTTCTGTAGTACCATAATTGTCTGGTAATTTCATTTTATGTTATTTAATACCTTACTATGTGTTGTATATTGTGGGTAAGTTTCATAAAATTCTATATGTAACTTTTTCAGTAATCGTGATTTTTGTGATTTTCCCCTAATTTATGATAACCATTGTAGAAACGAAAAATTTCTTTGAATGTGAAACGTCTCTAGAAAATCTAATTCGCCAAAGGCGGATGTATTTTGAATAATTTTGCCTGCAGAAGAATGGAAATCTGTCCGAGCGATAGGAATCGTTTGCGTATGGTATATCCAATAACCATTTGCTACGCATGGTTCAAAAGAGATGCAGATTGGAATGCAAAAGATTTCATAATTCAATTTATGAAAAAGCTTTTAAAAAAATTCTAAAAGAATTTATATATTAAAGTTCCACTATCGGGTTTATTAAGGATTTTTTTCGTTATCGCTGAGCTTGCAGTTTATTAATCTACTTCTGGACTAGTTCCTGTTAAGGCAACTTTTCTATTCAATAGAAAAGATCCACAAATTTTAAAAGCAGCGTAATGTTAGAAGAATTCTTGATAGAATGTTAAAAGTTGCCATGTATTGTTCGTTTGAGTCTTTTCTCAATTTATCACATCAATGTTTCGTTTTGTTAACAAGATGAGATACTAAATTTTTTAAAAAAATTTATTATTAAACAACTTTCTTCGCATTTAAGCTACATAAAATTCAACAGCAAAATAGCAAAGTTTTTGACATCGGCATATGATTAGAATTCTGATTACAGTGTTAAGTGTTGCTGTTAACTTTTTTTATCCTTTGCCATCTTTTCTCAATTCATCATATCAATGTTCAAGTTTCTTAACAAGATAACTTTCACAATTGTTTTAAAAATTTGTTTATTCTTAATATTTCATCGTTTTAACTTTACTTATTAAATATCCATTTCTTCTTCCTTATGCTACTTAAAATTCAAGAGCAAGTCAGAGAATATTTAAAAACAGCATATCTTCAGAATTCCTAATAGAGTTTTAAGTGTTGGCAAACATTTTTTTGTATAAACTATATTATTTTCTTAAAGAACTCCTAAGTACTAAAAATAATATATGGCAATAACATATGGTGGCAATATCCTTTTATCTGCATTGTCACACATGTTTATATTTTCTATATAACTTGGAATATGTAGTGATAACACTATGCGGTAACATCTTTTTTATTTGAAAAGTGTTACGGAAAAAAAGTGAAGATTTAGACTAATAGCTGGTTTGGAGTTAACAGTTTATTACTAAAGAATTGACACATCACAAGAAATCACAAGCAAAGTATTGAGACAGTATTCTAACAAATGGAGTACGAGTACTTCATTTGTTAGAAAAGTAATTGCTTCAGTAGAAGTTGATGGTTAATACCTGCCTTGAAAAGACAGGGAAACAAAGAATTCTGTCAAGAAAATCCGCTTTTAAAATAATCATAGGACATGGAAAGAATCAAAATAGAGTTTCCTTAAGTTATCAGCTTACAAATTTGATTTGGAATCATGTGTACATACAGGGTGTCTCAAAAGGTCGTTGCCAAACTTAACATGCTAGTCTGTCATACCATAATAAATAAGGTTTTCATAGGAACTTGTATTCGAAAATGCGAACGGCGATCTCTAAAGGGCAATGTTCGTAGGCTTATGTGAGTGTGGAAAGGGTGATCATTTCAGGCGAGGACGATGCAGAAGAATGAATCGGTTTACTAACTCAGTTATTTATGGACATTTTTGGAAAGTGTTTGACGTTCCAGAAGCTACACGTCGAAATATCTAATTTCATCATCAGGGAGCGCCTACATATTTTAGCAGCACAGTACGGGAATACCTCACTAGGACATATCCTGATTGCTGGATTGACAGAAGCGGAGCAGTCGCACGGCCACCGCCATCCCCCGACCTGACTGCCCTTGATTTCTACCTATGGGGATACACGAAGTCTTATAGTGTACGAGACGACCGTAACATCGGATATGGATCTCATCGTAAGGACATTGGAAGAGGCGGCACGTGTCTGTGACACACTTGCCCATTTTGAACGGGTCCGTGAATCCATGCGTCGACATTGGGAAGCATGCATTATGGTGAATGGAAAGAGTTTTGAACATCTTCTATGATTTTACGATGTTCGTAAATAGGAGTCATATTGTTGCGTTCGTACGGGTTCGTAATGAATTGAATACACAAGTCAATAAAAAGTTAATAAAATTTAGTCTTCTCAAAAAAAATGCTGAAATATTTCCTCAGACATATTCGTACACTATCACAATATCTCAAACGTTAAACAGAATTCAATTCAAAACAGAGAAGCTAATTCGATCTCACAGCGAATTCGCTGCAATTAATAACAGCACTAAGTAAACAACTACTGTTCGCATTACAACAAAAACTGAGATGAGATGTTTTAATCTGGCTTTTATAAGCTTTTTAATCTTTTACGAGAATATTTTGGTAAAATCTATTTTCTCGATTTTTCTGGATAGCAAAAGCAATTACGAGATATCTGTGTATTAAATGTTAAATGCATGCGCTCTTGTATTTTTACTTTTCCGGCGTAGTTTTCTCTTAAATTTTGTCAAGCCCTATATCGCACGGGAAAATAAAACAATTTTAATTACAATTGTACTAAAATAGCTAAATAAATACAAAATCCGTAACAATATTAACAACGTTTTTCGACATCCTATCTTTCTTTACTTCTACACTTGTGAGCATTGCCCTCTAGGGGTCGCCGTTCGAATTTTCGGACACCAGCTCCTATGTAAATATTGTTTGTCATGGTATGACAGACTAGCATGTTAAGTTTGACAACGATCTTTGGAGACACCCTATTTGTGATCAAGTTGCATTTGGAAGCATCTGCAAGGTGTAAGCAAAGACTAGTGTCGCGTCAAGAGAGCTTGAAAACGTGCGTTTAGTATGTACTATTGTCATAAAGAGATATGTATTCTGGGATTCAAGCAAGAAACATTTGTTAAAAATGGACAAATCGTTCATGAAGTTTATAGGGTATATTATGATTTCATAAGGTCTTGGTCAGTTACTTGTTTTAAAGGAAGAGATTTCGAAACGTACTAAGAAGTTCTTATGAAAAAAAGCTTTTTCTCGCTGACTTTATGAAATAAAGTGAAATATGACATTATGAATTCCGTCAATAAAACTGACGGAAAATTTATGTTGTTTTTATAGCTATTTTTAACTACACTCATGCCCAAAATTATCTTTACATACCCAAAAATGATGATATTCAATGAAATATCTAATCAATGTGATCCGTATTTGCAGGGAATGTGTGAAAACCAAGCCTGATTAGCATTATCCAATCAAAAGTAATCAAACGGTTTGTGATATGCAAATCTAGGCGTTACGTCATCCAAGGGTGAATCAAGCGCTTTGCGCAAACTGAATATTTGAGTGAATTTCTGCAATGTAGCGTTTGATTTCAGTGTGTAGGGACTCAAAGCGGTCTGTTATGGCTTCGAAATATCATTTGGAAGAATCTGTAAAGTGGCGAATTATCGGCCGTTTAGAAGCAGGGCAGTCAATCATGGAAACAGCCACATGTCTGAATATTTCAAGACAGACAGTCTCTAAGCTATGGAAACAGTTTCAAAATGATGGAAGTGTTATAAGGAGGCCTGGACAAGGTCGGAAACGAATGACAACTGCTTCTGAAGATCGGTATTTGGCATTAACTGCCCGTCGTAACAGAAAGGCTACTGCTCGCCAGTTAAGTTCAGAGCTTGCAGCCGCCACTGGAACTGTTGCATCACGGCAAACAATATACAGAAGGCTTAATGAAAAAGGCCTTTATGCCAGAAAGCCAAGGGTATGTGTTTTACTGTCTTCACAGAAAAAGAGGGATCGCTTTAATTGGTGTAAAGAACATCAAAACTGGACTGAACATCAATGGTCCCATGTTCTCTTTACTGATGAGTCGCGGTTTAGTTTAACTGGTGATTCTAAACGTGTTTACATCTGGAGGGAGTCAGGAACACAAAATGATCCCTCGAACATTGTGGAACGTGACCGTTTCGGTAGTGGAGGTGTGATGGTATGGGGTGGAATAATGATCGATGGACGTACGCCCCTACACGTGTTCAGCAGCGGATCTGTGACAGGCCAGATATATCGGGATGAGGTCTTAGATCGTTATGTAAGACTTTTCAGGGGTGCATATGGACCTGACTTTTTACACTCACGTTTGTGAAAATTGCAACACCATGAAGGACTTACGCGAGTGAGCTGAAATTTTCAGGAAATGCAAAGTAGCGCATGATATGCAAATGATTAGAATTGCAAATCCGTAGCGCATGCGTATGCTGAGCAGCGCCCTCTGAACGGCTGATGGATCCGAATAAATAGACGGCTGTAGCGAGGCGTGTATGGTTATCGGTGGTTATCTGCTAGTGGTAAACGTTAACTCAATCTGTACTTATGCCTCGTCGACGAAAGAGAGCGAGATTTGAACAACTTACAGAGTTTGAACGAGGGAGAATCATCGGCCTTCGTGAAGCTGGATTGTCGTATCGTGCAGTAGCCTCTCGTGTGCAGCGTAACAGCAGCACAGTGATGCGCGTTTGGAAGCAGTGGACGG
>KK120774.1:180929-196554 GCA_000611955.2 Stegodyphus mimosarum
CCCAAACTGTGGTTAACAACGTTATTTCCAGCCTTAAAACACGTTGTGATATGTGTGTACAAGTCAGGGGAGATCATATTCCATATTAAATTCGTAAGACTTAATTCTTTTTCTGAATCATTCCTTTTTTTCTTAACTCTCTTTGTCACACTTTATTACCATTTTTATTGTTTCATGCTACAATTTTATATCATATGAGGTGATCTTCAATTTTTTCTTTTGCATTTATGTGTCATCATGTTATGTATGATTCCACGAAAATTCATTAAATTATAAGTCATAGTCTCTGAGAAATCCGTGAATTTATGCATGTAAACATAATTTTGGACATGAGTGTAGAATAGCTTCCTACTCATTTTCATAAGATCACTGCTAGGTGGCTCAGATAGAGACTAATTACTGGTAGATAGAACCGTGGCAAAACAAATTATGAAATTTTTGTAAATAATATATCAAATACTTACGTGTCGTCGTAAAGTTAAGAGGAATGCAACAAGTATTAAATTATACTGTTGCTTTCCTTTGAAGTTTTACAACTGATTTCGCAATACTCTAATAATCCGAGAAGCATTAAAAATTATTTAGTTTGTCTAATAATTTAAATAACCATTTAGTAACAACTTATTACTTATTCCTTTGCGTTTGCAATTATGTAATCTGCAAAGTACGTAAATTTAGAAACGTTTAATTCAGATTAGTTGGTGAATTTTACTATGGAAGGAATTAGAATGAAAATAGTTTAAAGTATTTTTCTTCGTTTCATGTTTTTTGAAATGCAATTACAAAAAGTGTAATTTGAAAATTTCGTTCGTGCTTGGTAAGAAATGTCAAAATATATACTATAAAAGTAACACGTTAACTGTCTGGAAATAGTTTAAAATTTGAAGCCTTTAACTGTGGCTACGAGATTATATTTCAAAAACACTCTCTTCGATTTCACTAACTTTTCATTTTTGGTTTTAAAAACTATTCTAAATTAGTCAAAGGAAATTATTTCCTTTTTTAAGTAGATCTGGAGTTAATGGCACAACAATTTTTTCAATTTTTTGTATCCAAGTCCATTTTTACTCGAGTAAAAAAAAACATCAAATTAGTAAATCTTATGGAATTCGTTAAACTTACTTTTTTATTCAAGCCAGTTTTTTGCTAAAGACAAGAAATGTTCCCTTTCTTTTATGGATACTTTCAAAGAAACAGATCTTTTTGACTCCGATTCTTCCTATATTGATTACTCTTTATACCCAATCTGATACGAAAGATTTCGGGCATTTTGCGCTTTCAAATAGTTTTGAAGAGAAGCCACAGTGATTTAATGAGAAAGCTTTTGTTCTTCTATAAAGCGATTTATGATCTCACTCAGTTCTGAAGAATCATTTAGAAAAAATATATCTCAGGGAAAAATGAAGAAGCAGAAGAAAAAATCATGATTGAGGAAAGAAAATAAAAACCGATAGCACCTTTATTGCTGCAAGTTTGTATTACTATGCGCAAGGTTAGAAGATATATATTTTAAGGAATATTTAACGAATAGCTGAACAAAAATGTCATAGCATAGCCAGGGGCGTACTTAGGGGGAGAATCACCCAGGAGATCTGATTGGGAAGGCCTCCGAAGGAACCTTAAATTTTTTTTAATTACATGTACATACATGCAGAAATATAAAAAGGACGAAGCTAAAAAATGTCTGCATGAAAAAGTTACAGTTTAGTGTCAAAATGGACCTCCAAGCATCAGTCCTTAATTTTTATTTGACGCTAAAGACTTTTTTGACAGTCTACGTTTATCTTGCTTCGTGTGAGAGAAGCTTTCGAATATGAAGTTTGGGGGGGGTTACTTATTTAATCCTAAAGTTCTAACTTAGAACCCCACGAACACTAACAAGCGAATAATCGCTAAAGTGCGTGAACAGAAGACGTAAGAGTTAAAGAGGGTGTACAACCCTTTACTTTTCAGCATATTTACAACGAGTTCCTGCTTGGAACTTTACACAAAGTCACCCCTCGGGCTTGAAATTAAAATAATAATAATGTAAACTAAACTAGCTTAACTAAGCTATTCGAAAGCTATAGCCGAAGCTATCAGAATCTAACTAGTTAGTCCCTATGTATTAATTAAATCGGAGAAGCCAAAAAGGGCCTAAGGTATGGCCGAGCGTAGCAATAGTTAAGAGAGACATATCCAAAAGGCAAACGCGCGCCAGTCAGGGAATTAGACTCTCTCTTTCGAAGTCGGTGAAGTCACGACTTAAATAGTACTCTCTCTCATTTGCATTAACTGCGTTTCTGAAATTACATTCTGGCAGGAAATTGTAAGCTGAAATTAGAATAAGATAGGAAAGGTACAAACTCAAAATAACTGTTAATAAACTTGCAATATACCTTACAAGTTGATAAAAAGTTCTCTTCGGTCAACAGTGAACCATGTAAGACTTAACGGTTAATATTAAGACAATGGCCATCTCTTCATTGAAAACTCAGTAGATAAAAACATTAATTTTGATGATACTATAAAAAAACTTTTCAGAGGTTAAAGCTTGCAAAAGCAGTTTTAGCCTTTTTTTATTGACAGAAGTGTTAAAAAAGTGGAATTTCCAAAGAATATTTTTTGACTTGCTGCTGACTTTTTAGATGATAGGACTACCAAATTGCAACTTTTGCAATGAAAATTCACCTTGAAAGGGGTTGCCCTCAAGGCTTAATTTTCTGGACCTGTGTTTTGGAATATTATTATTAATGATCTCCTTTCAAAGCATTAAAATACTGCTTGTTGAGAAATTATATGGCTTTGCAGATGATGTCCTGGTTTACTTCCAGAGTATGGATCTTTCTGATATTTTTTTTTACGCACAAGAGGCTTTAAATATTAGCTCCGATTGGTTAAAAGGTTTTAATTGGACTTTAATACTGATGAAACCAGAGTCATGATTATTGAAAAGCAAAACGCTTGTTATGGTGCATTTCAGTTATTTTTCGACAGAGCCCCTTTGGCTGCGGTAAAGAAAATGAAATACCTTTGGATTTTTCTTGGCTGTAAATATTCTTTAAAGCAATATTTAACTTAGGTATGAGAGAAATGTGATAAATTACAGCGTGGATTAAGTCGAATTGCATGCTACACATACGGTATTAATTTCAACTTACAATCGTCATCTATAACCAAGGAATTGCCCTTCATAACGTACAGCTGAAGAATTTGGGGAATGGCGTTTAAGAAAAATGTAAATTATAAATATCTGCGACGCATTCAAGAATGGATACTTTTGCGTGTCATTTGTCATCTTACTACGAGGTTTCAATATGTTTGCGAAATTTCTGGTTTTCCTTCAGTCGACATCGCCATTCTTCATAATATTACCTTTAGGTAAAATCTTCCCCCTTCTTCTGTAACCTCTAGTCATGACTGTGTTTTTGATTCTACCTGTTCTTCCCCATCTCTTAGAAACAAATGTTATGAATGTTATTCAATTTAGCAATTTAGCATTTCTCTGTAATTTGCAATACTGATGGCAGTAAAATTGATAGCAAAATTGGTTTTGCATTTCTTATCTTCCGAAATGGTCTTGAATTTGAACACTTTAGAGTACACAATTACACTTTAGAGTACACATTCACACAATTTAGATTTCGAAATGAATGTACGGTTTTTACAGCTGAACCTTTGTCTTAAAATTTCGCCATCAAATGAATCATTGAACAACATAGTGCTGTTTCAAACTATCTCATTTGTATCGATTCCCTTTCATTCATGGAGACGCTAAAGTGTATTTGTTCTTCTAATAATATAATTGTCGATATCCAAGGACAACTTAAAAACCTGAAAGACAGACACATTTCAGTTGCTTTGACGGGGACATATAACTGTTGTTGGGAATGAATGGGCCGATTTTCTTGCAAAGACTATCATCAAGCGAGAGACTGACATCCTTGTCATATACATAAATTCTTTTATAAGAAGGTCATGAATGAAAGTATTGTGGAGTAGTGGAATCATGAGTACATTAGTGCAAATGGAGGGATCTTAGCTGCGAGATTTTTCTCTTCCATCCAAATGAGATTGCCATGTTATCATTTTTTTACAGTTTAAAAAAATGACCCATTTTTTATTGGAGATGGGAACTTTAATAGTTATCTGAGCAGATTTAGGTTGGATCCACAGACGTTTTGTGATTGCTGCGTCGGTGGCGAGGTGAATGTTAAAAATGTGCTTCATTTGTGTTTTACATTTGACAGTGAACGAAAGATCTTAAAACTGGCACTTAAAAATATTAATATTTACTGGCCTCCTGATTTTGTTCAATTTATTTCTGAGAGAAGTGTCTTTGAGTATTTTTGTAAATTCATTGTAAATTATTGTTAACGCTTCTTAAGTTCTTTTAAAATGTTTCCTTTACTGATTATTTTCCTGTTATGTATTTCATGCTTACTGCTGTAGGCCCCATGTGATACTTCGTGGAACATGGGGGATTGTTTGTGTTTTTAATGAATAAAATTACCCTTATCATTTAAATATTATTTATATTCACGGGAAAAGGCAAATTATTTACCAATTTAATAATTTTAAAGAAAAATGTATTCGTTGGAAGCATGGTATTTTATATTTAGTTTTGGCAACTTTAAAAGACAATTCAAAAGTTTTTTTTTGTGAAGGAAATGCAGGAGAGGTAAAAAGAAAATATACGAGAAAGTTCTAATATGAGAGAAATGATGCTGTAGTGTTCTTTCCCCTTTGTCTATTATAAAACGTCAAGGAACCTATTGAATTATGTAGCAACGACTTCTCGCTGAGTTCAGAACAACTAAGACGTAGACTCGAGAAGGGTAAAATTAACCTATTATTCACTCAAATAAGAATAACAGTCAGCCACTTCTCGGGCTTACAAGAAAGCCTCTACTCGGGCTTTAACTCAGAATAAAAAATAAGAAACTAAACTATAATTAACTAAGCGAGACTTAGCTGAAGCTAGACACAGTTATTTAACGTAGTTGGCCTTTAAATTAAACTAGCCGGTGAATATCAATAGTCACTTATCGAAGTTAGTTGAACCTTCCCTAAATATGTCTTCTAACTCAACAGCATTCAACTCGATTCTAAAACTCCTCCTGGTAGGGAGCTATAAGTGGAAAGAAGAATTGAAAGGAAAGGGTTTTAAAATTGAAATATCTGTGTCAGGACTGAGTGTTCGGTGCATATTCTTGGAAAACATCTTCGTGGAACGTGAAGTCCTGATCTTGAACAGGGAGCTGAATGCAGCTATGTTCTGTGGTAGAATATTGTGATTAAGTGGTAGAAGAACTGCACTTTAAAGGAATTTAAAATCCTCTTTTACTAAACCACAATTATATACAGCCACTTCCCAACTCGGGAGGGATAAAGAAAATAAAGACCGCGCTTAGGTCTAAAATGAACAATCCCTCACGGACTGGAGGAAACGGCGTTTGCCAGAATCCTCATCTCCTTTCTTCTTGCTTAAAAGTAAGATTGCTACAAATTGCTACAAAATGAACAATCAAATTAATTTAAATTATAGCTAATTAGAAATTAAGTAATCGTTGCTCACAGAGCTCTAAACGCGAGGTTGGCCTCTAAACTAAATGGTGCGTAGCAAGGTATAACTAATACTGACGCACTTAGATTTACTTCAATAAGTAATCACGGAACAGCGCTACGGCTTAGAATTTAAATACTAGCTAGTCAGGCGAACGTTGAATAGAGTAACAGTGTCTGAGACTAAAAGCTCTCTCTCACTGAAAGGTTTCTACCTTTCGTTTAAATACTACTTGGCTCCATTTCCAATTAGCATAAAGCTGAAACGCGCGCTTATTCTAACGGGAAGTTGAAATGAGAACAGACAGAAAGAGTCAAGTTAAAATAAAACTTTGTTAATTTAACTAAAACCTTACAGCTGTTATAAAATTAAAATACACTTAACAATGTAACCAATAAATGAATTAATATCAAACAGTGTCGCTTTTATTTAGCAGCGCCAGCAACATATCTACCTACCCATATCTTTGCCTATTTATCTATTTATTTATTCTTCAGTGTGTTCATATAAATGTACAGCTAATTGTCTGCATCTATTGACATAATTGCGAATTCCTGCTACGATGAAAATCCATCTAAAAGAACCGAGACTCGGAGGACAAGACCACAAGCGGTGATGAGATATATAAATAATTTCAAAAGTTGCATTGTTTTTGCATTGTTGCGTCGTTTTTCATATTTGTTGAAGAATATCAGAAGAAGTCACATCTTCTCTTTATTTGAGCTTTTGAAATAATTTAATACGTAGTCAGATTGGTGGCTATAATAAATGAAAATTTAATCCAAGAAAAGCAGGCTCACAATAACAAAAAGCAGCTAAACAATATTTTAAAGTATAGTTTTATTTCAACAAATTTCTTTAAGTCCTTTACTTCTTTCCACTGCCTTATTAAAACAATTTAAATGTTTTATTTTTATTTACAAGTATTCATATTTTGAAATTTGAATTGTCGTAATAATTTCTCAAATTTTAAACAGTTCGGGAGTTCCAGAATTAGAGTCCTCAAAATCAGGAAATTCACTTACTGAGCAGGTAAAAAATAAGAAATTAACAAACGTTTACCCTAAATGATACATTTTGTATTTTATATGGCAATTTCAACATTTCTGGAACAAGGTTGTACACCAGAATATATATAGAACTTTACGTGTACAAAATATCTATAAAAATTTTGTACTCCAAAATGCCAATATAATACCTCAAAAGCAACATCACACGAGAATATTAAGATTTCAAGATCAAAATGTAAATATATGCTATAAAATCCATACGGCTAATGATAAGTAACTTAAAAAGAAAAAATATATTGAATTATTTTGGCAAAAGAATTTCAGTTTTCATTACATTAACTAAAGAGCAACTTTTCGTAGGAAAATTTGTGAATTTGCTGTTTGAGTTTAGTTATCTTGAAATATAAATATTAAAGGTTTATATCTTCGCGGTATTACTACCTTTTCTTTACAGGAAGAACTTAATATTACAAAAGTAGTTTCCGTGGAAGTATATTTCTTTCTTTCTTTTTTGCTTTTTTTTTCAAAGTACACGCAATTTAAATTTCTGATAGTTCAAAGTTTAGAATTATATATTACTTAAAGCAACTGAAGAACTATGCTATTTACTTGCTTTTTCCTAATATGTAACTGGATATTTTAAAATAGGAGGATGTGACGCTGTAGTTACACTTTCCCAGTTATCCATAAAAATGATTAGGGAATTCTGAGAAGAGAAGCACATGCCACATGAAATATGTATCAGAATCTTTTGTAGCAGGGAAGAAGCGTTAGAACGGATAAATTTATGCGTCGCGCATGCGGAGAGTCGGGCAAAAACTATTTTATTGCACGGATATTCTTCCACGTAAGAAAATGGCCGACGGGCCTAAAATTTCTTGATTTACTCTGATTCATGGCGGAAAGACTCGAAGCGAAAGGACAAATAATGGAGCTTTACGGATAGGCGGTTGTTTAAGTGGGTGATTTTGCGCACGTGATCTCTTACCCACATTTTCGACCCCCTTCTCTACCCCTTCCAGGTTATTTATCGGTATTCGCTTTCCTCCTTCTATTACATGGCGTTCCAGTACCTTGTGATTGCCCTATTCGATCAGCTGACTGACGCAGTTAAACCGGTGAACATTAACAATTTACAACTAATGGCGATTGTTCGAGCAATCATTATCATTACTCGGACAAGCGTTGGTGTTTAAACGTATTGATGATCGAAGTGGCCGCTCCCTTAACCTAAACTAAACTACGTGTACAAATCTTAACTCTTGGTGGTGGCTTTTAAATGCTATTCCTCAATAGATGACGGGAACTAGTCCATCTACGTTTCCACATGGTTCCCTGATCAAAGACGTATTAAATGGTGTGTCTTGAATTCCACGCGGTATCTATTAAAGCTATAAGTGCGCTAATGCCACTGCTAGGCCCCATTCACTTGTCAGTATATTAACGATGATTCTATGGCGTCGAGGAAAACTGGTGGTCCTTTGAAGCGTCAAGTTTCTAATCAATGTCCGAGACACTGAATACTTCGAGAGATAAAAGCTTTAAACTTTAACCTGCTCATTGGGAGAAAGGGGTTAATACTCATTCTCTACTAAGCTGTTCGTAAGAGATATTGACCTTAGATTGGTGAGAGTAAAAGGCGCAATTTCCGATTTCCCTATAAAGATTTTAAGTGAATTAATCTCTGAACCGTATGTGATAAACGAAACATAAAATCAGAATTTGCAAATAAGGCATAGATCTGCTTTCATTTGCATTACATTCTCCTGTGTGTGCAAATGTTACTATACATACTAAACTGAAAAAGCATTTTTTATTGTAAAGAAAAGTAAAGTAAAAACATAAAACATTTTAGCTGCGTGATCTCATAAGATGTTCAGTTCTCAGTTGCAATAAGCTCTTCTTGAATCACGCTTATGCTTAAAATAGTTAAAATAAAAGTTGTTTTCCTTACTTGCTTTCTTTCTTTGCTTACTTGACACAGAAATAAGCTCAATTAGGTATAAAGTTTCATGATTCCATTCATTGTGATTTTTAACTCAACTCACGAAGAGCACATTTAAATCTTTGAAAGCAACTCTTTGAAAGTATGTACATCTTCCTGTAAACGAAGGTGTATTGAAAAAAGTTCAACTATATTCATCAATGAAAATTACTGGAAGAAACGTACGACTCTATTGTAGATTTATCTGCATACATGTAAATTAAGAAAGAACTGTTTTTCTTTAATCACTTCGGCAGTCTTCTATACAGAAGCTATTCATAAAAGAGAAATTTCGGAAACCGTTAAAAATATACAGAATATAAAATAAGTGAAAACAGGGATTTTATGCGTCCCGATTTCCTTTCCTTTCTTGTAATATATTCATTCTAAAACGTATAGTAGAAGGTAGGAACATCATATGATATCAGTAATACTTAAACTTTGAATGTAAATACCTACAGATATGATCATATAAAATTACGTTTTTATAAACAAAGCTTTTTTTAACTATTACACAGTCATTTTTTTGCGTACAGAAACAAAACTGCATAGGAAAAAGCTGGCAGAAATATGTCAGGCAAAAGATTAAATTCCTGAAATTGAAAAATTTTCCGAAATCATGTAATCATTTTAAAATTTTTCCAAGAAGCAAGTTAAGAGATTATCACACATTCCTCGATTTGGTAAAAATTGCCATTTGGAAAGTATTTTCCATCATAATTATTACTATTTAATTCCTGCCCTTCAGCAAAAACGTTGCTGGATTTGTTTCTTTTAACTAATCGACTACTGATATCGAATCCTTATTTCGTGCTTTTTATAGGATTCCCGTTTTGTTTTTGCATGGCTGCCATGAGCAGCTCGCGGTGGGTGACCATTTTACATCGAAAGTGTCAAAAAGGAAAAAAAAAGTTTACCAAACGATTGTTCGTCCGAAATCTTTTTATGTATGACAATAGCTTTAATGTGCAGAAGGTCTATGAATGATAGAGTAATAAGTAGTATTTAAATGATGTGATCATATTCTTCTTACCTGTCTTATTTTTTCATATACATAAGTTCGTGCGTAGTGTTAAACAAAACGTAACATTTTCGAAATCTTGAATATCCTTTCAAACCAACTTGGCCTATTTCGGTTTGGATTTATATTAGAAGAAAAGAAATTAAGGTACCAAATGTGACAGTCATTTTTTAATTAAAATAAAAAAAATGACACTTATTCATGACATTTTGAGGAACTTTGAAATTTCAGGGAAAACCCGCAACGATCGGAGGGTTAATATGCCTGTTTATCAGAGTTATGTGTGAAGCACTGGATAGTAGTAATATGTGTTTCGACGTTACAAATTTTGATGTTTGCTACCTTTTCGCAAAATTAATGTGACATTTAGGCTGCATATTATTTCTCTCTGATGTCTTTGAATTATTTCGCTCATAAAGCTATGTAAATAAGATTTTAACATTATTTTATAAATGAACGTTAGAAATAGCTCATTGTTTTCGGATTGGGATTGGTATGCGAAACCCCTTTCAATGCTTTTTAAGTTTCTCTCATAATATGTTTCGTACAGCAAATAAAATCATAACAAAACAAATGTTGACTCTTTTTAGATGATATGGCAATTTTTACTAGTTCCCCAACTTTTTCGGAAAAACATCCTCCATCACAAATTGTTAAGCATTCGTCGGAAGCAAATGGAGGGAAATGTAAATGTATTATAACATATGCCTACTTCTCTCAATACCTTTACATGCTTCTATATAAAAATATCAAACGCTTAATATATCTATCAATATTTACTGTAGTTTATTATGTATGTAGCCTTCCTTCTATCTATTTATGCATGCATAAGTGTGCATGCGTAAACACTAAAATGCTATAAATGTCTGATATAGTAGACTACATGGTAAAGTAACCTAACCCCGCCATGGCATATAAAGTAATAGGTATCTGTGAAAGCTTCTTCTTCTTGAAAAAAGACGTGGTTTTGTGAGTTCGTAAGATCTACTGTGTATCTTTTGTGTGAAGTCTGGAGAGTAGTGACTGCACAGAAGAAGGGTTAAAACTACCCTTTATTACACTCTTTAGATTATTTAGAATACGTCAACTCGACGCTAACACACTACGCCTCTGCTTGGGCGCTAACTGAAACAGCAAGAATCAAACTTAAAAATTTGAAGATATTAACAAGTAGTAGAATTACGCTACAGGGCTCAGACAATCCTGCTCTGTAACAGTGCGTTGATGAGTTTAGTGGTAGAAAATAATAGCCGAGCCGTTACGCCACGTGTAATCAGCAATAACTGCTAAGCCGAAGCTCGCGCTGCGACCTGCACAGAGTTTTACCAGAGTCCGTAAATTTCCCTTCTAGAACTCGATATTTAAACTTTTTCTCTCACTGGTAGAATTTGCATTCCTTTACGCGCGCTATCAAATTCAAATATTCTGGCACTGACAATTAAGGCTTATAGGAAAAAACTTTAAATTTAAATTTAACTGATTATTTAAAATAAATATAAATACCTACAAGTTAAACGATATTTAATGGAGTATAACATTCGATGCTCTTGAGATGGATCATTGTATTTTGTCGAAGTTGAGATTTTCATACATTTTCATTTCAAGGATGTGCCACGATTACAAGACTTCAAGTAAAACTTTGAAAGTAAGACAAGCGTGCGATCTAAAAAGACTCGGATGAACATCACCGAAATCAGCTAACGAGAAGCTTGGGCTAATTGAGAGGGTTAGAATGCTTTCACAAGTAACATAAGAAAATTCAATGCTGGAGCCTCAATAAACAATAGGACTCTGAAACTTTCTTTTCGTTGTATGGAATTCAACAGCCGGCACTCAAATGGAGTATACATGAAGAATGCACTACACACAGTTATGTAATTTATATACGCTTGGCAATTCTACCATTGGAAAACTTGATGACTGGAAACGAATAGCCGCGTCTGACAAATTCATTTCTTTGGGAACATATAACCAATTATGTCTGAGCGTTATTTTATTTCTTTATCAATAGTTTTCAAATATATTTACAAAAAAGGATTTTTGCCACATCCATAGATTACATTATTAGTTATATTAAAACAGAATTGCAATTGAATTGAATTCAATCCTTTAATATTACAATTTTGTTTGTAAGTTTATGGATTGTGTTTTGTTCAGTTAGCGAATGGATAGCTATTTGCAAGTATTCATGGCAATACATTCATCTCCAAGGTTTCCTCCACTCTACGCTTTTCTCTACATTTCTTCACCTACATTTCTTCTACCTTTCTTCTTCTTAAGTGTGTGAATAAACACGTAAGACTTAAGAAGGGTTAACTACCCTTTATTTCTCAGAATAAATACAATCAACTCTTAACTCGGATTATACACAAAGCCTCCACTTGGGCTTGAACTTAAATAATAATAAATTTAAACTAAACAAAGCTTAACTAAAGCTATCTGAAAGATATAGCCGAAGCTATCAGAATTCTAAGTAGCTGGCCCCTAAATATTAATTAAATCCGCTAAGCCAAGCAAGGGCCTAAAGTATGGCCGAGCGTGGTAGCCCAGAGAGAACGTAGCCAAAAGGTAAACGCGCGCTAGTCAAGAAAATCAGAGTCTTTCTCTAGAAGTCGACGAAGCATCGACTTAAATACTACTTTTACTCATTTGCATTCACTGCGTTTCTGAAATTACATTCTGGCAGAAAATTGTAAGCTGAAATTAGAATAAATAGGCAAGAATCATAACTTAAAATACCTGTTAATAAACTTAGGATAAACCTTACAGATTCAACAGCATAAAATCTTTAGGAGTTTAAATTATTTTACTTTCTGTTTCGTCATACTGAGGACAGTTGCAAAGTTTTCTTCAATTTATTTACATAGTTCAACTCTCAATATATAAGGCATTTCTGCCGCGTTCTAAGCATGCCTTCGTGATGTAGTGGTCAGCATCCTCGGCGCGTATTCGAGAGGTCCATGATTCGAGTCCTGGCGATGGCATTACTTTCAATATCTCCTGCTTCCAAAAAAAATCTTAATGTCTTTACAAATATATATATATATACATGCACACACGTATATATCTATGTACATGTGTATATATGTATCTATCTGTCTCTCTCTCTGTATATATATATACATGTACATATATATACACACGTATATGAATTTCTTAGGTACGAGGTTTTGAGATTCTTAATGGTTAAGACATTCACTGGAAAATAAACTGTAAACGTGCATTGAAACTCCAATTTTATCTTTTTCATAAAAAGGAATTTTTTTGCATGTGTATATCCATTTGTATCTATACATATACATATGTATAGATATACACATGTTTTTGTATTTGTTTTATATATATGTATATATATACAGATATACACATGTTTTTGTATCTGTTTTATATATATATATATCAGACACAAAAACATTATTTCATTCCTATAAAGCTAATTTTAATTTTAAATTAAGGAAATTTATTTGTAAACAAATAAAAGATTAATTATTGCTGTGAACTAATTTGTTTGCAATGTCATCCAAATTCAGAAAGGGTATGTAAATTAAGTGCAAGAGTCTAAATATATGAAAAAAATATTTAATAATCCATAAATTAATTCCTAAAAACTTTAAAGAATTTTTAAAACTAAATTAAGTTGCATAAAGTGAATAACTGTTGAGGAGGCAGTAGACAGACCTTTTCAAGGGGAAGTTGCCTCCTAACTCTTCGTCAATTCGTGTTTCGTCATCCATATGGGCAGGGGTAATGAATTATAGAAAACCAAAAGTAAAACCAAGAGTAGTGAATTGCATAAATGAGAAATTTAACTTTAAAAGAATTTCGAGTAATTTATTAAGTGAATCCACTTAGGAAACAAATTGTTAATTAAAGGTATTTTGCTAATGTAATTAAGAGTATAAATCCAGTAATAGTAATTTAGAAACCCAAGCCTATTATGATACTTCCCCAACACGAATTATTCATAAATAAACTATCTAAACATTATTAAAATTGAAAAATAATATAAAATAAAATAAATGCGGTCTATAAAACTAATTCAAAAAAGGCAAGTGAATAGTAAGTTTCAATTTAACTTACGTTGTAACTATATAATTTTGTATGCGGGAAGGTGGCATAGCAGTTGCTAAACAATGTGAGGTTGAGTAGTTTGTTGCTGCTAATTGTGCAAATAGAGGGCGCTGATACATGTAAAGTTGAATTGTGCTAAGCTGCTACCTGTGTAATCTATAGTGAAAACATAGATGCAAACTCTAATTTTATGTAAAATATGTGTTCTTGTAAAAATGTAAGTAATGAGTGAAAATTTTTAACGTTCCTGTAAATGTTAGCAAATTTTGAATTAAAGTTCGAAAAGATTTAAAAAATTGAAAAAAATGTTTTTGGATGAAATTTTTTAAAATTATCTAAATTTATTAAAACTGAAGTTAAACTATAGTTAAAATGTAGTTAAACTGAAACTTTAACTAAATACTGCTCAAAGGTAAGGAAAATTATGAAATGCTAAAAATCATCACTCAGTTCGGGCTACAATTGAGACTTTTGAAAAGAGCTGGCCTTTCATTACTAAAAGGAAAGAATCCAGTATGATTAAGAGAAATATATATATTTACAAGAATTAATCCATTAACTTTTCAATATCCCCCATTACCCTCCAGTTAAGGTTTAAGGTAATGTTATCATACCGTAAAGATGCAAAAAATGAGATAGAAAAGCTAATGCCTCGCTTTTTAATATAGAAATTAATAAATTGCTTTGGAATCTGGTTATTTACTTGAACATTACTAATCTTTAATATTTCTTCTTTTAAATCTTCTATTTCAGTGCATATATATTGCATGCTAATGATCTGGCTATAAAAGTGTTACCTATTACTTTTTTTAGAAATATTAGAGTTCCAATTAATTAGTCTGATAGTCTCAAATTGGAAATCCCTCCTTTTATCGTATAATTTAATTTTGTTTTGAATAATTAGCAGGTCAAGGTATTCAATAAGATGTTGATTCATATTAGTTCTATTAAGCGTTAAATTATCTTCGTAAATTTTGAAGTGTTCAATAGCAGAATCATTGTTGAAAGTTATAATATCATCAATATATCTAAAAGTATTTTCAAATAACTTTAATTACTTTTTATTCAAACCTAGTTAAAATTTACACTCATTAGTAACAAGAAATAGATTTTATATTTGTGTAGAACTGTTTGCTCCCACTAGAATTCCTTTAATCTGCTGAAAGATCTCATTATTGAAGTTAATGTCGTTATTAAATAATGCTCAATGCAGATATGTTTTTCATCTGTCAATTCAGGCGATGCTTAGCATGTCAGGAAAAAGTTGTGGGAGTTGCATAAATTAGTAAAAATTTCTTCCAATGGAAGAGAAGTATAATTATTTTTGAAGTCATAGCAGTTAATAATCTTTATTTCTAAACTTTTAAATTTATTGAGACCTGGATCGTTATTATAAATAATCCAATAATAGTTGTGCTGCTTGTTAACTAGTTGATGAATTAAATTACAGATTTTGTTAAGTTTATTCGAAAAGATGAAATCTATATTATTTTTATAGTTATTTGCACTATTTGTCATGAATCTAAATTTGAGAGGTGATTTATGGAATTTTGGAAGAGCATTAAAATTTGGCAATCTACTGTAGTTAGATGGTTGCGTAATTTGCAGTTTATTTATGAAATGCTTTGACCCTTTTTGCTATGATATATTCTAGTGTGTTAGTATGTTTGTAAGTAATGGCATTATTTAGTACAGGTTCAATTAGTGAGCCATAAAAAAGTTTCCAAATAATGCTGAAATTCTTACTGGCTTTGTCAATTTTGGTGATTACTAATTTTTGTTTCAAATTTTGCATGAGAGGATTTAGAAACCGAATTTGAATGATATTGCAAATTAGCTCGCAGCAGTAATTAATCTTTTATTTGTTTACAATTAAAGCTCCATAATTTAAAATTTAAATTAGCCTTATATGAATGAGATAATGGTTTTGTATCTGTTAAATTCAAATTTCATTCCTTGCAGCAATAGCGCAAGAAATTTATTTAATTTTATTT
>KK120774.1:201850-359709 GCA_000611955.2 Stegodyphus mimosarum
AAAAGCTCTTAAATGACAATACAAGCTCAGAATCGCGAAGGAGAACATAGTAAATAAGTAAAAAGGAAGTAATCAGTATCTTGAAAGTTTTACAGAAGTCTGAGGCCCCAATAGTAACAGAGATGAAGTTACTTCAGTCATTAACGGAAAGTTTTCAACTTAGTATATTTTGTAGTTCTAAAAACATTTAACTGTATTTAAAATCGAAATGACCCAATTCCTTGTGGACTGTAATTTGATATAAAGCCCATGTGTTTTCGTCTGAGTTTTCGTCAAATAAGCTGAGTTTAATGTTCTGCTGCTTGTCTTCGTCGCATAAAAAGTATTTATGTTTTAAAGAATGCTGTTCGCAGTACACTTAGTTGAACATTTATTATATAAGAAGAAAGGCAAATAATAAACAGGAATGAAAAATTTATCGTTAGTATCCCAACGGGAAAAAGATTACTAAAAACGTCTGCAGTTTGGACTATATCTTTAGATGTTTCAATCTGCAGAATGATTTGGCCCTAATCTATGTGACGGATTAGTTATTTGTAGTATGGAAATACTCATAAATGGAATACTGAAATACTAAAAGCAGGGTTCATATAAATTCCAAATGGCACGATTCGGGGAATAAGTTTTTCAGTGTCTTTGTTACTTATTCTAATAATAATCTTTAGCTTTTATCAAATTAGAAATATGACAAATGTAAATTAAATATACTTAATTCTTTAAATAGGTATGTATGCTTAATAATGTAGTCATGTAAAAATCACTAATTTACTAGATTTTAAAAGATGCCTACTTGCTTTAGTAGAATCAGTAATATTTTCAATTAAGGTCTTAATTAATTCACAACAAGAGTATTTTTGATCAGTTTAGTGAAGTTAAGCTAAATGAAGGTGTCAGTTGTGTAGTTGTATACTTTTGCCAACGCATAAAATTTAAGAAAGGAAATAAAGAACGCGAATGAGGAGTCTTCCACGAAGCGAAGTAATAGAGAACTTGAAACGAAAGACTTGTACGTTAAGAACTGGGGTAAAAAGATTAGTACACAACAAAAAATTTAAGGATAAAAATTATTTTCTCATTTTAGCCAAACAGAAAAGGGTGGAGAATGAGAAACAACAATGAAAAATGTAAAATTAAATGACTACTAACTTTGTTCTGTTGGTTATTACTTTATAGATTCTGCTAGATGTAAAATTTTTAATGTGTTTTGAAGCACTTTTGGATCACATTTTACAATAAATGTTTCTGAATTTCAGGAAAACAGTTTGGATGTTTTGTAGTTTTTTTACGAATTTGAAATAATTTTGTTTCATAATTTAATAGAATTTTAAACTTCAGAAAAAGAAATTTGCTTGTTTATAAGGGAGTTAAAAATAGTTTTTGAAGAGATATCCTTCCCCTTAAAATTTAGACTGGTTAAGGAAAACACAGGAAGACTATCTGCCTGTGGAAAAAATGCTTTTGGGGAGAACATTTGAAAGAAAATTGGCTCGTATTCTCGTAGCATATGAAACAAGCTATGAAAACACGTAGTGCATCTAGTCAGTTCGCTAGCACTGGAACTTAGATCGATTTTCTAGAGCTCAGTGGGCGGATTCCATGAAATTTAATTCAGTATTTTAGTTTCATTTTTAAAATGTGTATAGTTTTGTTAGCAGTAATTTTATATTAAATTTTCTTACTAATTTTTCAAATGTTTCAATTTGGATAATACAGAAAAAATAATTAAAAAATATAATTCCTTTAATTTTGTATGGCTATGATTTTCTATCTTCGTCATTATTTTGTTTGAAGAGCCGGTTTCTTGATAAAATTTCTCTTTCTTTACTTCTTTTATAAATTATTTGTATTTTACTGCGATAATTTATTCCTTATACGCAGGATGGTACCCTTATTCATTTCCTTTAATATTTTGTCGTAAACTTTCCAAATTTATGTCTTTGCATTTAACACTAGTATAGGTAATACAATTGCTCTTGAAAGATTAAGGAATAAACCGTTTTTCTGAGTATAACTAAACTGTGCATCGTTTTGGTTTGTTAATTGCAGTTCACTTTGTAACATGCAGCAGAAAATGAAAAAAAAAATGTACTTACAGAAAAAGTGTTTTGAAATATAAATTACAGTCTGGAATAAATATGGCATGTTAGAATATGAATTTTCAACAATTCAGTAATTTAAATTTATTAAATAATATTCAAAATGGATGGCTTGCTCTAATCATTAAGCAAAAGGCAGTTCAAATTTTGTGATTTCCTTATCGCGGAGAAAATGTTTTTTGAAAAGGTACTGGGTATCGAAAGTGCAAAAATGCATAGGGAACAATCTGCATCAACTACGCACTTAGCTTACCGGAAAACACCACGGATATGTAAAGGTATAAAGTATTTCTCCCGCCTTCTTCGCATGCCTTCGTGGTGTTGTAGTCTGCATGCGCGACGTGTAACCGAGAAGTCCGTGGTTCAATTCCCGGCGAAGGCGTTGCTCATTTTTCAACTCTCCTACTACAAAAAACCTAACGACTCTACAATTGCCGCCCGAACTACAAAGGTGATGGATGATTCTCCACCTCCACGATTTGGCGATTGGGGCACCTAATCCCCAGTCGCCCTTTAAAAGGGGGCGTATATAAGGTATTTCTTCCGCCTTCTTCACATGCCTTCGTGGTGTAGTGGTTTGCATGCTCGACACGTAACTGAGAGGTCCGTGGTTCGATACCCGGAGAAGGCGTAGCTAATTTTTCATCATTCTTTTCCTTCCCAAAAGTCCTATTGACTCTACAAAGACAACTTCAAAATAAAAACAAACCTATGTAGATGTGATCCAGGCTTTATATTTGACTGTTTAAAACGTTAGAGGGAACTCATCAACAACGAATTAGTCCATATTTATCTCTGATCACCTTCTATATTCTTCTGGGTATGGATTCAACAAGGCACTGATATCCATCCTGCGAACTGTTAGCTTATATTTGTTTAATGTCAGCTCTAAATTTATTTATATTAGATGAATAAAACTTTTCCAAGCTTTGAAGTGATCTTTATATTTCCTTTCACAAATGCTAAAAGAGATTGAAGTCAAAGGACTAATTTGCCCATAGAAGCAGCATGAATTACGAATTATGCTTTTCAAACGAATTTGAGATCTTTCGTACCCGGTGAGAATACGCATTGTCCTACTAATTATGACCAACTGTATCAGGGATTATCTCAACCACAGACGAGTATTCGTAACCGGCGAAGAAAGTAGGTACGTTGTGGTGCTGAGAGCGATTTCCAGGTATCACTTGAATTAATTTGTTATTAATCTAGGTCTTACGATTACTAACCAGGTAGATCACACAGTCACTACAATCCGGGTTTAAGTTTGTAAGGTTTATCCTAAGTTTATAACAGTTACTTTAAGTTTGTCACACTTTCCTGTCTCTCTTAAATTTCAGCTTGGAATTTCCTACCAGAATAAATTTTCAGAAATGCGTTTAATGCAAATGAGTAGTGTTTAAGTCGATGATTCACTGGCTTCGTTAGAGAGCCAGAAGTTTTGACTAGCACGCGTTTGTCTTTGGGATACGTCTCTCTCTAAGCTACTACTAAGCTCGGCCGTACTTCAGGCCCTTGATATCTTTGCCTACTTAATTGAGATTTAGGGGCATTACTTAGAATCCTGATAGCTTCGGCTATATCTTTTTAGTTAAGCTTTAATTTTTATTACTTTAAGTTCAAGCCCAAGCGGAGGCTTTGCTGTACAGTATGAGATAGGGGCCGACGGTGTTAATTCTTATTTTGAGAAATAAAGGGTAATTAACCCTTCTTGAGTTTTACGTCTCTGCTCACACACTCAAGCGATTATTCGCTTATCGGTGTAAGAGGTTCCCCACATTTAACTGTGAAATAAAAGGCTAGAACTCCACAAGTGTTATGAAGCAATTTGGATTCGCAAATTGCAACTAAAGATGGCTGATCAAGTATACAACATACATATTTAAAAAAGTATAGTTTTTAATAAAATTATTCATTCTATTTACAAATATTTCAGACTAAAACTTGTATTATTAACTTAAATTTGATAAATATACCATTATTTTGGTATTATTTAAATACTTCTGGAAAGTGTTAAGTAATATATATTAGAATATAAATGGTGAATGCATTTGCTATCGAATTCTTTACTGTTTTGCTAAGGGATGTTGGAAGCTAAAAATCTTCAAAAAATGGTGATTTGGAATTTTTGCATT
Organism: Stegodyphus mimosarum; assembly: GCA_000611955.2. NCBI lineage: Eukaryota > Metazoa > Arthropoda > Arachnida > Araneae > Eresidae > Stegodyphus > Stegodyphus mimosarum. The sequence continues at coordinate 206,082 of KK120774.1, forward strand.
TCCGAATTCTCTACACTTTTAGCTCTCTAAAAATATCATATTTTAATCTCTATGAAAATTAGAACTGCAAACATCTAGTTTTAATTTATCATCTCATGCTTTGAGAAATGAGTATTTTTCATAAAAATGCGTTTTTCTCCAAATATGTTTTTCTATACTCGATGTATCTTTTCTCAGAAAATACTGCTCACATTTATGTAAATTTGTTATGGCTTATTTATTATGTTTCCTAATATTTACTTAAATGTTAAAAACTAACATAAACTAAAAACGTTTTCATAAGTTCTCCTTTGTGAGAAAAGGGCTAAATTTTATGTGCCAAATACAACATTCTATAAATTACTCTAACACTCAAGATGTTTGAAAAGCTCATTTCAGTATAATCAGATAGGTGTCCTTTAATTACCTCAAAAATTTCAATCGGGTATTTACAGCAGAGTTTTGAGAAAAGGTACACTGCGAAAAAAAGGGGGGGACAGTTCTGTATCTCCCATTCTACTGGGCCGATTGACGAAATTCAAATTGCGTTTTCCATGTCTCGAAAGCGCGACTTAGGATAGGTATTAGATTTATATATAGCTTTGTTCTAATATGGGTATTTTAAGATGAAATCAGACCTTTTCTGAAATGACATGCCAATACTTTTTCCATATTTTGATTCTACAACTCAAAATTATGCCTAAATATTAAATTCTGTAAAATCTGGTGCGACATTTACGGAGAAATAAAAATTTTATCTTGGCTTATTTTTTCAGTTTTCGCCAAAAATAATTTACTTGGAGAACTTCTTAATTTATAGCAACCTTTTTTCATTTTCTTTTTTTCCTTGCAGACGAGCGGAAAAAAGTTATCGTTCACAATTTTAAATAATTTTAACAGAGTGCGTAAACCACATTTATGTTATTATCGCTTTTAAGAAATATGCCAAGTTTCAAAGAGCGCAAATGTATAAATTCACGTATATCTTAGGCAATTTTGAATAAAAAACTCTAATCTTTTGCAGATATGCTTAGAAATACATTTACTTTAAGAAGATGGTAAAACTTTTATAGCTTATAATTCAATATTTTTCAAAAAATTTATAAAAATTATTAAAAAATATAAATTAAAAAATGAATCATAAAAAATGGGCGAATTTTATTTGGAATGAACCTAAATTTCGAAATGCGAAAGAAGGAATCAAGTAAGTTTAAGAAAAAAGAGATATTAATAAATATATATTAAATTCAATTAACAATGAGGAGCTAAAACTTTGAGAGCTAATGTTTTTAGAAACTACTCGTGCGGTTTTTACAAAATTTCATAATTTGGCATAATTTAAGTCGTAGTATCGGAACATGGAAAAAATTTGCCATGTCGTTCAGTCCAATTTTCTGTCAGAATACCTGTATTAGAACAATGCTATATATAAATCTGATACCTATCCTAAGCCGCGCTTTTCAGACATGAAAAACGCAATTTGAATTTTGTCAATCGACCCAACAGAACGGAAGCTATAGAACTGTCCCTTTTTTTGCACAGTGTACATCGAAAGTGGTTAATTCAACATTGTCGGTATAGGGAGTCCGACTTCCCTTAAAGAACTTCATGTAGTTAAAATTATATGTAAATTCGTCTTAAAGGCCTTATAGGTCTCTACATACACTGTAACATGATTTAAGATGCACTTACATCTGCTGTTATAAAGAGATTTCGCAGAGGAATTAAGAGATGTCAAATCATTCGTTCAGTATGAGGCATATTCTGGTCATATGCATGATAAATCAGGAAACGAGATTCGTTGGAACAAATGTTATGTTTCAGTCTGCCTTTATTCTAGCTGCTCTAACTTTAATTCTAAACAAAGACAGGTAATCTTGATGTGCCAATGAATAAGTTTGCGGGCACTAGAAAAAATATACATAAAAGATTAAAAAAAAAAAGATACTTGAAACATATATCTTATTTAGTACTTCTCAGCGTAGCAGAGGAATGTGTTTACTCCCTGTCGTTCTTGCGGAGAATTAACTTGAAAATTAACACCGCTCTCGTGACAAACAAGAGGATTTGGAAGCTTCATAAATCTATTTTCTTCCTGGCTCTATTGGCATTTGAGAAAATATGTATGACTTACACTTGACCAAGGTAAGATGCCATGATGCCAGTTGCGTCAAGTATCAGTTTTGGTTGATATTTAAGAAAAAGTGTAAATAGTGAAATTATTTTCGGAAATAATGATAGGAAAAAAAGATGAAAATTGCTGAGTTTAGAACGACGACTTTAGTATTGTTCTAGTGTGACCTGGTGGAGATTTTTCGATACACGGAAGGTAAAACGATGACAAAAAACATAAAATAGTGATGGATCGGAGAGCGGAAGCAGGAAAAAGATGCACGATTGAGTAGAGATTGACGATGAGTTAATTTTTACTTCTGAATGAAGTCGAACTGAAGCTGGTTGGGAAGAAAGTGATAAATAAAGGGAAAATGGAAACACAAAAAATGGCGAATGGATAACGAAGGGGCACATTTTCTACTTCCTGAATATGAATTTTCTACTTCCTGGAAGTTTGTGAAATGCGCCCCACTCCTGATCAGAATGTATACGGAAAGCGTTCGTACGGGTTTGTAATATATTGAATACACAAGTCCGATAATTGGTTAATAAAAATTATTCTTATCAAAAGAAATATTTCAGAACTCTAGAATTTTCCACAGAAATATTCGTACAAGTGTTCACAGTACCGCACAGTATAATCAGTTAGTTACGCTTCAAACTACTAAGAATGTTAACACAAAGCAATTCAAAGCTCACGGAAAGAGAAAGCTAATCCGATCTCATGCTGAACTCGTAGCAATAACAACATCAGCTAACTAAACAACTGAGACCAGATGCTCTCTCTTCGGTTTTAAATAATTTTCAACCGGCCGCGAGGTATTTCTAGTACTCTCTGCTTTTCGAAATTACTGGAAACGAATACGAGGGTGGAATTACGGTTACAACTAACACAGTGGTCAATTACATTTATTCAATATCAATACAGCAAGATACCCATTTACTCAATGCTAGTTGCTCCTGCCCCTGTATTCTTACTTTTCTGGCGAAGCCTTCTCTTAAAATTTGTCTCGCGCTACATTGCACAGAAAAATACAACAATTTTAATAATAATTTTACTAAAATTACCTATCTAAATCCAAAATCCGTAACAATATATATATATATATCTATATTTCTGCGGGTTATATACTAAAGGCATTTATAGTCTATTATATTAAATTTCTTAGATGGAAACTAGAAGTATAAAGAAGTTAAAATTTGATGCAAATCCACTCAGCGTGCTTTATAGCCTTATATTAAAAATATTCACAGTCTATTTCGTTTAACCTTATTAAATGAAAACACAAATTCGATTGGATTGCCAGATCCACAGCAAATATTTACCGAAAAATTGAACGGAATTCATATTTTAAGTTTCCCTGAATGCCGAAAGATGGCACTACTGGGGTTTAGTGTGGAGACGAGTTTCTTAGAATCTCCGTGAGAAGGCACACGCAGAACATTAAATCGTGATGTTTTTATACAGAACTAGAACCTCCCTTTAAATAGATATAAGATTTAAACTTACGTAACATATGGTTTTATAATCAAATTTGAAATTTTTATATTTAAATGGGCGACCTCTTTTTTAAATAAATAGTTCCACTTTTAAAACTCTTATCCTAGCAACAGTACGTTCGTAGCTGGGATAATTCAATGATTTAAGTTTTGAATAATTTTATAAACATTTTCGTAAATTATTTCCAAGATGAGGATCAGTGCGGTTTTTTTTAATATGTGGCTTAGAACTACATCGGTTTCCTGAGTCCTTTCTTTTTTAATTGAATAATTTCGACCTATGTATAAATTTTTTTGCCATTTATAAATATGTATAAAACACAGCAAAGAAACTATGTAATATAATTTTTTTTTGTGCGCACACTGAAACCCGCTATTAGCAAAGAATAGGAAAATCAAAACCTTGCAATTTTTCCGAGGGAATTATTTTCAACTTCTCAGCAAAAGCAAAAGAGCAAGGTAAAGTATCACAAACATAAAATTAAAGTACCGAGAAAACAGCATTCATAAAATCAATAAATGACGACAAAAACTTTAAAACATTGTAGAAGTTCATAGTGTTATAAAGGATTCGTATATTTCATGAAGACCAAGTAACTTTTATCCTACTTAAAAGCAAAATGATGGTATGTAAGGAAAATGAAAACAATAAAGGTTTCCTTTCACTCAAAAATAAGGTTATCCTCATTTGATGGAGCTAATAAGGTTCAGGCGAACTCAAGAGGCTCACATTGTGAATACAGAAAGCAGGAAGTTTAATGAATACATCAGGAATGTAGGAAATCCTTCCTAATTTTCAAAAATTACATTCAGTTTCCTTTGCGTGATTTAAATGCGTTCATCAGTTTTTCTTCAAGCATATATTCTGTGTGTTTGCTTAGCGATTTCTGCTGCAGAGAAAAGTAACTTCTTGCTGCATTTAGGATTGTAAACTTTTAAAATCTGAATGCATATGAAATGATAGTTAATTTAATGATTTCTGATACAAGCTTTGGAGATAATTTAACTGTAAATTCATAACTTTCCATGTCATTCTACGTTTCATAAGTTTTGATAGAATGCGAAGAAAATAAAAGCACAGGTAGCTAAAAAATGCAAATTGATTAAAATTAAATGCAACACATAGACCAAATAAAAGTAAAATATAATTCTGAAATTCATAAATTTTTAAGGAAAACATTTAGCTTCACGCGTATATACGATGGCGTACACACATTTTGTATTCGAAATGCTGTAACTCATCTGAATTTCACTGCAGTTAATTTTAGTGTCCTAAGTTAACGTTAGTATTTTCAGCTGTAGCGGCAGTTGATTTCGACACCATACCACCCGCACAAGCTATACACACATATGAATGAGTTTAAACATTAATTTAAATGTTATCATGCATATATAGTAAAGTTAAGGTATTGACTTTATATTACATAGGCAGAGAGAGAGGCAGCGAGAAAAATGTACACACGCACACACACATATACATAAAATGGATAAATACAAGGTAGAAAGCAGTTCAAAATCTAATCCAATTATGCGATGATAGCTGCAACATAGATAATGGCGACATTTTTTTCCCTGACGATGATGTGGCCAAGGATGTAAATAAACTTTTCTCTTTACTGCTTTCAATTTTGGCATACACTATTTTTGCATGTTTTCATGCAATTAGCGAATATTCTCCTCGATATTATTTCTAATGGATTGTTCCAGGTTGAATGTGACATGGATTTATGGATTTAATGAATTATTTTTATTTGACTACATTTATATACATAGCTTTCATATATATATATATATATATATACATATACAGGGTGATTCGATACCAGACCTTGAGGGTGTGTAGGGGTATAGAGAAGACTCGGAATCACATAGGAATGCAAGGTCGCAAATGCCGTAGTTGCGAGCTATGGTGCAAAGAAGCAGAAAAAAGGAATAGAAACAGCAATACATTAATGGGACATAAAACATTTCATTGAAAGGTTGTACTGCAACAGCTGTTCGAAATTAGGACCAGAAGTCTTCTGGTAGGCTTGAAAGCAGCGCTCTATCGAAATCCTTACGTCCTGGAAGATTCCTGGCATGTCACGTATCGTGACGAGGTCTTCAACTGAAGAAACGGAGTTCTCATACACCAAACTGTTCATGTGACCCTGGAAGAAGTCCTGAAGTTCGACGTCATTTTAGACGATTAAGTATAGCAACAAAGCGTCTGGCCAGGAAAAACGCATACGCGAAAGTGACACTCAAATTCAAAGGAAGAAGGGAGGGAGTCAAGTTCAGTTCGAGTTAGAAAAAGTTTCGGTTTACAATTATTTGATTGGGCAAGAGATATCTGCATTAAACGTTACGTAACATGGAAAGACCTCGAATTTGGGAGAACAGATGAATTTAGGGGGAGAGCACAAAATCTAGAATCCTTAATTTTGAGGTCGTCAGTTATTTTCAAAGCAGTCTATTTTGTTAGATATTACATATATATATATTGTTTGAGAAAGTTGACAAATTTTCTATTCGTTGTAAAGAGAAAAAAACTAGAAAAACTGGCAGAAAAATCTGCGCGTAGTGCTGCAAAATTTAAACCATTTAATATGGGAAATGAAATATATAAGAGAATTACTTAAGGATTTTAAGAACCATGTTCCCCTACCTATATCCATTTTTATGAATTTGCAAATTTTATAATATACATTTGGAATAGAAAATGTAAAAGAAAAAGTTTAAAAATACAAAAACAGTGAAAACCAAAGTTAATCTTTTTTATTTAAAGCTCCAAACAGAACTTATGAAGGGAAAAATGTTCTGAAGCTTTAAACAAAGTCAATTAGCTGAACAACAAAACGAGTTTCATTACGATCAACTCACTGAGACCTCTATCGTCAATTAGCACAATGGTGTTTATTTCTAAAAAAATTTTTATGTACAATTCTTGAATAAAGCTATATATATATTTGAGGCTCTCATTGAATTGGTCTCTTTTCTCTAACCGTTTTTGTTGTCTGAACGCAAATAGAAACAAATGCAATGCCGAAATAAAACATTTATAAACAAGGGAAAAAATTGGACAAATTATATCGAAAGAAATATTTATAATAAAAGAATAAGATAATAATAACAATAATAATAAAAATGAAACGATGTACTAATTACAACATATATATATATGTATATATATATATATACACTCACGTTTGTGAAAATTGCTTGCAACACCATGAAGGACTTACGCGAGTGAGCTGAAATTTTCAGGAAATGCAAAGTAGCGCATGATATGCAAATGATTAGAATTGCAAATCCGTAGCGCATGCGTATGCTGAGCAGCGCCCTCTGAACGCCTGATGGATCCGAATAAATAGACGGCTGTAGCGAGGCGTGTATGGTTATCGGTGGTTATCTGCTAGTGGTAAACGTTAACTCAATCTGTACTTATGCCTCGTCGACGAAAGAGAGCGAGATTTGAACAACTTACAGAGTTTGAACGAGGGAGAATCATCGGCCTTCGTGAAGCTGGATTGTCGTATCGTGCAGTAGCCTCTCGTGTGCAGCGTAACAGCAGCACAGTGATGCGCGTTTGGAAGCAGTGGACGGACGAGTGTCGGACAACTCGGAAATCCGGGAGTGGACCCCGAAATGTGACGTCAGCTCGCGATGATAGACACCTGGTCCGCATGGCGCGGACGGACCGTACAGCTTCCTCTAGACAATTGGCAGCACTGTGGTCAATAGCTACAGGTGTTTCATTGTGTGCTTCATCAATTCGTAGACGTCTGCTGCAGTGTGGACTGCGCGCACGGACTCCTTTATACAGGATCCCCCTAACGCACGACCATCGCCGCCTGCGGCTACAATGGGCCAATCAGCATAGAGACTGGCGTGCTGATTGGCAGCATGTCGTGTTTTCTGACGAATCCCGCTTTAATTTGTGGTACCATGATGGCCGCATTCGTGTCAGACGCTATGCCGGTGAACGCCACCTTCCGGAGTGCATTATCGAACGCCACAGTGGACGAACACCCGGAGTTATGGTCTGGGGCGCCATAGCATATCATAGACGATCTCAATTGCTACGAATTGTGGGCAATCTGAACAGCAACCGGTATATCCGTGAAGTTCTACAGCCCGAAGCTGTTCCCTTCCTTCAAAGCTTGCCAGGCGCTGTATTTCAACAGGACAATGCCCGCCCTCATACTGCTCGGATTGTTAAATCCTTCTTTGCAGCGCAGCAGGTACAGCTTCTTCCTTGGCCTGCGTGTTCCCCGGATATGTCGCCAATTGAACATGTGTGGGATGTCATTGGTCGGCGTCTTGCTCGTGATCCTCGTCCTGTTGCGTCTGCAGACGAACTTTGGGTACGCGTACAAACGATATGGAATGCTCTTCCTCAGTCAGACATTCAAACTTTGTTTGACTCCATGCCACGTCGTGTAGCAGCACTTATTGCGGCGCGTGGTGGCCACACAAAATACTGATTCTGATCTCTTGTTCTTGTTTGTTTGCTTTGAACATTTAATCATTTATTTGTACCACTACCACTCAACTGTGTATTAAATTGCATTCAATTATGACGATTCCTTCTTGGTGTTGCAATTTTCACAAACATGAGTGTATATATATATATATATATATATATATATATGTAGAACTACAGAGTTGTTAGGTTGGCAAAGTACACGAACGCTACAGAAAGAGATGCCTGTGATGGGGACTTTCTACAGGAAACTGGTTCGTATTAACGTTACACATGTAGAAAATCAAGAAAACCAACCATACAGCCACCTTGTTCGTCTAGTAGCAAGCCCGGTTCTAACTGCCTCTATTCAGCTATATATGCAGATACAATTTTTCTCAGACAGTGCTTATTTATCTCTGTATGTTTGATGCTTTAATAATATCATCTGAAGGAGGATTTACTTTGTCAATGATTTATCAATGATTAATGATTTTCTTTAAAGAATTGGATCGTTCCTCAATTGGAGAGACACTTAAAGCGTTAACACATTTCATTTTAAAAGCCTTATTAAAATTTCATAATCAGAAATTAATATTGAATAAAATCATTACACAGTGGATACTTAGCGAGCTTCTTAGCTCAAACTCCAACAATGCCAGATATCTCTGAAGTTTCAGATTTATAAGTATGTGAATGAAAGTAAAGTGAAATTATTCCTTTTTTCTTCTGGCTCACAAAGCAAGCTGGAACAATTTTCTTGCTGTAAATTCAAAATCTTTTAAAACCCTTCCTTTCTTCTCTATTTATTTGTTGAGAATTTTGCAGTAGCTACGCAATTAGCTACAAATATGTTTAGAAAATAAAAAAACTGGCATTTGAAACCGCTGCTTTACTCTAGTTTCTTTCTTTGATTGTACAAGACAATTGTATAAGATAGGTAAAAAGAAGACAAAGGAGATAGATTTGTAATTTTTGAATTTTAAATTAAAAAGGTAAACCATATTAACATAATTACTTATACCTGTGCCAAAACTGACCTTTCCGCTCCGTAATACTGTTCTGACCTGCGAGCGGAAAATCTACTGCCCCTCGCTTTGTAAATCATTCTTGAATTAAGCCACATGAATCTTAGTTATAATCAATTTATGTCATAAGGAGCATTGTATTTTCTCTAAATAAATTTAGTAGTGTAATCCAATCATCCGCAATTTTTTCGAAAAAAATCTAACCTAAATAAATTATTTATTAGTCCAGTTAAATTTTAAAGATAATCTTCAGTGAAGTTTTCTAGTTAAAATTTAAAGTCTCTTAGAGCTTAACTTCGACGTTAATTCATCAAAAGTAGATTTCTAATTCTGAAAAAAGAAAGAGTTTATATAAGAAATTTTGAGGTAGAAATTTGGTTTCATCCGTCAGCGACCACAAAGTTAACGACGAAATACCCATTGTAAAGAAGAATGAAACAAATATTATAGTTATAAAATATGATGCATTCTAACAAAATATAAAGAAAAATAAAGAAAATTCATGGTTCTCAGTGACAGGGTCATATAGCCCATCATCAACAACAAAAGAACATAAAACAAGAGGAAACTCAGATGCCGTAAAGAGGGACAGAAAAAGAGTAAAAAGAAAGGAAATTTTTCAACTATGTGGGAGGTATAGCCATGAGTCCCTGACTGAAAGGGTCGGAAACCGGTTGGCTTGATTTCCGCAGGGCATTGCACGATCCGGCAAGAAGTTTATGGCTTCCGTTATGATGTTTGTGTTTGCAGATTATTTTCCCAAATCATAAAAAATAGCGTCTTATAAAAGTAACATAGGCGGTCTCTTAACTTTGGGAGTCATCGAAAAATTTTGAACGCAACAGTATTGTAGGACTTTTTTGTCGTAAATTGAAAGGAATTCTTTTAAATCTTAAATTAAAACGAAGAAATTTTTTTTGTATGTGTGTCTGTTGCTGATTGGTTTTCGAATTATTGAAAAATAATAGTCTGTTATAAAATTAACCTAGACATTATTTAATTTCGCAATCATAAAAAAAAAATGTTTAACACAGCAGCATTGTAGGTAATTTTTTTATCCTCAACTCAAAAGAAAAAAGAAATTGATATTTTTTATTTGAATTTTTTCTCTTGTTTTGATAGTTCGAAAGTAGTTTTTTCTCTAATCAAGTTTACAGCATTCCTGAAATCTAAGAAATAATTATTTTAAGTGAGACATGCTAATAAAGGGAAAAACTGAAATGATGAATGATCTTACTCTGTACTGAAAAGTTAATACCTGGATCACGCATAAATACTCATTACTTGAAGGAAACATCAAAATATACTAAAACTTATTACTAATATTGTTAATATCAAATTTAAATAGCCATAAATAACAGCAGTCACTGCTTTTACTCATTTCAACTAATGTTTTCACGACATTTGTGGAAATAAATTTCTGTGCTACTTACGCATATCATGATCTAGATTTATTAAAACGAGATTGATGGGATATATAATTATTCTTTCTGAGTATTCTAAAATCCATTATCTTAGTATACCGCATCATGGAAGCAAAAATATTGAAGTTTAATAGAAATTTTTTCTGTGGCCACAGCTGATAAAATAGAATGCAATTTCTTTATGAAATATTTCAAATTGTTTCCTAGCATTCAAAAATTAATTTTATTTTATGATTCTATGTCACCGAAAATTAGTTGCTACCTTTAAAACCTTCATTTCGGTCTTTTTGAGGTACATTTAATGCTAAATCATTTAGCAATAAGTGAAATATATGCAACTGAAATTTGAATTAAGCAAGGTGTGGGACGAACCCCCCCATCTGAAAATCCACTTTAGGTATTTTTTGGTCACAAGTATTATAGACATCATAAACTGTCTTTGAACATATATTTTATGTGCTGCACGTATCTTATCCTATATTCTTGCAACAAACTAAGTCGAAGAAAAGAAACATTAAGCGAGAAAATCACAGGAAAGCGAAACATGTTTTCAATAGTGTTTGTATTCGTCCACATTATAAGCTTGCCTTATCTGTTTAGAAGACGAATAGATTGTTTGCCAGGAATTTATACATTATACAAAACACTGCAGATGTTACATAAATTACTAAATCTAGATTCAAAGTTGGAAAGCTTATCTAAAAACAAAAATCAGCTTTTATAAAGAGCTGTAAAGATTTATGTACTGATAACAAAGCAGTGGCAATTGCCATTGTTTTACAATAGCAAAGTAAGAGTAACCGGAATACCTTCCAAACCCTTCTTCCCAACAGCAATAGCCTAATGAGGAATTTAGTACCACAGTTGTGTTAGTTTAATTAACATCTTTTTTGTTTACTATAAAATCTGTTCTATACTTGAACTGCTTCGTCTGTTTCCACCAAGATACATTTTACACTCATGTGAGATGTGAAAGAGGATGAATCTAAGTAAAAGAAACAGGCTTAAACTAAGGCAAAAAAGCAACCTTATGTTTGTCCCAGAGTTTAATTAAAACTCTGTTGATTTCCAAGGCGATCAGACATAGGTTCCTATTAGACTGGAGCAAAAAATGTTCTGGCGCAGACTAGTTTTGTTCCTAACAAAGACTGAAAATGTCACTTCATACTTTCAGCTGGTATTCGCAGTACTCTGAAATCGCCACAGGTATAGAAACCGGAAATTCCTACAAAACTTTTGTGATCTCATTTATCTGTGATTTCATAAGTTGTACTGACTAAATACACTCGCATAGACAACAAGAGTTACAGTACGCATCAAGCAAGTATTTGCAATTCTTTGAACTGATCGCAATCACTGAAACAGGACATTTCTAAGGAATTATTACCCTAGTGTGTATTACAGTAGGGAGGTGTTTTGATTTAATAACGAATTTGAGCTTATTTTAAGTCAGAAAGTGACAAATTTGACATACATAATATGCATTTGTGAGGTATTTATTATTTTAATCTCTTGTGTATAGAGTCATTAGATTATTTTGAAGCAGGAGATGTAAAATATATGCACTGCCCTCGCCGGGACTCGAACCTGAACCTCTCGAATACGCGTTAAGTGTGCAACCGTTACACTCCGAAGGCATGCAGGAAGGTGGGAGAAAATACCTGACAAACTCCCCCTTTTTAAAGGAAGACTGGGGGTTACGGGACGCGTAATGGCAAACCGCACATTGAGTTGATCAATGTTAACGAATTTTGCTTACTGCGCATGCTCAGTGTTGTATCGCTGGCGTGGGAGAAAATACTGGCGATTAAAGTGTAAACAACCCTACACAAGCCTGTTTGTCATATAGGTCTTATCGACTGCCTACAATTGCCATACTAGGGAAATTTGTTTGCGCTTAATGCATTTGCTTCTGTTTCATTTCATGTTAGTTTATTTTGTTCATAAACATTATATTTATATCAGTTATTTATAATAATTTCTTTGACTTTAATTCAGTAATTTAAACTACATTTTTTTCTTAATTTGTTAAAGTATACGAATGGAACGTATGGTAAATAATCAGTTGTTTTTATTCTTCAGAAGTATAATCAGTAAAGATTCAGCTAGTATATCTTGTAATGTTTCTTGCTTTGTAATCATTCTTAAACGAAAATTAGCGCAGTTTACAATCGATATTTACACTCTAAGTAATGAAGCAACTTACAAAGTAACACGTTTAAAACCCCGAACTGTTTACGACCAGATAACATAAACATCGTATTTATCTTCTTTTAGAATTGTGCCAAAGTCGTAAGTGCGCCAAATTCTCCTCTGGGCATGCGCAGTATGCAAAATTCGTTTAACATTGATCAACTGAATGTGCGGTTTGCCATTTCGCTTACGGGACACAGTCTCCAATTCCTAGTGGTGACTAATTATTGTCACCTTTTATTTCTGGCGCCATCTGTAGAGTCATTAATATTTTTTGAAGCACGAGACGTGAAAAGGTGCAGTGCCCTCGCCGGAACTCGAACCTGGAACTCTCAAATACCCGTTGAGTGTGCAACCATTACACTACGAAGGATGCTGGAAGAAGGAAGGAAATACCTTATATGTTTTGAAAAGTTTGTACTATACTTGGTTTATGTGCCAAGTTTCCGAAAGGGATGAAAATGTACCCAAAATATTTTCTCTTGCATTTATTTGAAAATTCCCAGTGTAGCTAGATCTGCGTAATTCAAAAACCTCGTTCTTTGAGAGCAACATTACGCACATTCTAAGGCCCATACAAATTGAATGAATTCCAAAGATTGGAAATGTAAGTTTTGTCTTTTGGAGAAATACAAGCTTCTATTCTGCTTGAAATATGTTAGGTACCCACATTCGCGTCGAAACAGATTAGGTCAACAAATTATTGGGGGCTTACGTCTTTATATTACACCATGGCTTTATGTTACAAATAATTTCATGAAATATTTAAAAGTGCTCTTGTTTTCTGAAAATTCATGACATGTATAACAGAAAGAATTTACTTAGCTTTCAAACTTGTCAGATAGTTCCTCATTAAGCGCAATTGTCAGTTGAATCCCTAAATTGAAAGAATGAAAGTAGAAACTAAATTTTAAATGAAATGAATTGGCATAAACAGAGAAAGTATTTCTGAGTACAATAGCCGTAAAGTACAGGCATACTTTCACTGCAATATTATTCAAAGTTTGCTGTATATTTTAGCAAGGTAAATGTATTAATTTGTTTCCTTTAGATTTTTCTTGTTATAAAATAAATGTGTTTTATTTTAACTACTCTCTTCTTAACTTGCGCAAGTAATTCAGGTTACCGGAAAGAAGTAGAAGGAAGTTTATATCAAACACATAATAAACATATTAGTACTGTATATTAAAATAAAATATAAGTTTATATAAAAGAAAGAAAATTTAAACAATAAAAACCTGAAATAGTTGGAGTTATCGGATGAAAGCTTAGATGCTGAATGCAAGATAATGCGAAAAGATAAATTGATAAAATGCATAATTGATGAAATGAAGTGCATAGAGATATTTTCACGCAAAAATTTAAATACATGCCTAAAGGAAAGTTCCCAAATGAAATAAAATATATTCTGGCAGCGATTAAAACCGTTCAGATGTACCTGGTAAAATGTTTAGAACGACAAATGAAGTTAAATCAAAAGGCATTTCTCGAAAACAATTTTCTGCATTTGAATAAGATTTTATGGAGATACTGCGAATGCGACCTATTCATTTATTCAGTAATACAATGATACTATAAATTAATATTAAGAGGTAGTTTGGCACGTTTCATATTGGGCAAAGACTGTTGCACAATATAGCTTGACACTGTTGGATGGTACAGAACTGGGTATGGAAGCAGGTAATTGGCAGTGTCTGGTGTGTCCAGATTGGAGAACTGGCAACAAAAGCTTGTGAAACGAATTTTGAGAAAAATCTGTTAATATCGTTAAAATTTACAGATATTGTTAAAATTAAAAAAAAAGCAATTTTTTTAAAAATCATTGTTTGTTTGAAACTTAAATATTTGTTAAGAATTTAAGTAGAGACTAAAGACTTTTTTCAGATATAGTGACTCGTAGAAAAGTTGTGATTTTTTATTATACAGAATACAGATAAATGAATATAACATATTAATAAACATATCATGTTCAATACAAGTCAGCGCTCGCTATAAAGACTGTTCATCAAAGCAATGATATTATTACAATGAGAGACGAAAAATGTTCCAAGTACTAGAAAACATTAAATACATTCCTATATGGTATATGTTTAGCTATCTAAAATTCAGGAATAAATATTAGGCTAATATTTCAATATTAGATGAGGTACTGTTATTCTAAACTGCTGTAATTTATTCAAGATATTATTGAATTGGAGAACTTTTAATTCTTCATAGCATGGCATCAATTATTTCTCTGAATATTGAATTTTACTATTTTACTTCTGAATTTACGAAAATATCGTACAAAGTACAGAAATCCTTATAGAATTTAGAAAATTAACTTGAAAAATATTCTTGGATTTATATCTACAAAAGTCGCTTTTGTTGAAGCTTTTGGAAGGTTTCGTAACTAGAAAATAAGCGACTTTCGATCTCTCTTTTGCAACTATTATTGAATAGCCTAAGAGTAAAATATAAATCGGCATAGTGTTCGGGCCATGAGGTAGCAGAAGTTTTGAAAATTAATTTCTCAAAATGTTAAATTTTGACGATGATTTTCAATAAAAACTGTTAGGATAGTCTTATAACTAAGAAAGTATATTAGCCGAGCTTTTAGTTTGTTATAAAAAGTGATGATTAAGTAATTACAATTACTTAATATATCTGCTGGTTCGCTATATTATATAAGGTGTTTTGTAACTTAGAAATGTTAAATAAATTATACATATATCGTCATGTACAGAGTATTTTCTTCAGATATTCAATATAATATATTCAATGAAAAATATCATCATTGTCTAGTGTAATTTAAGCAGCATTACTGTAGTACAAATCTCAGTTTTAGTATCATAACATCGATTGTCAGTATACTTCTGGAAATACTTTTGAGTCGTTTAATAGCTTAAGAAAACATTTCAAGCTCCATTAACAAAGCCTTACTTAATTTTATGTAAATAATAAGAGGTTTAACTACGTTTGTAATTTGAGATTAATTATTATGTAGAATGACTTCAATTAAATTAAGCAGAAACAATCTTAATATATCCTTATTTCGAATTACTTCTGAAATTTTAGCAATAAACGGAATCCTCAATTAATTTTCAAATGCTTAGACATTACATTTAATACCAACATTTAATTCATTGAAATAGTTTAAATCGCCGGCTTTTAGCGTGAATGAAATAAAATCGAATTTTTCTATCAGAGTTATTTCAAGTGGAATAATTATGGAAAGAAAAAAGTATTTTGGAGAACCATCTAATAAGAAAGTATCTCATAATTTAATTCGGTTAAAATGCTCTTCCTTACAATAAAAACGCAACAAAAGCAGATGATGTAAAAAAAAGGGAAGAAAAAATATTTTACATTTTTTGTATTGAATTCCGTTACCAAAGCTGTTAGTTTTTTTAGTTGTTAAAAAATCTCTCTCGAGATCAGTCAATTAACTGTTTTGAAAAGTAACAGATCTCATGTTTTCCCCGTTCTTTCGAAATCTGGTGAAAACGAAAAACTCTTAAAAATTTATTTTTTCATTGATAGAAGAAATCAATATAATATCGAATTGGAAGAACTTTAATATCTAGTTTGCGAAATACTTTCAGTCGACAAGTTAACTTCTTTTTACTGCTCAATCGATAACGAATGCAGTCCACATAAGTTTATATTTTCATTCCAGAAATTTTTTGACGTGTCAAGAAATGTATTTTACTCGTAATCAATAACGTACAAGATCTTTGACTGTTTTTACGCTACTAGTTTTCAATTTGTTTTTAAACATTTATGCTTTTTGTTGTATAACAAGGATTTAGGCCTTTTTCAGTAGAGTTTAGTAACAAGAAATGCCTTAAGATAAACGAAAAGCGTTAATATAGAGTTCTAGTGAGTTAAGGTGTTTTTGCTTAATTATTAAAACATTAAAATGTGCAAGCATAGTTAATTCAGTTAAAGAACCACAAGTAGAAAGTGAATGCGCTTCGCGTTATATTCATTAAGCCGCTTATAGTTATTAAAATGTGCTTTTAAGAACGCAGTATTATTTTTTTAAATAAAAAATCTGATAATGTTTATTCAGTCACAAAAAGCAAATTTAAGGAACATTATAATTTTCGAGAAAATAAATTTACTTGGATTTAAAAAAGTTGTTTTAAACTAAAAACTGAGGAATTCACATATTCTCTTGTTATCAAAATAGTAAATAAAATGAAGGTTATCAGAAATGATGAACGGAACACAGGGATAAATAGAACAGAATAATCTAGCACTTGGAAAACGAAAAAGTTGCCAAGAAGAGAATATGTTAACTTTTATCCACTGTGTGAAAAGGATATGATATTTTTTCTTAATGTATATTTAAAATGGAAACTATAAAATATTACTCGTCTCTGTCTGGATTCCATACTTTGAATCCACAATACTCTCCATTAAGGTTTTAAGTTTCCACCAAGTTTCGCAAGTTTTTTACATTTTAAACTCCATTAAGTTTCACGAGGGTAAACATAAATTCATCTTCATGATTTACTCCATGTACATAAAAAATAATCCATAATAGTTTACAATAGTATGTTAACACTAAATGCATTAATACTTGAGCAGTAATTAATATTAAAAAGTACAAAAGCATTTTTGAAATAACCTCAATATATTGAAACTTTATAATAATGTTAATCCAATAAGTAAATTTTCAACCAAAGTATCTGAAATTGAATTTTGATTTGGAAAGTTAGAATGCATCATTTATTTATTTCTTAAATTTAAAATAATTTTCTTTTCTTTTTAATTTACGGAGATTCCATATTTTTATTGTATTATGCTGTAACTCACTCTTATAAGCTGCACACATATATGGTGGATCACAAAGAAGGTTTTGGAAAAAAAAAGAAACGCGCAGTGTGAAAATTTCAGATTACAGTATAACACTTCGGAAGATAATTTCGCTGTTGAAACTGAAGGCCTGAAAGTTAAGACGTTTTCTTCCTTCAGGATGCCTTTGTGGTGTAACAGTAGCACATTCGGCGTGTATTCGAGAGGACCGGATTCGAGTCTCGGCGAGGGCATTGCACATTTTAATATCTCCTGCTTCAAAATAGCTTAATGTTTCTACAAACTAAAGGTGGTGAACAATATAATTCGTCAAGGATCTGGCGATTGGGTCCCCTAATCCCCCAGTGCCCTTTTAAAGGGGGAAGTGTATAAGGTATTTTCTCCCACTTTCCAGCAGCCGATAGCACACCCGGCGCGTATTCGAGAGGTCCAAGTTCGAGTCCTGGCGAGGGCATTGCATATTTTTAACATTTCCTTGCCCAAAATAAATGAATTAAAACCTCTTGTAACAGTAAGAGCATAAAAATATTTTTGAGTGTGGTGAGCTATTAAGGTTTCACTGCAGTTACTAGATCCTCACTAAGAAAGTACATATACAGGCAGACTAGTCCTATGAGTCGCTGAGTTTCGATGCCTGTTATCCACTGGTAATTAATCATGTAGCCGAATTTCGATGCGTTGCTGATTTCCAGTGCCTGTATCTACTGGCAATTACCATGTAGTCAAGAAATAGATTCAGCGAACATTGTGCTGAAAATCTGAAGTGGGAAACAATCCAATGTTTTTTTTTTTTTTTTACCCTGCAGTACATTTTTTTTACTCCCTCGTTACAATCGGATACTATGGGCGTTGATGATATTCTACTCAATATTTTTGATATTTTAAAATTTAAAGTGATGAAATGTTTTGCTGTTCTGATATTGATATTCCAAAAAAATCCCAGTGAATCAGAAAATAAAAACTTAAGCTTCCATAGCTCTGTCGTTTTTATACGTAAAGTAATTTTTACTTTCCTTTGCATTCACATTTTTTTCTGTTTTCTTTTGTGTTAAACTTGCCCCGACATTGTCGTTTTCATATTGAAAACATTTACCCATAGTTTACTTTAGACATTACATAATGCTGGAAATAGAGAACGTTACAACTATTTAAATGTTATTTCTAAGCTTTTTAAAGGATAATATACTTAAAACTGTATCTTATAGCCTGGTGGACTTAAGATTATTTGAAGGATTTTTGAAAAGCTAAATTTGAAGGATTTAATATACGTAATTTAAATTGCTTAAAATTAGTTTTGCATTAAATGGATTAAAATTAATATTTTTATAAGCAAACAAAATGAAATAATCTTTATGTGAAGCGCTAGTTCGAGATCATTATAACATATTAATGAAACATGATTACTTCTTACCTCCATGGTAATAATCCGAAGAAATCAAGTTGACGAGGATGAAATTAAAATTGATAAAAAGCGTCAAATATTAGTTCATCAAAATTGATTTGGTGAAGTGAAATAAATAGATAAATCTTATAAGATTAGAATATTTGGGCACTGCTGATAATCTTTTCAGGGTATAGAAAAGGACTTAATATGAAAGAAACAGGCGGTTTCTGTCAAAAAGAACATACTTCCGTCAGCAGAGTTAAATGTAGTAAGTCGAATTAAGATATCCGATGGATACGAAAGTTGGTAACAAGGTATATAAGAAGGTTCAAGACCACGCAATTTCATGCAGTACTTAAATACGACTGTAAAATGCAGAGCTGTAAAAATCTGAATTTTGATTCTCAGAAATTTCATTTTGCCCGGACAAAATGGTCTATGGCATGCAAAAGTAGTTTATGGGTTGAAAAAATAAATTTCGCATCTATTTTCTCTTAATCTAAAGAAAAACATTTCTCGATGAATGAACAAAAGTAATTCTAGAACTCAACAATTAAAACATTGACAGTCAGAATTTTTGAATGAACTGGCATGAAAAAATTCATATAAAAATTAATTAACTGAAGGTCATAATTAAGCTCTCCCCTTTAATATAAATTATATATCCCTTTAAACTTCCTACATTAGTTCTCCTTTCTTTTCAGTATACAATATAAAGGGAAAAACTCTTCTATTCTTCTGAAATATACCACAGGCTTTTGCAACAATGCAAATCAGGAGTCAAAGAAGAACATATTGCATTTTAGCATAAATATTTAAAGCTATGTATTTTTTATATTAGTGTGAAAGATATACCTGAAATGTGTGATTTAAAAAATTAATATATGTATACCTTACTCATAAAGAAATATCTTACTCCTATGTATAACTGATTTTAATTATTTCGAAAATTATTTTGGAAGTTTCAGCTATTGTTATATTGAAACTGATTCTTTCTTCTTATGAAAATGGTAAATGTAGCAATTAATAAATGTAAACTAGCCTTACCCAAACAACGAAAGTTTATAGTTTGCAATTCATGGTTAAGATTGATACTCCCATAAGGACTAGTTCCAAGAATTTCGTAACTTTGCCAAATGGACACATATAAAGAGGTTTTCTAGATTCCTGTGGAGTGCAGTGTTCATGCTAATCACAAGTATTAGCACGAACACTTCACACCACAGGAATTCATTTTGTCTCATAATACAAGCATTCATTTTGTCTTATAATAAATGTATACTTTATTAAATGTTATCAAGCAAACTATATCTGTTTCCTTTAAGTTTGTCTTTCATCTTGCTAGAATTTCAAAAACCCTCTTTATTTTTCCTATTTTTGATGATGATTGGTTCTAAAAATTAATTCTTAGTTTATCACCTTATTCTGTGGAAGCTCATAATATTTTGTTTATTATGTGTGAGAATGTAATTTTAATTCAAAGCTTAAACTAAGAAATCAGGTTTCGAAAATAATCATACATCAAAATCATTCCTCATGCCTGCGAATATCGGAACGTACCCCTATGTCATTTCTGGGCCATTCCCCATTTGCAATCTGTTTGGCAATATTATTGTTATTAATGATTTCAGCATTGTTTTATCCCCTAATTAATTTAAGAGAAACTTTACGCACGCTTTAAATCTTGCCTGGAAACATTTTCTACCAGCTAGTGGGTGCCCATTCAAAACTGACAAATGATCGGTTTATAAACATTTAATTCGCATGCATTGCAGACACCCTTTCCTTTGCTTCTAGTAAAAGGCAAAGCTAGCGCCTTTCTGTTAACGCACTTCAGTTCTGGGGAAGGGAAACATTCATTTTCATTACATACCAAACCTATTCTAACCGTCCGGGTGTTTCTGACAGGGAAAGGAATTTCCCGGACGCTGGATGGACAGATTTCTAAGACCATTCTTATCTGCGCTGATCGCAGATTCATTATTCTGAGAGAATTCGCAACTGCGATAGTTTTATGGCTTTTCAATTGAAACCGCTTATTCAAATGGCCGCAGCTGCAATAAGGCGAATTTGCTTGCCCTCTCTCGGTCTTCCATTAATTCAATTCTTCTAGATTCTTCCCCGCTTTGATTTGCTGTGAAATTTAAATGTGTAGCAGCTACGATGTCGCTGCTTTAGACCAAGGCTTTGCCACCGTGTCTCTTGCAACATTGTGCTCCGTGTTACATTATGCAGATTGCTGCTTTAAGCAGAACTGAATCTTAAGTAGAATCTTAAAGCAGTGAACTCTCAGCCCAGTAAAATTCGTCCTGCTATTTAATGCATTTTAATTATTGCTGCTGATTTTGTAATATTTAAGGAACTACCCATCAAGTCTTTCAGTTGAGGAACTTACTGCCCTGCATTTACCTTAACGTATAAATAAAAGAAACATATCTTTCAATAGCTTAAATAAAAAAAATATAACTTTTAATATTTTCCTGAAAAGATATTTTAAAGGAGATGAGGTAGTTAAGATAACTCGTTTATGGTGACTAGTGAAGGTCCTAATCATTTAGAATCTCGAAAAAAGCCGCGCCGCCCTAAGGTAGTACAAGTAAACATTTGAGAAATGTAAGTCATTAAATGAAACAAAAGAAAAATATTTAAGAAAAATATAAAAGTAAACAATAATCTCCCGAGTAAAGTATTTTAAAAGTAAATGATAAGTTATGATAAGTAAATAACAATAAGTTTAATATTTTCGATATATTTAAATATTTTAAAGAATATGTAATTGCTATTACTAATTATTACTCTTGTATCTTAAAGTAAATTTGGCTTTAAGATATAAGAGCAAATTCATAAGATTGAAAAAAGCTTTTTTAATTGATTACAATGAATATTTTCTTTTGAGCACTTACTTTGTCTGCAATTTTCCAACTTCCAACTGATTCACATTTAGTTTATTGCATCAGATATCTAAGTAAAATATTATGCTTTTAATAAATGATAATAAATTAAATTATTACTTATGAGATAATTAGGCAAGAAGTATGTTTTATTTCCCTGATGTGTGCGAAACGGAGAAATGATATACTGGAATTTTCACTACTATGATGGTTTTTATTATAAATATCTGCAATACTAATGAATAAAACCAATTTTCTGCATAATTGCAGCATTTGTTTGTCGTGTTACAATGTCTCACATGTTTATGTTTGTCTTAAGCGTATTCAGTACAGCACATTAAACTCATACACGTAATAAAAATTAGATATGCTAGTAAACGTTTTAAATTTTCGTTAGTTCTAATGCATCATTAATCTGTTTTGCAGTACACGAAATGCTGAAGAATTAGGAAATTAATAAATTCCTGAATAATTAAGTGAAAATCATTTTCGCACAGAACTGTTCTAGTGTTGGAAATGAAACTGTTTTAGTAACTTACGGCATGGAACTTACTAAGAAAAGGATGTTTAATTCGATTAACTAAAATGAATAAAAAATGCGAGTTTCAAATGAGCATAATGAGTAATGTTATTACAAATACACTATGGTTACTTTCCGTTCGTTATTTCAACTGAAGGAAATTTTCTCAGGTGTGAATTTTAACATTTTATTTATTTTTAACAATTGAAAAGAATTGTTACTTAAAAATGTACCTTTAATGAAAGTGAAATTAGGTTAGGCGCAAAATATAAAATTTGAAATATCTCTGCATGCTGCAACCTCAACATTTCTTAAAAAATCTTTGAGATAAAGTACGATAGTTTCTCTTTGGGTTATTGTTTAAGAAGATAGATTTAAGCTTTGTTTTCAGAAGTACATATATTCGTCTGATTCCGTGTCTGCTAGAAAATTTTGAAAAAGCAGACTGCGAATCTATGTTTCAATATCTACATGTAGAAAGAAGCAAATAGCTTTTTAATCTATATTTATATCAAATTGAAAATTCTATTCCTTCTTGTAGATCAGAATATTTTTACCTTTTAACCTACATAACATTAAGACATCGCATATTTTACGGAAAAGAAAAACGAAAAAGTAAACAACTCATTGATTTACGCGCATTGTTTAGTTTCAAACTTTAAGTTGAATAAACACCAAGTTTAAAGCAACGTGCTTTCAGAAGCCAGGAGATATATATAAAGAATCTTACGATTTCTCTCCTTCCTTTTCAAATAAATGTTTGTTAAAGAATTACAAGGGCATGGGAAATCCATTTTGTTTTCTGAGAAGGGGATAGAAAGGTAAAATGGAATGAAAGATTTTGACTGAGCTATCTTGAAATATCTTCAGCCTTATCACGGGATCCTTTTGGAAACAGAGGAAGTAATCGAAATACGTTTTGACTTGAAGAAGGTTTTGCTCGGAAATATTTGTTTGCTTTGAAGATTGCCTAGACATTTGGAGAAATAATTTTAATTTTTAGTTTCAATATTTATGGTTTCCACTTTCTGTTGCCTGCATATAATTTTGTTTTGTTCTTATTAATAAA
Organism: Stegodyphus mimosarum; assembly: GCA_000611955.2. Lineage (NCBI taxonomy): Eukaryota > Metazoa > Arthropoda > Arachnida > Araneae > Eresidae > Stegodyphus > Stegodyphus mimosarum. Next base: position 229,432 of record KK120774.1, read on the forward strand.
TTCACATAAAGTATAGTTTAATATTTTCGCAAAGAATGTGCAGTATTACATCTAACCTTACTCTCACATGAATGTTATCAGAAATATTTAATTATTTCCTTAAATAATTTGTAGCTTTATTTATTATGTACTTCTTGAAATTATACTCTCACTTACATCTGCATAGCTACATCTAAATATAATCAAGAAACAGAACATTTTTGGTTTTGTCTACGAATTCAAACATGAGTATATTAATAAAAAGAAAAAAATAGCGCAGAATTTACTTTACGCTACTTATTATGCCTGGAAAAAGCGCTTTGAATATTGTGAAAAGACTGAAACTGGTATAAATGTCTTCGTCATTGTAGAAATCACTTCTTGAGGGCTTATGTGTAAACTTTGGAAACTTCGTAATGATAATTCAAAGAGTCGTTCATTTACTTTCACAGAAAACAAAGCAGACAAGCAGGGGAAAATGCCTGTCTATCTCAGGTCTGCGTATTATTAAAATTAACATACCTTACGGATTTTAGCCCCCACTTGGTGAATTACTATGAGTTGCGTGAGAAGCAGTTATCTTTTGCGTGAGAAGCAGTTATCTTTTGCGTGAGAAGCAGTTATGTTTACTATTAGTTCCTTATCCCGAAGACTGAAAGAAATAGAAAAATTCAGAATTTGAAATATTTTAAAATCCTCTTTTTCATATGCAGAAAAAAGCATTAAATATTTTTCTTTTTAGATTATATAGGGAATACCAAAAAATGCACATGGAAGGCTAAGCACATTTATGTGTGGGGAAAACTGGCTGCGCAATTGCTGTGAATCTATGATGCGAGAGAGAAACAAATTGGAGCCTTGGGAAAGTGCTGTGGGATCCTATTATTATTTTGAAGAGGCGGAGGGAAAATTGCCTGCCTAATGTATACATGCATAAATGTAACGAGAATATGTCACTTCACCGTACACATAATAAAGAACATATATCATAACCTAAAATGAGAAACTTTCTAAGTACATACAAAGAATTTTCAAACGAAATATTTACAGTATAATCTTATCTAACTACTTTGGACCATAATGCAAAACATTTTAAAGATATAATTTCAAAACAGGTAAACAAAGAAAAGACTTTCATGAAATATAATTTAGCTGATCAGATTCGATTTTGGAAAGCACATCGTTTTAAAATAAATCTGTGTTCATTTAAATCATAATGCATTTGATTTTACCCAGTTATTCAGTTTAATTACCTAATAGTTTCTGAAGCTGTAGTAGTGAGAGTTTATGACAATGCTTTTCAAACTTGAAAGCGTATAAGCATTTATAATAGGTGTATCAAAGAATTTATGATAATTTCAGCATCTTTTACGTTCATAAAAGGAAACACATTTCTTTTCACATGATATTAAATTCCATAACAAATCTTAAAATTAGTGTAAAGTTATTTATTTTTATTTAATACTAAAGACTCTTATAAGTTTAAGAACCAAAACTCTGCATTAAAATAGAAAGTCATTATTCCACAAAATGTTAGCTTTAGTGTGAATGTCAGCTATGTTCACAATAAAGTTAAAACATTTGAAGCCCTCAAAACGTTTTTCGGTTTGTGTATAGACTGCTTGCCTTCTTGTAAAAGGCCTGTCATCTAAACTGAATCAGTCAAAACTATTGCTAAGTATCAGGTTAATGACAACATATATATCTATGAATTGTCAAAATGAGTAATTATGTTGGTATGATATATCTAATTTTAGGGATAATACTTTTATGAAAGATATGTATTTCACATTAACCATAAAAATATTTACACGGCCTACGTTTTCCTGCCAGCATGAGTTTAAGTTTTACGCTTCATGCAAATAAGGTAGAAACTAGTATTTAACCTGAGATCCGAGTTACTTCCGTAGGAAAGCGTGTTGTGCCTTTTGGCCACGTTGTTGCTATAGTTAAAGCTTGTTATTCGACCGCCGTTAGTATACTCGGTTGATTCTTAGTTAAAGGCCAACTAGGCGAGATTGACTCTATGCAACCTCGTTTGCACAGACTTATTGTTTAGCATTAGTTAGTTTTATGCTTTCTATTTTGAGTTAAAGCCCAAGTGGTTAAAGCCCAAGTGGAAGCTAGTTAAAGCCCAAGTGGAAGTTTCTTGTACTTACAAGAACTCAGCGAATAGTAGCTACATAGTTCTTCGATATCTTGGCATTCAAATTATTTTATTTTAGATAGAATATTATAATGCGTTTAACATTTTGTAGTGCAGAAGGTTTTGTAAATGCCTTTTATGATCCAATAATTTCAGGTTTCTTTTCAATTCATATATAATGCTTTGCATGTTAACTTTAAGCTAATGCATATCATCAAAGCCCACATTTCCACGATATCGTTGTCCTTTGCTAAAAGGTCTATCTTTTATTAATAGCATATTATATTTTACAAAATTGTGCGGTTGAAACTCTGTGCTATACAGTAAAGCTATAACAAAATGATATGAAAAAATATGCAATTAAGCTTACGTATAAAATTTCATTAGGACAGTATGACGATTGCTAATACATTGACATAAATTAACGGCGAGCATTCGTCGCTATACAGCCCTTACCGGCACACGAAATAAAAATTTATTAGACACATAAGGACCCTGAATAATCTTGAGAAGTAATCTCCAGGAGCAGTGGATAGAAGTGTGTAACTAAGAAGACAAAGGCCCAGAACAAACATTTCTCAGAGTGGTGCTGACGAATCCCGAAACAAATAATGCTCAGACTGATCCAGAGAATAAAAGATGACACCAACATACTATATATAGACTGAGAAAGGAAAAGTGAAAAACAAATGGCATGCAGATGAAAAGCAGTGAAAATTTAGAGTTAATTTTCAGAAAGTTGGACGTAAAGATATCAGAATTGAGTCGCTCTTAAAGATATTACACAGCTGAAAATTCAGCGGTATCAAATGACTTTCCCTATCGTAAAGCCTTCTGTTTTAATCTAATTGAAAGTTGCTAATTAAACTGATATAAAAGAAGCAATATCTATCGTTTTGTAATTTCTTTCCCCAGTGTACATTAAAAGTTGTTCTTTATGAAAGATTTCTTAAATTTTATCAAAGGAGACTTTCAAAAAGATCTTCTGAGAGTTAATTTGAAAAATGATTTGGAAATTTGAAACGTCCCGAATACTTCAAAATAACCGAAAAGGAGGCTGGCATAAGTTTAAGTTCATAAAAGGTACATTAAAAATCCAAATCAAATTCTTTGGTAATGCTGCTTTTCTGTTGTAAAACCGATATAAGCATATTTTTTTATTTGCGAATTTAAAATAAATTCATAATTCCTGCGGGTGTAATTAAATGATAAATAATATGCATAACTATCAGAATAATGTTGATGCATTCACAATGGATCTATAAAATGATTCATAATAAATCCTTTCTTGGGCGCAACTGCACTTAAAAAAATTCTGCGATAAAAAATAATCTATCTTTTTAAAACATTGTAAGTATAAAAGTATTTACAATTATTTCCAGTTCCTTGCTAATTTCAATTTTTCCCAGAAATATTTAAAAAATTTATGGGATCTAGTGCATATTTAAGCAGTCTATAAGAGATATATTTTAAGATATATTTATAAGAGATATATTTATACACCACTGCTTCAAATTGTCATACAAGGAAGATTTGGAACACAGAAAGTTTCTTGAAACAACTTTCATGAGACTTATAATTTTCCCATCAGTCCCGCAATTTTTCTCAAACACTCGTCATAAGTACATAAAATCATTTCTTTGTTCTTCAGACCAGCTTCATAAATCAAATGAAGAAGCTCTCTTCCTGACGTTTCCTGATTTAATATATTTTTAGACCGACTTCGAAGGAGAAAATATCCAGATTTGAAGCAAGCAATTTTTTAAAATTTTGTTTAGTTATTTGAAGCTGGGGAAGAGAGGTTTATGTGAAGGAATATACTGATAGTATCTTATAAGATCATTGATAATGCAGTATAGCTTTGCTCTACTTTAAGTGGTACTTCGAAACTCTGATGTTAGTTTGTTTCAAGCTAAACGTATAAAGAGTATAATTTCGAAAAAAAGTAATAGTGTTGTATTGAATATCGTTTACGTTTATAATTACTTTATTGACAGAAAGATTATTTTTGTATATTAAAAGGTATTTATAGTTCCTGAGTGTAGTATATAAAAGGAAAATTTTAGAATCACAGATTTCAAATAAGAAGTAAATTAAGAGTTTAAGAGAGTTTTTTTGTTTGTGATAGGCAGATACAAGAACTTATTTTTGAAAGATGTTAGGGACTTGCATAATCTTTAATAAGTTTACATTTTTAACTAATTTAAATATGTAATTTTAACTATAGAAATTTGTAATTAGTTATAGAATTAAATGCAAACGTAATTTACATTATTTCAGTTGTATAGGTTTTAAGTTTATTATCCATTTACCTAAATTTGTTAACTTACGTTCACTTCTTTACTTTTAATATTTCACTTTGCTGTTATTATTTTCATTTCGCGATTTTTCGGCTTCTACTAGGATGAAAATTAATTATTGTATATAAGTACAGAGTTTTTGAGTTCTAGCGAAAATGTTTGGCAGCTCTCGCTAAATATTATTTCTTTCAGCGTCTATATTGTTTGAATCGGCTTTAGCATTACTAGCCTTAATTACACATTAAAGTTGAGAGCCTGAAATAAAGCTTGTAGACGCGTTTTATCTCGTAACTTAATATACAAATTTTATATTAAAATTTGTTTTGCTTTTCCGCAGCCAGAGGAGACTGTTCTTTGTGATTAAACAGTTTGTTTAACCAACAGGTTGACGACTAAATGAAAACTTTATTTTAAATCTTCTTTTGAATGAGAGATAATTTACTTAGGAGATAAGAAGATAAGTCTCTGATTGTCTTTACTGGTCCAGGAGTTTACATTTAAAGCTATTTGTATCCGTAGAGAAGTGTAGAGTTAGCTTGGTAGGTTTCCGAATATTGGGTACTAAATACGTCTTGATAATTTTATTAGCAAGTGGAGATCAGAGAAAGATGCGCAGACTGTGGCTACAATTGGATATCATATAAGGTTCTGCACAAATTAGCAAAAATATGAAGACCATTAGCTATAGGAAGTTAGCATAAGAATTTTTAGCAGTGCGCAAATAAAATCAATTAATGTACTTTAAATACGGTACAAGTAAGAAAATAAAGTTAATGTAATTCGTATAACTAATTCACAAGGCCAATATAATCCTGAATTTGGAAGTAAAAGGGCATAGATTCCAAATGATTATTCAAACGTTAGTCGAAATATTACACACTTCAACTATCACAGATGCATACAGGAACTGAAACGTAAAACATGTCTTAGAATTGTCTAAAAAGGCAATGAAAGACTGTTATATAATGGACAGAGAAAGTTATATTAAAACTACTAATTTTTATCTAATAATGAAAAGGGGATCTAAAATATTTTTAATTCCATGAATAAAAATAAAATTTAAGAAAGCAGAAATAGTCGAAATAGTTATATTGTGAGGTTTTAGATGGTCTCGTAAAAGTTAATCATTCCAAATCCCCTAAAAGAGATGAAGCGAACCATCGTGTTGTCTGAAAGTAAAGAGTAAATAAGTCAAGAAAACACTTAAATAAGTAAAATACTTTTAATTTTGTCAATCAAATTAGAAGTCAGAAAAGCAGAAACAATCGTAGTTGTATTATGAGGTTTAGCTTGATCTAATACACGTTAATTAGTCCAGAACCCTAAACAGATATAAACTAATCATCGCGATGTCTGAAAGTAACTACAAAGTCAGGGAAAAATTTAAATTTAGCTTTTTATTTAAACAGAATTTAGAATATAAATGCACGTTCTTCTGCTAACAATTCCAATCACAGTTTGTGGTGATGCAAAAAAAGGAAGTCAAATTTAATTTAAAATGTGAACTAGTAATCGAAGACAATACAGGTAAATTTTATTTTAAGCAGAGTCAGTATTTCTAACCGGAGCGTCAAAATCAAGTTGTCGGCAGCCGAATAATTCAAAGCTGAATCATTAGCTGAATTCAACTATCAAAGCTGAATAATTACAACTATCAAAGCAAAGCCGAATAATTATAACTAGCAAAGCTTGAAGGAAGTAAACGTAGCTTGCACGTCCAGACCGGAAACAAGGTCTGTCTTAAAATATAAAAACTTTAGTAAAATACTATCTAAATAATACTATCTGTCATTCTAGTGAGGAAACGGAAAGAAGACGTTATAGTAAAGGTGAAATTATAAATGAATGGTTAATTTAAATAATAGCCTTGCAATTTTATCGTCATAAAACTTATCTCCATATTATTTTGGTACTTATATTTTAACACAGAGATTGTTTATTAGGTAGCTGCTACGCTAACAGTTAATTATTGCTGAAACATACAAAATAAGGTTGAGTATTCTGTCAAATCAAAAATCTCTAGGATGGGTTATTAGATATTTCCCATCGTTTGTTGCTAGTGAGAACTTAAAAGATAAATTGCACTATTAGCTCTCAGCTCATAACTAGAAAGGCAGCAGATAAAAAATTTGAAAAGGGGTGCTCTAATTTATCTTGTGTTGGCATGAATCACTCACAATTTTCTCATTAAATTTCACTTCCTTATACGAAGTAGTACGGTAGGAAGTACTGTAATCGTGAAACATTTCAGGGATCATATTTCAAGAGAACTATGGATTTTTACCTTTCTCGAATCCATCTGGAGGACGTTTTTTACATGACATCTGTACGAATGGGCAGAATAAAGGACAACTTTTCCAGAAACGGATTGTAAAACGGATTTAAAGTGGATTAAAAAGGATTTTTTTCATGACTTCTGTAGGTACGTAGATATGTATGAACGTATGTATCTCGCATAACTCATAAACGATTAGTCCTAGAACTGCTATATGATATAGTTATGCACCTCCATTTTTACTGTAATGAGCAGAATCAAATATATATACCGGGTGCGTCATAAATTCGTGTTCGCGCCAATATGGTCAGAAAGACATTGGATTTTTTTCATATAAAAAAAGGTTTTCAAAAATAACCGTCAGAGGGAGCTCACAAGTCATACTGAAATGTTTTATGCAAATCAGGCTATCAATAAAACACTTGGTTAGAAACGGATCCATCATTCGAAGGCGGCAGCATGCTTTCTTTACCAGAGCTGGCGTTGGTGGTTAAATTGTTCTACAAAAATGGTGAATCCACAACTGTTACATTGCGAAAGTTTCGCGCGGAGAAAGTACTGAAGGCGCAAAAAAGCCCTACTTCATTGAATTGGATGCGTAATTTAGTACGACGTTTTGAGGAAACGGGGAGATTGGAGGATCGTCAACGAAGTGGCTGACTACCCTTGAGAGCGGACCGTGTCCATGTGATACAAAGTGTCATGAAAGATATAGCAGCCGAGACATCAACGGGGAGTAGTAGTGCTCGTGAAGCTGAGAGAAGAACGGGGATTCTGGAAGCGTCGATTCGACGTATTCTGCACGAAATGTTGGATCTGTATCCGTACAAACTCCAGCAACTTCACCAGTTATTACCGGCAGATACAGATACAAGACCAAATTTTTCTATTTGGGCTCTGGCACAAATGGAACGTAGCCCACAATGGTTGCTGAACGTAATGTGGACGGATGAAGCCCACTTTTCACAACATGGTGACGTCAATACGCGAAACAGTCGTATTTGGGCGACGTCAAACCTTCGTAAGTACCAGAGCCAGCCACTGCATTCTCCTCATGTGACTGTTTGATGTGGTTTCACAGCGTCTTTTATTCTGGGTCCTTTCTTTTTTGAAGAACCCTGTCCTGTCTGAAAACCTGTACAGTCACTGCAGCACGGTATTTTACGCTTTTGCGTGACCACGTTGTGCCTACATTGCAGGAAAGACATGCGTTACCTGTTGTCACTTTTATGCAGGAAGGTGCCCCGCCCCACATTGCGCGCGACGTCAAGACCTTCCTATTGAAATCTTTCACGAAGACCGAATGATAAGTCAAGTCTTTCAGTGGCTCTAAGATTCAGTGGCTCTCAAGATCACCAGACTTGACCCCGGCAGATTTTTGGTTTTGGGGATACGTAAAGTCTCGTGTGTACCGGGGTTCCCCAACCACACTGGTGGAACTGAAAAATGCCATTCCACTAACCGTCGCTGCCATCGATGGGGACATGCTACACTCCGCTGTAATGGTCGTAGTGACGCGCCTCACTTGCCTATTACCTTGTGGTGGTGGTAGTGTTGAACATCTGCTACTATAAAATAAATGCAAAGTGTCATGTTATTGTGATCTGTTTGATTGACTGTTTCTGTTTGCGTGATTTGAGTAAAACGTCTCAGTATGACGTGTGAGCGCCCTCTGTCGGTTACTTTTGGAAACATTTTTTTTACATGGAAGAAAATCCAATGTCTTTCTGATCACATTGAAGCAAACAGAAAAAAATTTCCGTGCATTCCTTCATTTATTACGAATTTTTGAACTTTGCACGAATTTATGACGCACCTGGTATATATCAAAAAGTGAATACTTAAAATTATTCAAAAGAATTTCAAGGCTTTGCATATGAAGACTTAAAATTAAACCCAATAGCTACTTTAATAAATTCTATGATCTTTAAGCGCTTTCCAAAATTTCATAAAAATCCAACAAAGTTCAGATTCATTGTACAAAAAATTTACAAAAAAGGTACAAAAAATATTTTGAAAGAGCTTGACTTTCTTTTCGCTAAAAAACTAAAAAAATTCTAGGCGTTATCAATAATATCAATTTTCAAGACTACCATTTCAATTGGATTATTTACAACAACGAGAAAATTATAGAAGCGCTCCAAATTTTAGATGTTGAAAATGTTAATTGTTACGATTTCGAAAATCTTTACACCACTTTGTCTTTAGAAGAAATATTTGAAAGTCTTCTTATTCTGTGTGATATGTTTACGCAAATTCTTACAATAGTCTCCTAAGAAGAATGGAATATTTACTTAAAAAGTGTATTGCTTAACAATTACCTGAAATTTAATAATAAGTTTCTCAAACAAGTATGAGGTATACCAATGGGCTCCAGCAGCTCATCCGTCATTTGTAATCTTTTTCTCTTCACACAAGATCATAAATTTCAAAAATAACTTAATTTGGATATTTTCCCAACGTTTACAGATATGTAGATGATATTATTGCAATCAATAACTTTAATGAAATAGAAAATGCAAATATATATTCTGCAAGCCTTAAACTTAACAATACTAGTCCACAACAGCAAGAAATTGTCTTTCTTGATTTACAAATTTTAAACTACAACGGTATCAGAATCCATGATAAAAGAAGCGATTTTAGTTAAACTTAACAATACTAGTCCACAACAGCAAGAAATTGTCTTTCTTGATTTACAAATTTTAAACTACAACGGTATCAGAATCCATGATAAAAGAAGCGATTTTAGTTTTCGCACCATAAGTTTCATCAATTGGAATTCTAACATTTAAATGAAGGATATAATTAATACTATTTAATATCAAAATTTTGAGAATCAAAAACATTTGCAATGATACATGATACAGACTGTCTTCAAGAAGAAATAGAAAACCTTATTAATATCCTCTTAGAAAATCAAATTCCAAAGTTCACAATTTCTCACACCTTTATAAAAAGCTGGCATTAACTTTATCTTTTAAATTACTTCTTCACAGTGAAATATTTTTTAACCAAACCTGAAAAGGAGGTAACTAGTAGATGAGTACAAAATTACTCGTGCTTCAAATTTTAACTAGTAATAATTTAACGTGAATATATAATTAAAATTCACTTTTCCCTTTGAATTTACCTAGAATTAAAAGAGTACCATTCTTTGCGTGCTTTATGGAATTTAATGGCCATCCATTCTTTATACTAAACAAAAGGGCTTATAATTAAGGTAAAATAACACGCCAAACATTGTTTGACTTCTAAATTAATAAAAGGGCTTATTTCAATTTCTTAAGACGTTTCTATAGCTCGATTACGTGAAGGATTACGACTTTTGTAACCCTTTACTTCACTTTTCCTCTGCTTAGGGCAAGTTTTGGAACTACGATTGTATAAACGCATCGCCATCTTGGATGATTTCTCTTAAAAGACATGCATCTGAAAACGAAGCTATATTCACATTTGTTGCCTCTTTATAGTGAGCGCAAGTTCACCCCCCTCCCCACTCCGGTTGAGCCACCAATTGCTTCACACGAAGAAAACGCGGGCTTTTTTAATTGTTTTATGTCCTATGCTTTTCGATAGTTACAGATTTTTTCACTTTCTGGTATCCCCGTTTTCAAGTTTGGTTTAAAATTCTGGCAACCTCTTCGGCTTCTATTCTTTTAAGAGTTGAAACATGCTGCTGAAATGTAAGTTTTTGGAATGATCAGTTTAAGTTTTTCAATAGTTTCATTGTTTTCATTTAAAATATTTTTTTCTCTTAATTTACACGGTTCGCACCAGAAATTAGCATTTTTTGGCAAAAAAGTTTTCTAAATTCACAAAAAAGTTGATACTTTACATAAATCAGCCAGCCCTTGTATTAGGATGTAAATATACTGACTGAACAATTTATTTTTCAATTTTGAATTAAAACTGATTTATTAATTCTGGATTCAAAATTTGTTTTAAATTTTACCTTGTAACCCCTTACTTCATTTTTTCTCTGTTAGTTTTTAGCTTTTTTAGGTTTCTTCAGACTTTTTTTTAACTTTTTGCCTTTGTATGTAAATGTTTGTCTTGTGTGAGTAGGAATACGTGTAGAAAAAAAACCTGAATTTTTTGAGGCTTTTAAAATAAATTTGTGTTATATGGAATTTGAATAAATGAAACGCGGGTTTGAGTTTCAGGTGATTCAGATGAACGGAACATGTATTCGACACTCATTAATCAACTTGTTTTAAGGCTTCAAAACACTTTTCCCTTGATAAGTTCTGTTTGAAGCGTTGAACAGAGAAAATTAAAACTTTTATTATTTTCGGGCTTGTTTTGTACAAATTTTCTGCATTTCAAATGATTCTTCTGCTTGAAGTGTGCAATTTTTTTATTCCGATTTTGTAATTTTCTTTAATTTGCGTTCTACCAGTTTCTAATGTTACAAGGAGAAAACACGTTAGAACTTCAAATTTTAAGTACGAAATTTTATTCTTTTTCGTTTCGAATTTTTTTAATTTTTATAATTTTTAATCTTGCAGCACATGCGCAGATTAGTCTCATTGTTTTTAATTTTAATTTTCATTGTTTCAAACTTCATTATATATATATATATATGTGTGTGTGTGTGTATTATATGTACTTTTGCTACACAACACAGCCAATATATTCCTGAATTTCAAAATAGCAGGGTTTAGATTCGAAATAATTAGTCAATCGTTAATCGAAATATTACCCATCTAAATTTTACATATACAAAAGTAAGAAATTTTAATCTAAAACCACAAAGACATGAAAGAAAGGAAATTTAAAGCCAGTATAACCCCGAAATCTCCCAATTATATATATTATATATATATACTGGCTTTAAGTTTCATTTCTTTCCTGTCTATGTGGTTTTAGTTCAAAATTCCTTATTTTTTGTTTATAATTAACTTTTCAGCAGCATATTGCGCGGAAATAATATTGGGGTTTTTGTTGAAAAAAAAGTTTCTGTAATACTATCTATCTATCTATCTATATATACCCACTCACCTACCCGGCTTAAAAGTCCTTAATCGGCTTTTGTTTTGGCAATCGTTGGTCGTAGTCATATACTCCCAACTACAGAAGTGTGTTAAATGACGGAAATACTCATGCTTTGGAAATGTCAAATCAAAAAACAAATAATTTTCGACAAATAACGAAATCTAACATTTAATGCGGTCTCCCGGTTCCTATACTTATGTTTGTGAAAGTTTTGTATACGTTATAAAAATTATGAGAAATGCGACACCTATACGAAACAAATGTACCATAATATTTAATTTCAAAATTTGCAATTTTTGATGCCCTTTTCAACTTACCTTGAAAGATAGGTTAATTAAGTTAGACACATTCGAGGAAGTAAGTTCGGTGCAGCAAAAAAAGTGTAAAATCTAGTAGGCCATACGAGGGAGACACATGGAGACTAGATCACATTACATGAAACACGTTAATAAATTCTTTTTTGACCAGCTGAAATAATTGAAACGTTCTTTCCTTTCTCATAAACAGTAGAATTTCTTTGTTTGTATATTATTTACAACTGTCATGTATATTCTTCTTTACCTCTTTGAAGCGGATACCTGAAGAATTGTAGAGACATTAGGTTATTTCGAAGCATGAGAACTAAAACATATGCCGGGACTCGAACCACGGACCTCCCGAATACGCATCGAGCGTGTTGACCACTAACTACACCACGAAGGCATGCGAAGAAGGCGGGAGAAATACCTTATATACTTCTCCTTTCAAAGGGCGCCTGGAGATTAGGGGACCCTATCGTCAAATCCCGTGGTGGAGAATCATCATCCGCCACCTTTTTTAGTTCGGAAGCCACTGTAGAGTATTTTTGAAGCAGAAGAAGAGACAAATGAGCAATGCCCTCGCCGGGACTCGAACCACGGACCTCTCGAATATGCCCCGAGCGTGCTGACCACTACACCAGGAAGGCATGCAAAGAAGGCGGGAGAAATACCTCATAGAGTTATTTAATTGATTTCTTCTGTATGTTTCTAAAATAAGTTAGAAAAATTGTATGCAGTTTCCTTCACAAGTACATGTATAACAGTTTGATATACTCGAAATTTATCATATTATTTCACCTCATATTTATGTTTCAGAGTTCCAAGGATTTCTCTATTTTACGAGAAAGGATAAACGTTTAAGCTTATTATGCCATGAAAATGAACGAGTTATTTTATACTTCTCTTATTATTAAGGCCATACAAGGAAGTCACATGGTGTCCACATAAGATTTGTTTTTTATACGAAACACGTAATAAATTCCTCCTTGACCAGCTGAAATAACTGAAACTTTCTTTTCTATTTCACCAACAATAGAATTCCTTTATTCGTACATTATTTACAATTATTATGTATATCCCCCTTAACGTTTTTGAAGCGGAATACTGAAGAGTCATTTAATTGATTTCGTCTGTATTTTACTGAAACAAATTAGAAAAAAATGTAAAAATGTATGCAATTTCTTTCACAAGTACATAAATAAAAGTTTGATATACTCCAAATTTACCACATTATTTTACCTAATACTTTTATTTCAGAGTTCCAAAGTTTCTTCACTTTACGAGAAAGGGGTAAAAGTGTTGTATGCCATGAAAATGAGAAGTTTATTTTATATTCGAGTGAAGGACTTATTACTGTAGGATCCTACGTATCCGAATTATTCATGAGAGGAGTATTTCAGGTAATTAGAGGTAACCGTTTTCGGGAAATAAAGGGCGAAATAAATACAAAAAACAAAATTACATATTGCAGCTCATTTGCACATCTATAATATTTAAAAAAATAAAATGGTCTTCGTTTGAAGGATTTTTCAGCTTTCATTAGGGCCTTGAATGCCGTAAAGCATCCACTATGCCCTGATTAGCGAATCATTCACTATGCCTTGATGCGGGCATATTATTAAAAGAATTAGAAATATAAATTTTGAGCATAATTTAGCTTTCTTTAAAGCCTTGTAGTGTCCATTAAATCTTGAGCAGTTATGGATTGCTAGGTTCGATTAAAATGAAAACAAATAATAATAATTACAGAAATAATAATTAGTAGCTTTCCAGACAATCGTTTTTTGCAATGATAATGTGAATGCATTTCGCAAGAAATGTATTCTCAGTAAATGAGTTTATTTCGATGTAAATGTTTCGAAACAATCCGAAAATAAAGATAGACACGAAAAAGCATTTGTTGAACAATTATTTATTTCATAGCTTTTTGTGTTTGTATTTAGTATCTTGAAATAAAATGTATGCATTTGTAGCTAAGGAATGCACCAGTGAGGTTATTTGTCAATTAACTTTCAGCTTGGCTAATTAAATGGTACATATTTTTCGCTGTTTCGATTAAGAATAGGTTGTCTTAAACAAGTGGAATTTCACCTAAAGTTACATAAAAAAATATACAGAGAATCGAGGATAGATATAATTTTCAGTGTTGCTAAATTGTGAATTATTAAGTAGCTAGGCCTGTGCTTATGACACTGGTGGGAGAAACTAATGCTTGTCATTTTTAGATTAACAGTTTAAAATTCATATTAGAGATAAGCAAGCGAAATTATAAAGAAATGGACAAAGTAAAACATTTCACGAAATTTAAGAAAGTACTACAGAAAAAATAATATTAGCGCTCGAAGTTCGCAAACGAAGCTGCAAACTAGGAAGCGTTAACGCTCCCCAAAATATCTTTATATCCATTTGGGGGAATCACCAGCCCCTATCACTGGCGATGGTTCATTCATTCTGATTTCATCACAAACGTCCTGTCTGAGTGATGACATGTGGACGTCATCGTTTATCAGAGGGTTGAAATGGACTTGATCAGATTAAGGCGATTTTTCGGAGCTTACAGGGGCGGGCTTACTCTGAAGCTCTTTTAGATTCCAACTGATTTTCGTCTCTAAGAATGATTGCACAAGATTTCTTTCCATGGGTTTCCATTCGCCAAACGTGTATTTTGAAGTGCTTAGTTTCCTGAATATCGATAAAACTTAGTTACTGCATGTAAAGAAATGTATCGATAATAATAAATATTCTTTTCTAAAATATTCTTCAAATTCAATAGAGTTAACTTATTGATTAAAAAGAAATTTAAATTTAGAAAAAGAGTATGATTTTATAAGACACATATGTCATGAGCAGGCATTTGCAAATTTTGAAGTAATTCATAAATATTTTTCTCAAAATGGAACTATGTCAAGCTTCAAACAAAGAAAGCGTGGCTAAGCACAAAATAATTAAATGTAATGTTTACATTTTCTAAATCGCAAAAAAAACCAAAAAAGTGGTTCTTAACAAGCTAGAATAACATTTTGATAATGTTATTTAAATTGCATATTTCTGGCTTTAAAGTCGGGATAAATGTTACCAATTCTTTTCATAATGTGTTGAGACTGGTTAAAGTATTAGATTATTACGCAATAAAATATTTGATTTTTTATCATGATTATGGTTAACTACGCCAAAGGTGTCAAATTTTTCAGCACTTTAATAAATGTTACTATCATTTCAAAAACTATAAGAAACATAGAAAAATGTATTTTTAGATAAAGTTCAAAATATGTAGATTCTAAAGGATTTGAGTTTCAGAGCACTGAATATCAGACATGAAAGAGGAAATAATAATGATAAGTTATAAATACTGTGCTCACACGATTTACTCTGGAAGTAATAACAGACAGTAATAATATTAAATTAACCTTGCATGTACTTACATAAAACTGCAATGTTCCTTTTTGTTAAATACGAAGTTTTGGTTTTGTTTCGACATGAAGAAAATAAATAATAGTTAGTTTTTCTGTGTTACTTACTAGTTAAGAGTTACTCGAATTCTTTGAATAACACATTCTTTCAAACACATAGAGAGAAATATTTTGCAGTAATACTTCACTTGATACTAAACTAAACTAAATAACTAAACTATTTAGTAAAAAATAGCTTGATTTAAAAACTAAGCTTTCTTAAACATTGTATTAGTATTATCATGCATTTTTTAAGGAAAAAATAAAAATTTATTGTTAACATTGTAGAGTCATTAAGTTATTTTGATACGGGAGATGTGAAAATGAGCAATGCCCTCGCCAGGACTCGAGCTTGGACCTCTCGAATATGCCGTAGGTGTGTTGCCTTTACACCACGAAGGTATGCAGAGAGGAGGGAGAAAATCCCCTTTTTAAAGAGCGACTGGGGATTAGGGTATCAAATCGCCAAACCCTGATGATGAAGAATCATTATCCGCCACCTTTTAGTTCGGGCGCCACTAGAGTCATTAGGTTACATTGATACAAGACACGTGAAAAATGAGGAATGTCCTCTCCGGAACTCGAACCTGGACCTCTCGAATACCAGGAAGGCATGCAGAAAGGAGGGAGAAAGTACCTTATAGCATTTTCAGGCATAAATTAACATGACCTTAAATGTTCGAATAAAATGGAATAATTCATCGGGAAAAAGAAATCCAAAATATTTATAGAAATTTTATGGGAATTTGATTTTTTTAATTATCATTCCATAATGACCTTATATTTTTAAAGGTTCGTAGACCTAAGAAACTTATTAAAATTACATAATAAAATATTTTACATAATGAAGTACAACACTCTTCACAAAACTGATGAAAAACCTAATAGTCTCACTTAATAACGTAATATTAATTAGCATTAAAGTGCGTGAAAAAGTAATTAACGTTATAAGTACGAATATTCTCAGAAACATTTTACCGCAAACATGCACTTATTACAAAAATGAATGCACGTAGAATAATGCCCCGAAATTAATTTTATAGAAGTCCTTATTACGAGCGAAGTCTTCTTTAATGTAAATATACAGCTGACATGGATGTTTCATGCTAAAACGCTTTTAGTATCCGTAGCATGAAACATCGATGTCAGCCGTATTTTACAAGACCAATATTCAAGACAGCAGAGAAACACGCCTTAAAGAAATGATAAAAGGGAAGCAACAACTGGTGTTAGGCGTAGATTTTTAGCATAGAAATTCTATCGATTTCGAGGGCGAACAAAGTCCTTCTTCATCAGGAGCAAGGAAATCTGCAATTGAAAAACCAAACTACGAACATATGTATACCCTAAGAAAGTCGAGAGAGTTGAGAGAATAGCTCTATGTTAGATGAAATAATAACGAAAACTGAAATATTAGAATAATAGAGATTTAGGTAGGATTGGATTAAAATCATTAACTAAACACGGTAAAGTTTTGTGAATATGAAAAACATGAAGAAAATCTAATTCTCCAGTGGCAGAAGCTTTTTGGATAATTTTTTCAGACCCAAAGTTGAATTTTTGATTAAATGTTCAACTATGATTACTAATCGATGACTTGTAAATTTCACCTTTTCGAAAATAAGATTCATGTTTTTTAATGCGAAATCTTAGTGCTCTTTTGATTTGGCTGATATATCTCAAAGTACTGACAAGATATATTCTAAAGTCCCCAAGAAATGAAGTCAAAAGTAGTATCTTTAAGAATTGAACCATGGATTTTACTGATAAGCAAGAAAATGATTTGAAAATTGAACATCTGGAGAATTCTTCGAATTTTGTAACTGACAGAAGGGTGAAAGGGAAGCACGAATAGGTTATTAACGTTATTTCTAACAGCGGAATGTTTTCTTAGATGGAAAGAAGAAAACTTTTTAAAAGCTTTATCAATGACCATGTAAGAAAATTCTCTGTCAATGGCAACTGCTCTCAACTAATGGAGTTCATTACCAAGTAGAGATTCAGAAGAACAAAATTTGAGAGCGCGAAAAACAATAGTAAATAGAAGCCATTTTTTGTTTAGTCGGATGACATGACTTAGCATGGGGAGGCAAACAAACGGAAAATGATTTACGGGTAAACGGTAATGTTGAAATCAGATTCTTTGTGGAATCCCTTTTCGACCTATAGTTTCCAACTTAGGAACGGCTTCTTATCCTTTGGCGGAATACTTAGTTTCCTTTACTTTCTAATAATATTTATACTATAAAAATTTCATTTGAAGTCGTTGATAAACTTAAGATATTTCTTCCCTGCACTCCATTATGGTTTTGTTCAATGTTAAATCTCTGTGTACTAATGTTCTAGTCGATGTATCACTTAAAATGACTTGAAACTATGTTTCGAGAATTACCTTTCTCGCATACTGAAATTGAAGAGTTAATTTCACTTACTAAAGTCTCTTTGAGTCAAACTCACTTTGTTTTCCAAAATAAAAACGTATTATCTCCAAATTGAAGAATTAGCTATGTGTAATCAATCCCCCTCAGTACTATACTTGTTGACATTGACAAGCACTATTTTGAAGTGAAATTATTTGAGAAACTACTTTTTCGTCTCAATCTGACAATACTCTTCCCTTCTTTGATATTCTTATAATCGGCAATGAATTTGATTTCAACACTACGGTTTACAGTTAGTTTGCCTTTTCGTGCTAAGTCATGCCACATGACTAAACAAAAAATGGCTTCTGTTTACTATTATGTTTATCAAAGACTCCAAATAAAATTTTCATAGTGTAAATATTATTAGAAAGTAAAGGAGAAAATACAGAAAATTAAATATTTGGCCAAAGGATAAGATGCCGTTCCTAAGTTGGAAACTATAGATCCGCAATGAATTTGATTTCAACGTGACCGTTTTACCCGTAAACACTTTTCCAATTTCTTTGCCTCCCCATGCTAAGTCATGTGACCCGACTAAACAAAAAATGGCTTCTGTTTACTATTGTTTATGCGCTCTCAAAGTTTATTCTTCTGAATCTCTACTTGGTAATGAACTCAATTATTTGAGGGCAGTTGCCATTGATAGAAAATTTTCTTCCATGGCCCAGAAATGAATAAAGCTTTGAAAAGGTTTTCCTCTTTCCATCCAAGAAAACATTCCGCTGTTAATAAATAAGGTTAATAACCTAGACGTGCTTCCCTTTCACCCTTCTATCAGTTACAAAATTGGAAGAATTCTCCAGAAATTAAATTTTCAAGTCATTTTCTCACCTGTCAATAAAATCCATAGTTCAGTTCTTAAAGATGCTAGTTCTGACTTCAATTCTTGGGGAAGTTACAGCATATCTTGTCAGTGTGGTTCGAGATATATCGGCCAAACCAAAAGAGCAGTAAGATTTCTGATTAAAGAACATGAATGTTATTTCCGAAAAGGTGAAATTTACGTCTTCCATTACTAATCATAGTTGGACATTTAATCACAATTCCGACTTTGGGTCTGTAAAAATTATTCAGAAAGCTTCTTCCAGTGGAGAATTAGATTTTCTTGATGCTTTTCATATTCACGAAAATTTACCGTCTGTAGTTAATGATTTTAATCCAATCCTACCTAATGCTTTTAAATCTCTCTTATCCTGATATTTAAATTTTCGTTATTATTTCTACTAACAGATGGCGCTACTCTTTCGACTTCCTTAGATTATAAACATGTTCGTAACTTGTTTTTTCGGTTGCAGATTTCTTTGCTCTTGATAAAGAGGGACTTTGTTCGTCCTCGGAATAGATAGAGTTCCTATGCCAAAAATGTACGTCTAACACAGGTTGTTGTTTCACTTTTAAGACCAATATTTTTCAAAGATTTTTTTGATGTGTTTTTGGTGTTTAGGTGAGGGACTGAGATAGAAGTACGTTTCCTTCGAGATCTCAATATTGTTGATCGGATTAATAAAGCATTTTGAAGTAGCCAGTTGGTATGTACGATAATTTACTTTTAAATCATTCCTCTATAATCTTAGTGGAATGAAGATTATGACTAATAGCTTCTAACAGATAAGAATTTCCCGTTGTATATTCATAAGGATAAACTTAAGTATTGAAGGCGTGACCCTTATATCTACTATTATCCATGGGTCATCTTAAAAAGTACTGCCATTGATCATGAAACTACGAGAGACGTTTTATAAGTTCTACTACTAGATATCGCATAATATTTGGGGAACGATAAAAGTTTTCGAAATGAAATTGTACGTTTGCGCATTGTACGTCTGAAGTGCAAAAAGGAAAGCACACGCAACAGTTGTTCTTTATTTGATTATTCAGCTATTATTTGATTTTTGAGAAGCAGTTATATTTTATTAGTAAGTGATATCTCTTAATGTTGTAAATACCAAGGATAGCTCGGCGATTGGGTTTTTGACAGAGGAAGACATAATATGGATAAAGTTTCAGGTATGCATTCCAGTAGTCTGTGGTGATCACCATCTTGAACTATCATCGTCAAAAGGCAGCTTGATATGAATAAGTAGGAAACAGGTCACCCGAATGTGATCCGATATCAGACCAAATAGTGGATGTGGCTGATGAAGAATGTATGCTGACGTCAAGGAATATGTTTTGAAAAAATAGTGATACTTGATACTTCCTCAGACTATAACGAAAATGAGCCTTAATGTTAGGTCAAAGGAAAACCTCTTGCTTAAAATGCTGTGAGTGTCGAGGGCTTGTGCAGAGGGATACTACGAGGGTTGATGTCAGAAATGAAGAAACACGGGGTCGAATGCTTTTTGAGCGTCACTATTTATGATAAACGTCGACAAAAAGTAATATTCGAGGCTAGAGATATGGCAGGAAGTATAACTTGACCACTGTGAACTAGAAACGAAATAAGAAAACGTGTTTTTGACAAATAATTGATTTTGACGATGCAAAACATTTAAAAATCTGCAGAGAAGATTTTGGGCACCATTTCGTTGAGATAAAGAAGAACGTTTGCTTAGTGATTATTTGCAACATAATACCGTTACAACAGGCATTTTTTATAATAACCTGCTGAAATTATTTTTAAGCTTTAGTAAAGCTTATATTGAACACTGTTGTGTGCTATCTTTTGTTAATATCACATATATTCGCTTAGACCAAAAGTTTACATACAGTAAGAACACACTAAAAAGTGTTTAAAAGGCTGATCCCTGTACTCACGCTTAGTAGGGTGAACGCCCATCATGATGTTTGGAAGAATATCAGTACCAGTTTGTATTTGCCAGAAGCCGCACTATTTTCCATTCGCCGTTCGAGTTTAATAAGAGGTTTTCAATGATTATTTCGAAAAAAAAACTAGATTTATTGTATGAGATAGACATATTTTTGGTAACTGGTATACAACAAGGACGGAACGTATTTTTTGACGTAATTATCGATAAATTAATGGTCCTCTGCGTTGTATTTTCTAGCTTTAGCTGTAATTTTCCAGGCCTGGAAAAAACAAAGTTGTATTCAGTTTCGAATATATGTTTCTGTGCGAGCTGTGTATAGAAAGACTGATAATTTCCCAACAATATTTAGTAACTCTACATGAAAAAGTACTGTCAGGTAGGCATACCACTGAATAACAGAGTTATAAACTACCCACTCAGCTCCGACAAACATTTAAGATAAATCACTAGCACAAACTCAGCAGAAAACTGCTACCCTTGCACGCAACTTTCCAGCACATGAATCTCAAACTTTCCACACAGCTGTTCACTAACGCAGATCGTATCTTCTCTTCTATATACCGTATTTATTAGAACTATCCTCAAGAAGTTTTTCTTTTCTTTAAAAATGGAGCAACATTTGTGGGCTTACATTACAGCAACAATGATGTTTTGAAGGATGCCTTTTGGATACGGTTTGAAAACTGTGGTAAGAACTTTTCTATATTGGTCTCTGGCAGTTAACGGATTGTTGTGCTAAGAGCATTGAATTCAAAAGTAACTGTGCATAAAATTGAGATAGTAATTAAAAATATTTAATTTTTTTTGTTTGATTGTGTGATATTTGATTGTGAGTGTAATTTCAAATATTTGATATTAAGCTTAGAATTTATTGAACCTCTCCAAGAAGTTCCTTTCATAAAATGATAGCCTATTCTTCGTGTTTAGAGACTGAATACCACTTGAGTCACTACTAGAGGTCTTAAACAGCTTTTTGAGGAGTCTGAGTAACCATTCTGCATTTTTTTAGCAGACTATGGATGATATCCTTCATAAATTACAGCTGTAATTTTATATTTCCCCTTAGTGCATCTTCCAAATTCTATCTGAAAGTTTTCAGTTTTGTTTCAACGAAGGAGAAAAGTCTGACGTTCAAACATTTGTGGTTTTATTGGAGGTGCTAAGGCAACCAGAATCAGAGTAATGTTCATAAATTTGCAGGGCTAGACTCGAAGGTTTAAATATAGAACCTTCTTCCTCAGCTTCAGAAGTGCAAATGATTTTTTAAATTTTTGATATGATTTCTCTCTTGATTTATCAATGCTTATTCACTGATCCGTCTTAGTATTTTAAATGAAAATTCTCCAGTTTCTAGACTTCTTTTGTAATCTCAAAATGTTGTAAGAGCTTTGATTATTAAGTATTGAGCAATCAATAAGTCAATTAAAAATAAAATATATATATATAAATTTATTTAATATGAAGTAAATGCAAATAAAAAAAATGTTTTAACTTTTACTTCTAACTCAAGTTATATTGACTACAGAAGCAGTCAGTTGAGCTTGAATGCCATTTTAAGCTGAAACTTTGAAATAACAAATCTGAGATTGGTAAAATGTTGTGTAACATTTCAATGAAGAATAAAATTTCTACGTTTTATTTATTGTATTGATCTTTGAGCTTCAGGCATGATTTATGTTTAATATGTATCGACATTTATTGCCGTAATTAGTATAATAAATAATATATTGACGCGAATTAAATTTACCTTTATTAAGAAATAATCCCTTTATTTAGAAAATAAATTTAATTCTTCATGCCATTATGTAGACCCAATATATGAATTAAGATATAGTAAGCAAGTATAATAATAAAGTTTCTATTATCTTAAATTATTTAATCTTCAATAGATATAAGCTTTTCAGCATACAGTGCCTGACATTCTTGTTTAAACTTGGTGTTTCATACATCTTTCAATAAAAATACTTAACCACATGTATTTGCATCTCGATGCCAACATATTTCTTGGGCTTTCATTTTTCGCACTGACTATGAATTTAATTTATTTTCATGCAAACTACTAAGATCAATCAATGTAGAAATGACTTATTGAAAAAGAAACTGACCCACGAACGAAAGACTAACACAGGACTAAAACAGCAAACTACATTTCTCATTAATGACAGCTACGACATTGATGCGTGAGTAATTTCATGTCAGCAGGGAGGACATGAAATATGGTAAATCAGATTTTTTTAGCATTTACGTATAGATAAGAGGCTGAAGAAAACTGAGGGACTATATAGAAATATCGTTTATGGTACGTATCTTAATTTTATTATTAAAGAAAATAACGTCTCTCTTAAATTTATAAGTTGACATGAAGGCATTTAATTATTGTAAATTATTAATAACAGTCTGCTATTCAGAA
Source organism: Stegodyphus mimosarum (assembly GCA_000611955.2). Lineage (NCBI taxonomy): Eukaryota > Metazoa > Arthropoda > Arachnida > Araneae > Eresidae > Stegodyphus > Stegodyphus mimosarum. The sequence goes on from KK120774.1 coordinate 252,482, forward strand.
TCTAATTTATGCCTTTTCAGATGCTCAGATTTTCACAGACTATATAAATTCGATAAATGTTTTTTCATATTATATTAGTGTAAAAACTATTAATTTCTTTCATAGAGAACTTAGATTTTTAATTGCAGTTTGCTTTATTGAATGTTAGATCTCATAGCATTAAATTGCATTTATTAACTAGCTAAAAAATATAATATAACTGATTAAATTCCATCTTCCTCAATTTTCGGGAAATAGTTTTTTGTGTTTTCCTTTAAGAATAAAGGAAGTAATAAATTTCAGTAATGCGTACTATAAAAGAAAGAATAGTTTACATTAATTACTTAAAAACATTAATTCCAATTCTAAAGGTAAGTAGTTGACTAAGTAATATTACCCTGATTTCTCTAATAGGTAATATTTTGATATAACCTATTTTACAGAAAACCCTGTTCCATCTAATTTAATTATTAGAAAGATAAAATAAAAATCCTCATCTTAAGAAAGTTGTACTCCTTTCTCATTCTGTGAAAAAACGCAATTCATAAATGAATCGGATTTCCAATTTTTACAGTTACTTGAAGTTCTCACAACTGTTTAATACTCATGTTTAATAAAAAAGATCAGAGGCTGCCAATGGGGTGTGTAGGGCCGAGTGCACGATCTGAAAATTCTGGTCTATGAGACCAGAAGTGTTGTTTTTAGAATGAAAACTTTTTATCAACATGAAAAAGGTGCTTCATGAGGGTGGTGGAAGAAAAGGTTTGGTTTTGCTGCTAGCATGCTCCAAGTAAGCTCGATGATTATGGGTTCAAGGGATTGCGCAAGATGATGATTTCCAAGGTCAGGTTTAGATTTCTCAAATCCTTCTGACACCAATTTTGCGGTATGATCTGGTGCTCTCTCATGCCGTTGCAAGGCTCGTCTGTCAGGATACAAAGTTTAAACATTTGGATAGCTTTAATCCACAGATGATCTTTGAGAATGATGTAACCGTCAGAAGTATAGAGCTGTCCAGCTAATCAATCGAATTTCATGCTTCAGATTCGGACAGAGTTGGTCCAGATTATGTACTTTTGATGGAGCTCTAAAAGTGTAAAACTTCCCGGAAATGAATAAGATCGCGAAGTGTAACTCATCACTGAATAATGTATATAGTTTATTATGTAATGGGCATTGCACAAGGCTTGTGTTCCCGACAGCTCTAATACCAGCACTGGCGCAGATATCAGTAGTTTTCCTGTTAGTTGCCTAACCAATACTAACCATGTAAATCGGCCAACAGGCAATTTTTACAGAAATGATTTGATTGAGAAAACTGTTATATTCGGCCATAACTGGATTGTGGTTTTTTGTGCCTTTGGTTCCATTTCTTTTGACACCCCATCATCCTTTTGAGATAAGCGGATAAAATTCTCTAACCTCAAAATACATTATTGGAAATATGAACATAAGATGTTTGAAATGTCCACTGAGTATATCGATACGTGCGTGCCTGCATGCGGCGTGGAATGAATCGTTTGAAGCCATCGTTTGACTTGTATTTAAAAGGCTGCATCTGATAGCTACCGGAAAGCTTCGTACGGTGATAATGTATTTTGTTCGTCAATCTTCTACATGTACTTTATCTTCGGTCAATGTAACGGTAATTCCTTAGTAACTCCTCTGTTAGAGAGTATTCCCGTCCTTAACCATCACGCCGTCTTTTCGTTGTCAAAGTAATTTACAGGTTGAACAACAGACAAAGAAATACTGGAAGTGTCCATCTGACACACAATCTCTACAATGTTACTGGAAAAATGCAAGCCCAGCACATGAAGATGCAGTACTTCGGCGATGGAAGAAACTGCTGAGTCGAGCACACGTTCATTAGCCAGGAGCTGAATGAAAGTAGCAGTATTATGCACAGACTATTATGGTCAGATTGCAATCCTCATGAAGTATGCTCGCAGATACATCAGGTCCGCTCGTCTGTAAATGTGTGAGCTGGCATACTAGGCAGTCGAATGACTGGACTATATTTTTGATTGAACGGCTCATGAGACACTCATACTTGGTATTTCTCTATGACGTATTAACCGATTTCCTAGCATGATGAAGCTCCTGGCGCATTGTAGTGCTGTTGTACGATATTTGATGTATATGGAATACCATGACCATTAAATTGAACGTGCGGATCGGAGTTTATGGCTGCAACGATCGCTAGATAAGATTCCTTTGGATATCTTCCAAAGGGGTAATCTGAAGGAATTGGTCTATCGAGACTTAGTTACTGCTAAAGATTATGCCAACACAAAGTGATTTAGTTGCTAGTCTTCATGCTCCGTGTACTTTGTTGAGAACCACGCTGCTACAACCTATGCAGTTAGCCACTTCATGGATGCCTGCATGCCTCAGGATGCGCAATGGACATGTTGAACATGTCCCAATGTAAACATATTAAAATACCGATGTTCATGTGAGTTTTCGGTACGCTGTTATACGCTGTTATAGTTGATAAAGTTTGAAATCAGAATTCGAGACCGGAATAGGATGCGACGGCTTATAATTTGGAGTGTGGTACTCCGTCAGTGTTTCAGCTTCATTGTTTAGTTCCTGTAAATTTTATAGATTACAGAGTTGAACAGAACTTAACAAAACGCACAGAACTTAAGCACTGTTACTTGCAAGTCAAATATAAAATAGAGGTCTGATATGAAAACTCATTTTGATATGCCTCTATGCACTGGATTGGATTGGTTTGGCTTAGTTTATGTAATTAGAGAAAAGTACTGTAAGGTTATCTGCCTAAGGGAAGCGATGCATTCGTGGAGGGCTAGGTAAGAGAAACTGGCTCGTACACATAATACACATCGGATAAACCTCGAAAACTCACATGCAGCTATCCCAGCCGCTGGAAGTAGAACCCCGAACCGAATTACCAGTGTTCAGCGAATTTACCACTCTGCCGGTGGTGGACTCTGTTTATATGCACTGGAAGTATTTGACATTTGACAATAAATTATGAGCTGTAAAATGAAACGTTTCAGTTTCATTCAAAAAACTCTGTTAAACATACTTGGAAATGAGGGTGCAAGAGAAAGTAATCATAGTTACAATTTACTTTAATCCAGTTAAATTAGTTATCTATTACATTTAATACGCTCTGTTTATATCTTCTCGTAACCTTCTCTATGTGAGAGCTAGATGATATTTTCGCCTAAAGTGAGACTGAATTCATAAGAGACTATTAAGAAGGAAACATTATATTTCTTTCAGTGATATATTTTTTAAATACCATAAGAAATCAAAGGAAATCAGACAGAGTACATATTAAAAACAATTACTTAGGCATATATGATAAACGTTACAACAGGAATAGAGAAATGTAAAGGAAGAAATGTACGGCAGAGTACTGGTCAACATAATGCTTGTTTTCAATATCTAGTAATTTATTAATGATTACTCATTATATTACTTGAGCTATACTTGTATTTTGAAATTTAAGAATCAACTGTCCCTTAACGTATTTTCCTAAAATTATAAAATAATAAAAGGCTTATTTCGAAGCAGCTGAAAAATAAGCTAACAGCACTTTGATTACCCATAATTAATTTATTGTTCATTCAAAGTAATTTTCAAAACTTAAAAATAGAACATGCCTTTAAAAATTCTTTTTACTGCAAAAATTAATCTTTCATACAACATAAACAATTACGTTTCCTTTCAGGAAATCTCATATATATAGGGTTAAGTTACAGAATATTTCTCAAGTTAATTAGTTAAATAGTTCATTAAAAGTTTGTTATACATTTAATTAATGACAAGCTTTCCCGTTTATCAGCCTGAAACATTTTTATATTTTTTTTAGCAAAAATCGATATAAAGCTAGAAGAAAGAAACTTGCCAGAATGTATTTTCTTCGAAACTAGTGAAAGCCAATTTTCTCTCTCCAATGCGAGTTTTAACTCTGTATTCATTGTAATCGTTTTAGTTCCTTTTATATGTGGTACATTGTTTTCTAATTTTGGCTTTGTTATCAGATTGGAGACTGTCTAATCTAGGTCGGAGGTAACCCTCATCATAAAGTAACCAAACTGCTCTTATATGGCTTACAAATGTACGGCTGCCAGAGGGAGGAACACTTTGGAGGATATACTTACTTTTGCCTGAGCATATGTATACAGTTAATTGTAATTTTTTACTCCATATTGAGCCAATTCTACAAATGCAAACTAATAACTGATCACTCTGTTATATTACGGGGATCAAAATAACAGAAGTATTGTTATGAAGGAAGCACCTTTTTTGTGGAATAGCTGAAGTCTCATGCTGTACAAAGAGAAGCATATTTGTTAGTGGTTATGAGTGTTAAATGTTTATAATCATAATTTAATGCTCCGTGAAAGATCAGCTTTTAAGTTTTCAGTTTATCTGTCTGTTTTGTGCATTTGTCTGACAGTGACATCAGAATAAGCCTATGAAATTCATCGTGGCAAGAAGAGCAAGATTTTGCCTTCCTTGGGAAAAGCCTTGAGCACAGTACAGGTGACAGTACTAGTTCACTCAGTTCCGCCTCCAATTTTGAAGCAGAGAACTTCAGGAGGACGGGTTCGAGGGTCTTTCACCCCTTCTCCCGCACCACCAACGTCTCGACAGGACTTTCGGCTCGCCGCATATTTAGAGTACTTCCACGCCTCACGGACATTTTACATTTAGAAAGATCCATGTCTTCTCCGGGATGCTTAATGACAAACCGCACATTGAATTGATCAATGTTAACGAATTTCGCTTATTGTGCATGCTCCATAGTGTACCGTTGGCGTGGCAGAAAATACTAGCGAATAAAACTAAACAAATTATTTTGTTATGAATTGTTATAAACAAGTTATTTTGTTACAGCCCTGTTCGGCATGTAGGCCTCAGCGACTCTTTACGATTGCTATACTATGGGCACGTTTTTGTGCTTATTGCACTTGCTTCTGTTTCGTTTCATTTTGGTTTATTTTGTTCATAAACATTATATTTAGTACCAGTTATTTGTAATAATTTCTTCGGCTTTAATTCAGTAATTTAAACTAGATATATTCCTTAAGTTGTTACAGTATGTATGAATGGAATGCAAGGTAAATAATCGATTGCTTTTATTCCTCAGAAGTACAATCAATAAACATTCAGCTCACGAACAATCAATAAACATTCAGCTCACGTACAATCAATAAACACTATCGTGTAAAGTTTTCTGTTTTGTATACTTCTTAAACTAAAATTTGAGGAGTTTACAATCGATATTTACACTCTAAGTAATGAAGCAACGTACAACCTAACAAGTTTTTAAACCCCGGACTGTTTATGTCCAGATAACAGAATATCAACGATATACCATATTTATTTTCTTTTAAAATTACGCCAAAGTATAATTGCGCCAAATTCTCGTCTGGCCATGCGCGGTGTGCGTAATTTGTTTAACATTGTTCAACTGAATGTGCGGTCTGCCATTACGCCTTCGGGATTCCTTACCCTGCCCTTCAGTGCCGCAGTAGGCTGCCCTAATCACTATACCGTCGGGGCGGCTTGTCTACACAGTTCAACGTTTGGCTAAATATCGCTTCTACAATGAAATACCTGCAAAATGAATACTCAGTTATAAATTGTTTATTGTTTTATTCCGTACTTACAAAACATTATTTGAAACGTATGTTACATGCATTTGTTTTACTTTAAAACAACAAATCTTCCCATAATTGGCTTAATCAGCATTGATAATATTTTAATATGAAAACAATATTTTAATATTTCTGTTATTAAAGTTCCAAACGACACAACACATCTACATCTTAAGCCTAATAGGAATCAAGAGGTTAGACATTGGAATAATTGTAATTATTTACATTTCGGTTTTGATTCTCGGTGGCGAGGTATGCTCGCTAGATAAATTTTAGCTGGTTTCTCATGAGTAAAATAAGTAAAAGATATATCCCCTCAGAAATATTTTCATACATGTTTTCCTACCACAACAATTTAGCCCATGCATAAGCTATCGCAATTTTAACTTTATTTTGCTTGCATCGTGACCGCTGTTAGCTTAAACTCCATCAACGTATGTTCATGTTTATTATGATAGCTAGTTATATTTATCTAGCAGATAACTTGGAAAATGAAGGAAGCTTTCGATAAGGTTCGAATGCGCTTTGCATCTACTTTGCGTAATTTTCCAGTAATCTGTAGTAAATTCTAATAATCTATAAGTTTTAATTTATTAGAATTTTTTATTTTAATTTCCAAAAATTATGAGCATTTGTTTGTCTTGTATATATAATTAATTGTTATAAGAGCAGAAACAGACACATAGATGGAAATAACTTACTATAGTTTTAGTTACTCGAAAAATCCATTACGGGCAACATTTTGTTTACTAAATGGAAAAGAAATCACTGCATTTCCCAATTCAGTATTTACTCAAAAAACTTACATTAAATTTATGAATTTATAGAAATAGAAATTATTATTTTGTGTACCTTGTGGGATGATATAGAGACGTGTAACTTAAAATCGGCCAAAAGGAAATTTCTGCGTAGAGTAGATTTTAAATCTCTATCGATTTCGAGTGCGAACAGGAACAGGTCCGTCTTCGTCAGGAGTAAAACAAGGTCCATGTTACTCTTGATGAAGTAGGAACTGTACATGTGCGCCTTCGAAATCGACAGAGTTTCGTTAAAATATACAACAAAAGCTAATTTGTTGTTTTTTCGATTTTAAGTTCCACTTCAGCGAGTTTCTCATCTTGTCTCGAACGGTAGATATATATCATATAACTGAAAAATAATATTGAGAGGTATCTAAGAATGTTTAGAACACCTACCAATTACAGGTACTAAATTCGAATCTTCTGGACCATTCCGTACCTAGAAGTGTTATTAAGGACTTACTCTTTCCTCTGCGATATGTTTAACTTTTAGAATAATTCATAACAAATGCCGCGTTTTTTAATTTTATATTATTTTCATTTCGATTTCAAAATAAGAACTTTTCGAGTTTGCCGTTCGGATTTCGGCCTAGGTATTCTCATCTTGTATTTCAGAATATTCTTCAAACATCTTCTAAAGAAATGAATTACAAAGACACAAGCAAATAAAAGTAAAAGTATCTTAGTACTGAATTCCATGTCTTTATTCTAATTTCAGTACGCCCATGTAATAATATTTTGATAAAGAAGAATTAGAAAAGAATTGATCAGATTTCGAGAACTTGTCGAACTTAAATCTAGGCTGTATTTCTCTCAAAGTTGCTTATTTTACCAAATCCAATAAGAAATTTGTAGCACGGTTGTAATTGTCCCAGGGTGTCTTTTAATGAGATCATGACAAGCAGTCTCTGCACTTCGAAATGAATATCTGTTCCTAAATCAGAACAGTAACCTTTTTTATTTGGGTTTCCAAATAGGAAATAAAAAACCGTATTTAGTTTATTGATCATTACACCACAGGAGCATACGGAAGCGGTTTTTGAATTCCAGTCCTGTTGTAAAGTGAGCGGGAGTAAGGTGATATCCAAATGACCAGACCAACTTACTGGAAAATTAATATCCGATACATTTTAGTTTGGACGCCTGTGTAGAGTTACGAAGTCGTTTGAAAAACCGTGAAAAATCAACAGTGTCTTCGCAATAAACTGAACACAAATCTGATCATAGCACCGCAAGGTAAACTGAACACAAGTAGAGCATATGCAAAAAATGTCTTTAGTTTCTTCATATTGACTTTATTTTCAGTGCCATAAAAGAAAAGGTTACGAAACAATTTAGAAGTCTTCCAGTTTGGTAAAAATAATTTTAATTTCTTTTCTCATTATTCAACTTAAAACAATGTTCTGAAATTTTACAAGTATTACAAAATAAATTTTGCCTATTTAGTTCTCTAATACTCGGTACCGTCTGGGTCAACTGGATACTAAGAACAAAATTTTACATCACATTCTCAAATGTTTTCCTTAGCTACCAATTGTTCAAATGTTCATTACTGTACTATTCATGGTCGAATAAAGTGAGTGGTTCCCATGATCGGGCATCCTGCTCATCGTGCTGATCGATGACTGGTAACTTACTTTAATGCAATGCGATATATGGCAGGTAAAAATTTTCGAATACAGTGACGCCAGTAGCACATGGCAGAGATCTGAGGGTATCGAGTAAATTCCAGCTCTTAAATTTCATAACTTTTATTCCTTGTATTCCTATTTATTTTATTTAAAACAAAGCAAAATAATGCATTACAATCAAGGAACACGAACTGATTGATGAAACGAATTTCTGAATCTAGCTTGCTACAAAGTAAATTTCGTCATCTTACTATTGTAGAGTCATTTAGAATTTTTTTTCCAAGTCAACAAGAAACTGCAGAAATCCGCAGCGCTCTCGTCGGTACTTAAACTCTGGTCCTCTTGAATACGAATGCACTTCCAGTTACACTACGAAGGCATGAGGAAAAGAAAAAAAATATGTTATACATGACCCTTTAAAAAAGCGACTGGGGATTATGAGACATAGTCTCTAAATCCTGGTGGTGGGGACCTTCAGTTCAGACGTTAGTCTTTTAGTTCGGACGTCATTTATAAAGTTATTTAGAATTTTTTTTCGAAGTCACTAAACTGAAGAATTCCGCAATGGCCTCGCCGAGATTCGAACTCCGGAATATTGGAGTACGCTTTCAGTTTCACGGCGAAGGCATGTGGCAAGGAAGCACAAAATACCTTATACACTGTTAGAAGTCATATTTAATTTATTTTACTCCTGTATTCGTTTACCTGTATTAGTACGGTATTAGTTTTATTTTCAGGAACATTTTCATTAGATTTATGTTCAAGCAGCAGCTTTATTTGAAAATTTGCAAAAATAAGGATGATTTATAATGTATTTGTATTTCAAAGAAAGGTAAAGACCTTGACACGTATGAAAGGAACTACAGTTAAAGGTAATTATCTAGAATTAAATGAAAGCGAAGATTTGTTACGTGCTTTTAGGTAATAAAAGGGGTTTAGTGTTATCGAGAAAACAAACGGAAAATACTGACTTCGAGCTGTATGCAGAAAAGTTGGCTAACTAGTTATAAATAGATGCAGAGGGAATTTTTAACTGGAGAAATTTATCTATAAGTAAATAATAAAACTTCCAAATGCTTTTATTTGCTAGAAATGAAAAGGAAATCCTTGGCTTGGCCAGTTCATAAGTTAAGTAGTTTTGGAAAAATCATTTCTCGAATAGTAAATAAATATATGCTTAGGTTAATTCTTACGAAGACGTATTCAAAACTGCATTTTATGGTAAAGAACAAAAGTAACCTCATTGAAAAGACTATCTTTGTATCGTTGAAAGTGACTTACACAAAACTGCTAAAAAGAAAGACCTGATTAACTACATGAAGGCAGTGAATAAAGAGACTGAAAGGAAAAGTAAAACAGAAGGAATGCACCAAATATCTAAGCTATCTGCGCTTGCTTACTGTGGATACGTGCCAAAACTGTGGAGAGTTTCGGTTCACTGCACAGATGTCAAAGATTAAATGTGAATTTAACCATCAGAACTTAGAAAGCAATAAAAATTGTTGTAATCATGGACTATGAATAACTAATGCATTTCTCTTCCTTAATACAGAATTTAATAGTTTTTACCATTTCCCCCAAGGAGAAAGACGAAATACTATTTTGTTAAATTTTTAGTTACCGTCTAACAGGAAAGAGTCAGTAAAATACTTTGTATGTGGTTTAAAAAAACATCTTAATGACTGCATAATAAATATTTGTGGTTATTTGAGTTAGAGTAAGTAAGAAGTGATTTACCCTGATATTGTAAAAGTGTGTAAAATTTTGGAAGTTTCCTAGATTAAAAAATTGTATTGTTATTGTCTTTTAGAATTAATTTTAAGATGAAAGAATAAAGAACTATCAGATTTCCCACAGATGAATGTTTATTGTCTATAAAATTTTCAGAACAGAAAGAATTTCTGTGGAACCCGGCCAGAGTTTGATTTTTTGAAGGAATAAAGCTAAATTAGATGCGTGCTTTTAAGATAAATGGATTCTTCAAAATAATGCATGATGTATTTTACCCTCTAAAACACAAAATATAGACCTTATAAAGCTGAATGATGTCTTGAGTGTTATAAGGGAAACAGTAATGTCTTTAAAATATTATTCAGTTTCTAGATATCTAAAAGTAGGGGCTATGTAGTCACATAACGTGAATTATTTTAAATAATACAAAATTCTAAATTCAATATTCTGGAGAAGAACTAGGTGTATTTCGTATTTCTTTGTTCCTATATATAATGCATATGTCTTTTTGTCTGTGCGTGTATCATCTGCACTTAACTTACTTATTCCGTATACACAATCATTTCAAAAGCACCGCAGATCCTCATTTTTTACATTGTGGATTATGTATGTATTATGTTTTCAGTCTTTGTCTCTAGAATGCAAATTCTCTGTAAATTATATCTTCATGGCATAACATTTTTGTGTCATATCACATACAAAACTTGTGTAACTCTCTCATATTAGATCTATTGTTTTGTTGGTTGCATGTAATATTAGTTGTTATCCTCTGCTTGCCAGTTGTAAAAATAGCATGTTGCTTATTCTTTCATAGAATATATATCATATTCATAGAATATATTTCATAGAATATAATTCTATATATACCATTTGTTGATTTAGGTAGATATGAAATAGTTTAGAGTCTCAAAGTTCAAACATTAGCAAATTATACTGTAAGAATTTTTGTTGGCAGCTACGTCGTGTTACATTTTTCTCCAGAATCAGCAAGAATAAACAATCTAGAATCTACTTTTACCTAGTATGCTATATATCTCTGACCTCTTTTGCGTCACTTTCCATACTTCGCGGGTATCTAAGCATCATTCTTGTATTTGAAATTTTATTTTTCCCAACTTCCTTGCAGTCCTGATTATCTACCGTAACTTCTTTGCTCCAACTCTTTACGTTTATTTCTTAGGCTATTCCACGTATTCCCCCTTTATATTTATCTGGTTGCATCTTTCGTCTTTTATTCTTCAAGACATTTACCTCTTGCTCAAATTTTGCTGTCTTTTGTTCATTTCAACCACAGTTCGGTACAGACATTTCAATGTATCAATTGGATTTCATATTTCTACAGAAAACTGTAAATACCTATAAACTATTCGTAAGTTTCGGATATTCTCATCTGCTTTCACCTGTCACGTACTCTGGGACATGGGTATATGTTTCTTCACTGCAGGAATAAAAGAGTGTAACTTCTAAGATACTGAACTGACCAAGGTCAACATCTTACTATACTATACAACAAGATTTGATCCTGTGTGATGTCAGTGATTTCCAATGTTCTTAAAAGCAACTATTATCTATGTGTCTTTGTTTCTTGCACTTGGGTAAGAGATATCAACTTTAGGAACAGCCTAACCTTGTGTGTGACTTACCTCACTTTTCTGACAGTAACATCAGATCAAGCTCATAAAATTCATCTTAGCAAGGAGTGAAAGACTGTGCCTGTTGCTGGCAAGAGCTTGAGAACAGTACAGGTGACTGTACGACTTCGCTCATTTCTGCCCCCCAATTTCAATGAAGAGCGCCTGAGGAGACGGGTGCAAAGGACTCCCCCCTCATCACCTACCAGCAACGTCTCGAGAGAATTTTAGGCTTGCCCCTTATTTAGAGTGCTCTCATGCCGCACGGACACTATACATTTACAAAAAATCATTCTTTCTCCAAGATTCGAACCCGGGGACTTCATTACCGCAGTAGACTCCCCTAACCACTATACATTCTAGGCAGCTGCCTAATCTTATTTGTCTATTGACCTTGGAACTAACTAGGAAGACCTTTCACTCAGACCAAGCAACTCACAGTGAGAAGTTATATTCAAAGATTTAAGGGTTAGCGAGCTATGGTCTCTGTTAAACTTTAAGTAAGAATTCATAAGACAAAACAAAAATTACGGCTATTACTAACACAAAACTTAATTACGGCTATTTGTGGTAAAGTAATTATACGTAGTAACCAACTAAATGATGTAACGACTATTATCTACAGCGACTTGCTGATAAAACAAACTTACGACTTGATTACAACAAAATAAAATATTTAAATTTGCATCTTTACGCCTGATGAAAAACTGAACTCGGTCACCTTTGACTAATTTTCTGGTCTGCAAGCGGTTTCCTTCAGCAAAGTGATAATGTAAGAAAGAGAATTTCACTGAGCCCTCCCAGTTAAGGTAACATTCTGGTTTTAACCTTATCAGGACTAGTATTTCTTTTTATCTGCTGTAATTCCGAATCCTTTGCCCAGTTCCGTTATTACGGTCTCACGGGAATGTATCGTATCGGATGTCAGCATTGCCACTTTACACTATTCCCTTCTTCATCTACCTTGATCCTTGACAGGGCATCTGCTACGACATTTTCCTTTCCCGGCGTGTGTTTAATTATCAAATTATATTCTTATAATTTAAGTGCCTATCTTATTAGTCTTGGCAATAGATTCTTTCTTGAATATAATCTAGCTACCGCCGCATGATCAGAGTAGACCGTAACTGGAGGACTTCCAAAATAGGCTCGGAACTTCTGTACCGCTAACAGAACCGCAAGTGTTTCTCTTTTTGTCGCTGAATAATTTCTTTGAGTATCATTTAAAGTACGACTAAAGAATGTCACGGGCTGCCCATTTTGGGAAAGAACTGCCCCTACGGCATAATCCGAGGCATCGGCCGTGATTTCTAAATTTTCATAATATTTTTTTTAATTTCGAAGCAGGGGCTTGTGTTAAGGCTTGTTTTAATTTTTCAAAAGCGGTGTTAGCTTCGGCTGTCCACGAAAATCTTGCCTTCTTTCTTTTTAATTTTAATAGCGGTTCGGCAGTGGTATCAAAATCCTTTATAAAGGACCTATAGTATGAGCAGAGCCCTAGAAAAGAAGATAGTTTCTTCGCCGTATTTGGCAGCGGATAATTCTTAATTGCAATTTTTTTATTTGTCGGTTTCGATACCTTTCTGGGAAATTTTATACCCCAAATAACGTAATTCTGTAGCTGCGAATTTTCACTTTTCAGCATTAACTTTTAGACCGGTCTCATTTAAAAATGAAAGCACTTCTTTTAAGTCTTTAATGTGTTGTTCTGCGTTATCACTAGTAACAATAATGTCATCTAAATAAATAAAAGTGCTTTTCCCGAGGATGGGTCTTAAAACAATGTCCATACAACGCTGAAATGTTGCTGGCGCGCCTGACAGGCCAAACGGCATACGCAAAAATTCATAAGTGCCAGACTTAGATATTAAAGCTGTCTTTGGTACATCTTCAGGTTTTACGCCTATTTGAAAATACCCAGATGTTAAATCTAGTGTTGTCATATATTTAGTGGAAGTTATATTTCGCAAGATTTTCTCAATAATGGGTAATGGATAAACCGGATACTTAGTAACGCTATTTAGTTTGCGGTAATCTATTGCAAAATGCCACATTTTTGGGTGTGTAACCGGATAATCATTATTCTTCTCACATAGAACAACCGGGCTGGCATAACTACTAGAGATGGGCGTGATGATCTTTTTACTTAGCATATCTTTAATATGCCATTCTATGATTTTTTCTTTAAACTTGTCATAGCGGTAAGCCTTGTGACGAACTGGCTGTGAATCTCCCGTATTCATTTCATGGTTGGTCACTTGCGTAAATCCGGGAGTGTCACTTAATAAAGTAGAAAATTCACTTACCACTTGGCGTAGTTTTTCTGGCTCTTCAGTTGGCAGGTTGTATAGTTTATCCTAACTTTATTAACAGTTATTTTAAGTTGTGTATCTTTCGTATCTTATTCTAATTTCAGCTTACAATTTTCTACCAGAATGTAATTTCAGAAACGCAGTTAATGCAAATGAGAACCGACTTCGAGACAGAGAGTCTGATGCCCTGACTAGCGCGCGTTTGCCTTTTGGCTACGTCTCTCTTAGCTATTGCTACGCTCGGCCATACCTTAGGCTCTTACTTAGCTTCGCCAACTTAATTAATACTTAGGGGCCAACTAGTGAGACCTCTGATAGCTTCGGCTATACATTTCAAATAGCTTAGTTAAGCTAGTTTAGTTTAAGTTCTTATAGCCCGAGTGGAGGCTTTGTTTAAAGTTACAAGTAGGAACTCATTGTAAATATACTGAAAAATAAAGGGTTGTAAACCCTCTTTAAGTCTTACGTGCTCTGTTCACGCACTTAAGCGATTATTCGCTTGTAAGTGTTCGTGGGCTTCTAATTTAGAACTTTATGATTAAATAGTAAAACTCCATAAAGTGTTCGAGCTTCAAAGTGAAGGGGGTCCGCTTTCACTTCCGGCACTGGTTTCATGGTCAACTTAAGTGATGCTTGACTGAAATAGAGTGTTTCTTTGAACGCTGAAAGAAAATCTACTCCCAATATTATATTTACTTGAAGATTTCTTACAATAAGGAACATAATTTTTACCTGCTCGTCCTTAATGCGGATATACAGTGGCACGTTTCCTATACATTTCATTTTTTCCCCTGGGCTGCTATCACCGTCGTATTACCCGAAGTGTAGATTCTATACCAAAGAACATATTTAAAAAATATCTTTTGCCACAAAGCTACACTGAGCTCCTGTATCCAGAAGGGCGGTGGCTGGCATATTGTTCACTAACACTGCAATATTCGGAAGAACTAAATTTTTCACAACAACTGTATTGAGCTTGATGGTAGAGGGATTTTCTTGGCCTTCGAACTTCCGCACCGTCCCGTCAGTAGAATTCCGTTTCAGTTTAAATCTCCTTTCTTCCTTTCCGGGCCCATCCGCTGGCCTTCAAACTTTTTGTCTGCCTTATTATTGAACTATCGTCGTTCGCTGGTTGTTTTTGAATTGTATCGTCGTTCGCTGGTTTCTTTGACCACTGATTCGACTTGCTTCTGTAGCCGTGATCTTGCCTCTGCTGTGGCCTTGGCGCACCAAATTGGCTTCGTTGCTCGTACTGGCGTTTTCTTTCAATGTCCGCCGTTCTTCTGCTTTCAAACTGGATTGCGAGCTCAAATAACTTTTTCAAAGTCATCGGATTCCTCAATACGATAAAGTCTTGTACATGGGGAAGTAACCTAGGCAAAACTATTTGTATTATTTCAGGATCCGGCCGGCTTCCATACAAAAGCTTAAATAACTGTATTTTTCTTAAAATGAAGCTTGAGAGGTCCTCAATTTTTTCCTGGTATGTGCTGAAGAGTTATGCTTTTAATTTCGTCCTATTTCTTACTACAGGGAAGGCCTTTACTAAGGAGGTATTTAAATTTTCGTAAGTGTAGGTAGGACTTCCCGATTGGTCTAAGAGATTTTTTCCGATGCACGCGAACCAAATAAGCGCTTGACCCTCAAATCGCTAGTAGCCAAAGTCACGTTTTGGAACTCATGGACTGGATAAAACATAAAGTGGTGTAATTTTTCCAAAAAGTTATTCATGAGTGAATCCCCATCGAAGCTCGCTGCTGGCTTCATTGATGCTTGCATGGTCTCGACGATGTACCCGAATCCTTCTAGTGTGGCAGCTGGCATTTCTGAATTTTGGGCCGATACCGATCGGGTTCATCAACTTCCTCGTGAAAGTCGGCCATGGGTCTTCTTCTTCAGATGCCACTATCAGGACTGATTTTTCTTTTTATCTACTTGGCGAACATGAATTGTCCTGGCTGGACAGTGAGTTTGACTGCAAACTATGTCCTATGGAGTGTAACAAAGACGGAAAGATGAGAAGGGTTAAAATTTCCCTTTAGTTTTCCCCGTTTTCACAGTCGCTCCCGCACTTCGGGATACAAAGACCAACCACTTGTGGTCTGAACGTAAAAATATAAGACTACTAACTAACTAAAATTTAAATAAGATCTAACTTTTAATATTTTACACAGATGACTAACACTAAGACTGGCCTTTTAAATTACTACGTCTGTAGTCCGCAAACTGCGGAAAACTACAATATGTCTTTAGCTTTCAAGAGGACTAAAACCTCTGGCCTTAAAGGCGGACAGTAACTGATGGGAAGCTCGCGTGAAGTCTCATGGCCAGACGGCTCACTCTCACCCCTTCCACTCTGCTCTTGGCAAAAAGCCCCAACCTAAATATTTAAGCGTTAGCAAGTACAATTTGCATAAACATATTCACGCGTTAGTTCTGGCCGGATGTGGAAATTAAGAGATGATAGTAAAGTTTTAAAATAAAATAAACGTTAGTCAAACTTAAGATCCTTACAGCCTATACATCTTTAAGTACGATTTTCACAATTTTCTGATTTGAGTGAGTAATAAGAAGAGACAATACTTATAGGAGAGATATTGACATAAAATTGTTAACAAATTTAATTCCTAACTATCACAAGAGGACCGTACCCCATCATTCATATCTGAAGTGCCTACGTTCTCTATACTTATCCCTTTCCTATTTACCTCCTTTTTTCTGAAAGAAGATAAAAACTTAAATTTTTGAACCAAAACAAAGTATTATTATTATTATTATTTTGTTCGTAAAAAAATTATTTAGGTAGACAGAAATGTTTACTTTAACAATGAATTATTTAAATATATTTCCTACTAATTAGTTCTTTAATATTAAGAAAGAAAATTAGGATTTTGTTGTTTTACCATTTATTGTACGAGAGCGCTTTTTAGAAAATTCTCCACAAAGCTATCTCTCTTCTTTAGACAGGTAGCTCTCCACCTTTGAGAAATCTCAGAAAATTTATATTAGTGCTTTAATACATCGGACTGTAATTATCCGGGTAACGTTTTCTTACTTCGAATCCATTCAAATTAAAGCTTGTAGTTAATATATTTACACGCTTTTATAGTTTTCCTTGATTTAAATAATACAAAATTAAAATACAGGTTCGGTATTCTTAAGAACTATCAGATTAATTTAGATGAATACGTATGACATGTTTAGAGGCTTACCACCAAGCAAAATTTATTGCAAGTCAATAAAACTGTTATACATGTTCATTACAGTTAATGCAGGAACGTATCACCACATATCATTTGGTAGATGAGTAGGTTTCCAGAACATGTTAGAGCGTATCATTTGCAAAATATGTACGTTACATAAACAAAAATGCGTTTTATCGTAAAACAGACTGATCAAACCTAGACGTCATTTAACTTAGTTTCTTTTAATTAAGCAGAAACAGCTTATACGTTTTATTTTAGGCTGAAATAGTAATTTCTTTGTTTACATTAGGTATAGTCAATATAAAAGTAAGTCGTGCGTTTAGTTGTAGGATAGATGCAAACAGAAATTAATTCAAATTATTTATTTTTATTTGAAATAAACAGAGTTTACGCATTCATTGAAAAAAATCGTTTCTCTGTATTGTCGATATGAATGTGTTTCGTCTCTTTCTAAACTTTTTTTAAAAGTAAATTATTTTCCCTCTTTTTACCTGCATAAATCTTTGTTGAAATAAAGCATAATAAATTAGCAATAAATTGGTATTATATTAAACACAAATAGGTACTCCACTGGTGAAGATTATAATTTATCTATTTGGATATGCTATTGTTCCACTTAACATGGGTAACTGGAAATCTGCTGCTGAGTATTGTATTTTCCAGATTTCGTTAACTTCGAGCTATTGCAAAGTGTAGCTGATGAGTGAAGATCTATTTTAAATTATTTTCTTCCTTCCCTTAAAAAAATTCCCATTCTTAATTAAAAAAAAAGACGGAGACTTCTAGAAAAACCATTCAAAGAACTAAGGAATGCTAGAGCTTGTTATCATTCACCGCTCTATACCTTTTGAGCAGTGAAGGTTTTGATCACCTGCTGTCTTAGTGGAAATACTTGGAGTTATTCAAAAGGGCTGAATAAATTGGCTTCGCGAGAGCTGAAGATACTTAAGCCTAATAGCCGTTCTCTATTACACTAATATCTCCCGTGGGATATCACCATAAAACAATAACAAAAACAATAAAATGCTTAACGGCTGTTGGAGAGGTTTCGGTGTTGACGAAACCTCCAAGAAGACACTCAAATTTACGTAACTTTTAATTGAAACTACAATTGAGTTCGTTATAGTTACTGCTGTGGAAGTCGTAAAAGTTCTGCGTTACAATCCCAGTGTGCTAAAAGCAAAATAAGGATTAACGTTATGAGAATAATATTTAGTATTTTAATATGTTTCTAGAAGAATCATTTATGATATGAATGTTAGTGAGAAGCTTTAACTAAAATATCAAACGAGTGAAAATCTTATTTTAAATGAGAGGCTTTTTTTGATAAAAAAAAGTGCAAATTTTTTTTCTATTAAAGGAAAATTTATAAATTTCAGGTTGTAATTTTTGTTCTACGAATAACGGCTATCAAGTTTAAAATTTAATTTAAATTGTCTTACAAATAACTACTGACAAAAAGTTATAAGGTTTAAATAAATCCAGTCATTCAGTTAATTCCATATTTAAACTTCATTAGTATTACATGTAAACTAAGAGCTAATAATATTGAACTCTAGAGGTATTTCTGTTTCCTTCTATAGTCAAATTTAAATATTTATCTGTACGAATTTAAACAGAGCTGGTTTTATCTACTTAAATATTGTAAACACAAACTGATTTTAAAATGAATTATAATTTTACTATGGAGGTACTATTTTTAACAATTTTACTGTGGTGTTGCTTTTACTACATTAGATTAATATTTATCCTTAGTTTGAAGTCGAAGAAATCTCAGCTGTCATTGTATACTTTTTATTTTTTACAAATTACGAATGCTTATGGGTTCAAACATCTAAATTATTTTATTCGTGAATAGTGTTTCGTTTAGACGTTGCTATATCTAAACAGCTAAACGGCGAAAGATATCTCCACAAACTCAAATTAAGCGAGTATACGAACTTTAAATTAACGCGCTTTTATCACTAGAAAGTTGAATATAAAGTTGGCTAGCTTAACTAAATTAACTTCAACTTAAATTACAAGTTAATTATGAAAGCCAGAAACATAGGTGGCGAAAAACGTTCATTCAAATGTTTGCATAAATTATCCTCGAGTACTGTAAGTTAAATAATCTTTGGAGAAATATCACGCCTAGATCCTTATAGGAAGGCAAGGAAACTAGGCCATGGGGAGACAAGCAGTCATTCAATCAATCACTTTGAAGATGTTTTTTCCGATTTATTTAAATACTTCTTTGCATAATCCTGAGTTTTCTTGCGATGAAATGCGATGAGTAAAGAATAAAGCTAGAAATCGAAACAAAACTAGTCAGCGTAAAATAAATAAACCTGAGTAGTTATCTCACGCGTTGTCCTAATTAAATGTTTTAGTCTATATCTCAAAAATGAAGTGTTAACTACACGCACATATTTAAATTATAATTTCCATCTGAGAATATAGAAGAAAATTTTGTTTTGTTAACGTTAACAGGAAGGAATCTTTTAAGGAGGAAATTAAAAAATTGATCATAATTTGGCAAGTTTTTGTCTTAAATAATCAAACAACACATAGTATTTCTTAATATCATTGACATTCTCGCATTTTGACACAGGTTACCACAACAAATACTAATGTAACTGCAGTACGCGTGTCTAAAATAATGCGTTGTTAATCATGAGAATTTTTCAAATTTCTTTTATTTCTGAAAAATAAAACCTCTAGTCATGCTTTTTATGGATGACTTCTGCAATTCTCTTTTACAGATTTCTATAGGAAAAATTATTTAAAAAATGGAGAAAAAACTGAAACGAATGTCAGACTTAAAAACGATGTCAGAAACTCACGTACCTGTCATTGAAAAAATGAAGATATATAAATATGAAGATGAAGTGCTAGGGTACTGGAAATAAATACTTTACGTATAAAAGAATCGAAGGTTTCGTATTATTGAATTAAGTTCTATTTGACTTATTTCAAGTGTTATTAGCAAACATTTGCATAATTTTATAAAATCTGCTTAAAAAATTACTCTGAAGGCTATCGATTGATGACTTCTTTGAAGATAAAAGAAAGAGGTTATACCTTTACAGCAATGTTAAGCTTGTAGGGTCATTAGGTATTTTTGAAAAAGATGTGAAAAATGTGCAATGCCCTCGCCGGGACTCAAATCTGGACCTCTCAAAAACGTGCCGAGTATGCTACCGTTATACTACGAAGGCATGCAGAAAGGAGGGAGAAAATATCTTATAAGGTAAGCGCATTTAACTTCAGCGAGAAATTGTTTTACGCCTGAAATAAATCTTAACGAGTACAATGTTTCACTCGTAGTATATATATATCTGGAATTTGGAGTAAAAGCTATAAATACATGAGAAGAATACCTTTGATTGTTGACTACGTCCCCGAGACACAGTTACTTAAGTGGGTAGTATGGTGGCTGTTATTAAAATTAGTAAGTAATTGGCCTGAAAAGTAGTGTACCATTTTATTTTTACCGCCAATGCAAAATCTTTAGGTATTTGATTGTTAGCAGGAATATCAAAAATTCCACTTTATTATCACTTTGAATCAAAATTCAGGACTTCCTTCCTTGGACTGGATGTAGTGGCCACTACACAAAAAGGACAGGCGAGGATGAAGTCTTTATTTCAGTACAGTATTGTAGGCTTGTTTTGGCTTATTTCGTGCGTCTGTGTTGTAAGAAACTTCATTACCTTGTTTAATGAACATGGCTAATAAATAACATTCTTTCGCAGAATATAACTTCATATTAGGTATCAACGTGAACGTACTTCATTTAGCATTATTTCTGTTTGTGTTTTAAACTGACACTCTAATCTCCTGATAATATGTAAAGCAATCTTGGAAAAGTTGAACATCTGGACCAAGAGGTGGTATCTAATGTGCTTGAAAGGAAAGGGCTGTGTATAGGTGAGGTAGCAATGGCAAAGAAAATGTTTCGATATTTCCTTTGCAATTGTCATTATGTCTAGATTACGACTAATTATGCATAAAAAATTAGTTAAAATTTGCCTGCTGAATTCGAGAAATATAACGCATTCAAACTGCTAGGTGTAATTGTCCATGAGGTTAGAGAAGGCAGCAGAGATTATGTATAAAAATAAAAATAAAAATTCTTCTTAGATTGTTATAATATGATGTGCGTTTTGAGCCCTATATAATGTTATCGAAGGGCTATGATTGAGCAGTTCTTGCTATAGCTACAGCATACATGCCATAGGGTGTGATGCATACTATAGGTAAAATCATATAATAACCATTAGTTACATAATTAACCTTTGATTCAATCACTGAAATAATATATTTTTATAACTCTTGCATTAGAATTTTCGTCCACCATGGTCACATGACAAGAAATAAGATTTGCCTTTGTCACCATCTTAAATTTAATGAAAGTGTTCAAATTAAATATATATACATAAATATCTATACCGATGGCTACATCGACGAGTATATCTAAATCTCTTCCTTACTGCAATTGTTCTGTTCAGTCTTTGGATAATTTAAAGAATTATACTTTTATTATTATTGATTATTATGCTATCTACTCAGTTATTATTTTATAATTTGTTTACTGAACACATTTCCTCCTGAGCCCGGATCAAGCACTAGGTTAGGACGTTTTTATTGGTTTTAATGGATGCTCCCTGTTTATAACCAAAACAGAAGACCAAAATCCAACTGCGTTCTATTTTTGGTCCTTTTTCATTCTTAAATTTAATTATTAAGGATTAGGTTTAGTTACTGATTTTGTAACCAAATGAGAACTTCATATTTATTTGCTCTTTAAAAAATAAAGAAGAAACGTTATCATTCAACGTTCTAACGTTTCTTCAAAAATTTGCGTTATCCGAGATCGAATTGTTAAAACCGCTGAATACTGCAATTACTATCCGATTTTGAATATAATCTAGGCAAAATTACCAGTTGTATGATTGAGTTTCGTGATTTTCCCATGTGTTATGTGAATATAAACCAGTTTCTTTTCAAAAATCCTCCCCGACGGCATTCTGCCTTTATTAAGCAGATAGCACTCGTGTGCTTTGCCGTATTCAAGCAACCTAGCCAAACATAAAGTCTTTAAAACTTCTGCACCATTCTACATAATCTGTAGTAGCAACTGGAGTGTGGTTATATGTTTTTATTGCCTTTGTTGATTTTATTCCATTTACTTTCCTTCTGACATAACTGAGGTTATTACCAGCACTATTCTTTGAAAAATTACGTATAATTTGCTTTACGTAATTTGAAACTGACTGACATAAAATTTAAAAATATTCTTAAATTTATAAAATAAGGGCCTTATGTGCAAAATATAAGGGTTCGTTAAATCAGCTAAAAACCAACTCGTTTTAATAGAACCAGAGTGCACAGAAACATAAATAGCGATTCTACTCCACTATTAGGAAGAGATCATTATACAGCAAGTTTTCTGAAAGAGGGGCTGTACTGTATCCTCCGTATGCAATTTCGAGATGTCACATCACTTCGCAAACAGCTTGCATCGTAGTTCAGCCATTAAGCATTTCTGCATTTGATACTGGAATGTTACGACGTCATTTTTGAAGAAAAGTGCAAATCTGATGCACCCGTAGGAAGATCGATACATTTTCTTGGCCATTTTTTTAAAAATCTTTCTTCAAGATACACTCTCTTTTATTTGAAGCATGCATTAAAAGTTTTAAACAAGAACAATATGAAACCCCTTAAAAAGACTCGTCAGCTAACGGAAGATTTAAGTTTTTCTCTGGTTCTTTGCTGCCGTCTTTCTTGTATTGAGTTTGTTAGTTGCCCTATTTAGATGCACCGTTTTTTAACATTAATGTAGTTTTAATATTGTCTGAAACAGCAAAAATGTAACGTGAACAATATATACAATGCTAACAAAGTTGCAAGTATGTAAATACGGTTTGAATATTTTCAGTATCTGGATAAAATATGTGATTTACATTTATTTCAAATTTATCAGAAACAATATATGGTACACTTTATTTACTTTCTTAATGAAATTTCCTTTACCACTTTTAATCTTCGCTTTTTCTTTGTAAAACGGAATAACGTATGCATGAACAGCTTCTCTGAATTTTATTAGGAGAGAAAATTAGCGTAAAAACGGTAAAAATATTCAAAGGCTAAGATTTATTCTTATCACTATTTATAGTCATGCACTTAATTTCTTGACATTTTATGAAAAATGTGCTAGATGTTTTCTTGTTTTATAAAATGATGCTTTTGCAGTTGATTTTTCTCGGAATTTATAGTTGTAAGGCATTTGTAGTGGAGCTATCGTTATCGTATCATTAGTATATATTAATGAATTCAATGTGGTCCATTCAAGCCTTAGTAGAGTATATAAATACATCTTTAATTTGCAATCTATGGATAGCAGCTTGAATTGCTCCAGATTTAGGCACTTTTTTATAATTTTAAGACAATTTTAGCTAATAAACTTTATTTTATTTTAAATAATTTTAAATCTGAGAAATTTAGTTTGACTTGATGCGGAAAGTTAGATTTAGATCAAATAAAAGAAGATTTTATTTTAGATATAAAATTACGGTAATTGATTTACTAAGCTCTTTGCTTTACTAAATGTTTCGGTCTTTTGGCTGTCGGAATTATTGTAATTTATGTTTTTGATCTGTCTTATCACTTTTCCATTTTTTTCTCCAGAATCCAGATTTAGTTCGCGTGTATTTTATGCTTAGGGTATTAAGATACTAAGACAAACCGTGTTCTGCCTCACGTCGCCACGTTACGAGGTTGCTGTGTTAGATAAGAGATCTTGTTTGCGGCCTTGTATTTTAGGTGTCGATAGATGAGTTCTATGCTGATTAAGTTCTGAGCCAACTTCGCGTTAAACTAATTGTGTAGTCTAAGGCTACTAATTTATTTGAATTTAAATTTTACGTTTTGACATACTGTTACTTTAAGTTATCTTGCCAAAAGTGGTTGACTGAGTTGAAATCACAAGTGTGCATTCTATTTTTTATTCATTTTTAATAAAGTGTCTTTTCCACCCTTCCCACACTATTATTTTATTATTTTAGATTTATTCATACGTCATTTAACAACTACTAAGATCCATAGAGTTTAGACACTTAAGATGACAGTTAAACACGTTAAGCTGTACAAAATAATTCAAAATTTGCATTTTTGCATGATTACTTCTCAGTTTCCCTCCAAGCTATTTATATTTAGTCTTGCGTATTTAGAAAATTACAGCTATAATCACAGTGCACTAAGAATGATGGTTTCCATACATTACGTATGCTTTTCCTGAATAATTCATGAATAATTCAAAGAGAGGCAATACAAGCAGTTCATTTATTAACAAAGTAATAAAAACAAATTAAGTACAAATAAAAGTAATACAACCAACTAAAAGCATTAGATTAAAAATAGATATTTTAGACTACAAGCAAATGTGTTGCTAAATTAGATAGGTACCGTTTAATAAAAAAAACAGAAATTTTGTAAGGTTTTAGTTTAAACTAACAAAGTTTTATGTTAATTTTCTCTTTCATGTAAGCTCTTATTTCAGCTTCCCGTTAGAATGAGCGCGCGTTTCAGCTTTATGCTAATTTGAAGTGGAGCCAAGTTTTGGTATTTAATAGGCTAACAAGGAACTTCTCGGTGTGAGAAAGCTTTTAGTCTCAGATTACTGCGGCTCTGTTCAACGTCCACCTGACTAGCTAGTAATTAAGTTCTAAGCCTTAGCGCTGTTATGCTAATACTTATCGAAGAAATCTAAGTGCATTAGTATTAGTTAAATCTTGCTACGCACCATTGATACTTTAGCATAGAGGCTAACCTCGCGTTTATAGCTCTGTGAGCAACGACTACTTAACTTCTACTCACTTTATTTTAAATTATTTGATTGTTCAGTTTAGACCCAAGTGTGGTCATTATTTTCTGTTATCCCTTCCGAGTTGGGAAGTGGCTGTAAATACGAGTTTAATAAAAGGGTCATTTTAAAACCCTCTTTGCGTGCAGTTATTCTACCACAGAACATTCAGCTCCCTGTTTGAGATCAGGACTTTGATACGATTACGAATATGTTCGCCAAAAGTATGCACAGACAACTCAGTCCTGACAATTTTAATTACTGACTATTAGTGTTCATTAAGAAGTTAATGTACAGCATAAAAAGTTATTAAATGTGTGAAACACTTGTAAGGTTCTACTGTCTACCTGATGCGTAGAATCTGGAGAAATAGTGATTTAACAGAAGAAGGGTTAAAAAGTACCCTTTATTAAACTCTTTAAATTATTTGCAATGCGTCAACTTGACGCTAACATACTACGCCTCTATTTGGACGGTAACTGAAACAGTAGAATCAAACTCAAAATTGGAGATATTCACAGGTAGTAGAATTAAACTACAGGGCTCATACAATCCTGTATCCTACAGCGCGTAGATGAGTCTAGTGGCAGCAAGATAATAGCTATTAAGCCACGCCTGACCAGCAATAACTGCTAAGCGGAAGCTTGCGTATAAGCACGCACAAAGATTTCCCAGACTCTCTGTCTACTGGAACGTCGATATTTTATCTTTTTCTCCCGGTGGTAGAATTTGCATTTCTTACGCGCTACCAAAATTAAATATTCTGGCACTGACAATTAGGGGAATGAAGGCTTATAGGAAAGTAACTTAAAATGAAATTTAACTAGTTATTTAAAATAAATATAAATCCCTACACACTATCCAATGGCTTTAATACTTTCTGAAAGTTTTACTGTAAGCCATCAGCTGCCATTCGGAGACATATCGATTCGTGTGATGAGCACAAACATTTATTTTAAATTTAGTTCACATTTAGCTTAATTGTTTGACAATCATTATCTGTGCTATAGAATGAACCAGTAATAGCAATATGTGAGCAAAGCTCACTGGCTGTTTATTTATAATAAGCAGATATGTCTACAGACAATATCGTAAAAGAGTGATGACGAATGGGTTCCCAATTTAGTCAACACAATAAGAAATAGTGAATTACATAAAGTTGCATAAGAAAAGTTTAGTTAACTTGCAGGTTTCACTAATTCAGATGAAAATATATTATGCACATATATTTTCATCTGAATATACATACTGCATTTCGGACTCTGTGGGCGGATATTTTGCACAAAAATCTGCACAACTACAACACTAACATTTTGTTTCAAAAGAACTCTATTAACTAACTCCATTTATTTGAACTTCATTAACATGATAAAAAATAAACTACATAACGACGTCATGAGCTCCACTGAATTACACATAATTGAGGTCGTGCCATTTTGTTTTAAAAAGAGCTGATAATAAACATCCCTACTTTATATACACATGGAATTAATAAGAACATTATGGAAATTCGGATGGAAATGTAAAAGATAGTGTGAAACCGTGCTGAGTAAAGAAACTTTAATGATGACTGTGAAAATTAATGTATAATATTTAACTTACATTGAACCCTTTAAAGCACGAATGCAATCTGTATCTTCGAGTTCTGTTTGCTACAAACACCTAATCCATACATTATGCTAATTACTAATTATTATTTGAAACTTCTAAGATTCAACTCCTCTCTAAAATGCTCAACAAGAGTTTTTAGTTGTTTACAATATTTAAACAGCATCCATAAGAATAGACAATAGTTCTTATCACTAAAAACTATATGAAATCAATGCCTCTAATATGCCGCTTTTACTAAATACATCCAATAATTGAAATTGAACGACATTACAGGCAAACTGCACATAAGTGTTAAATTATTCTCTATGTCCATATTCCCAAAATTGGAAGCGTAAACAGAGCTTGTACCGTCAAACTCAATCTCTGTGCCCAGTGACATTGGAACACGATTAAAAGGCATGTCTGGTTATTAGCTAGGGCAATACTACTACTCATTAAGTTTAAATTTAGTTCCGGAGCCCGAGATTTGCGATGGCTGGTAATTCAAACAGGGGAATATGTAAATGGGCTGCGAAGTCCATTGATTCGGCTATCATGTTCACATTAGGGGGATTAACAAGTTGAGAGTTAAATGACAGTTATCTGCGAATTTCTTGCAGGAAAATCTAAAATGAAATCTTATGGGCTTTGAAATACATCAGTATAATGTGAAAAAGACCAAGCTATTTGAAAAAGATGCTCAAAAGTGCACTTTAAAGCCAGCATTAATTTGAAATGAGACTTTACACATAATTTCATAAAGTTAAAAAAACGTTTATTGGAAAAATAAATGAACATGAAGAAATCACGCTCTTGAGACACATGAATCAAAATTTAAAATAGAAGTTTGAGTTATTTAAATTCTTTGCGAAGGGTTTTATATTGATAAAGAATAAAAATATCAAAGTTACAATAAGGACATAAAAATAGTCCTCTTTTTTTCAAATTCTGATTGTGAATATTTAAATTATTCAAAAATCCTGGACTATTCTTTAGTACCCCGTACAGGAAGAAATGGGCAATATTTAGAACATTTTGTTATCGATTGGAATCTAATAGGATCTCTGGAATAAAAGCATTATATCAGAGAAAAGTGTGAAGAAATTATTATATAAGCACAGAACTACAAATACCTTACATTCATGTTCTTGTAGAGGTATACCGAATTTTGGGGAAAGGTTAGAAGTCTCAGAGGTACCAGATTTGTCATAGTTGATATTAACTAATATGAAGGAAAAAAGGTTTTATAAAACTGAGATTGAAATATATTTATTTCCACTCATGTATAACTAATTTAGTAAGTAATTTTATAGTCTAACATAAGATGTGGAATAAACACTCACACAAGTCTCACAGTTACTTACTGTCGGTTTTTCCTTGGCTGTGTAATTTATGTACGTTGTAAAGCAATGATAAATAATATGATAAATGAGGTTTTCAACAGAAAAAGACATAAAAATAAGAATAATTAAGATGTTCATTAAAGCCTCTTAAGTGGAAAACGTTCGAGCGCCAAAACATTTCTTGAATGTGAACTATATTTAGTCTTCATCATTATTTATATTATATGCACGTATGAAAGTAATCATAAACGTGCTGAAAATTGAAATATTTTTACGTGAAACAAATTTGAATTTAACGAAAATGAGTTGGAATTTGTCTTTAATTTTCATTTAAGTCATTCAATAGGTTTGATTTCTGTAATTTCTGTTTATTTTCATTTAGGTCATATTAATTTTTCATTTAGGTCATTCAATAGGTTTGATTTCTGTAATTTCTGTTTATTTTCATTTAGGTCATATTAATTTTTCATTTAGGTCATTCATTAGGTTAGATTTTGGTTATTTCTTTCACATGTTATTCTTATGCTTTATTTATCTGTTATTTTCGGTATAAATACAAAAATTTCTACCTAAACAACTTAAACATTTTCGGTATCAACTAACACTTCTGATGCGTTGCGGTTTGTTCTTAGAACGAAAAGGTCAAAATGGTATTTTAATTTGTTTCAAAATGCGCATTTTGTTCTTGTGTTTTTAATTCTATTTGCGTTTAGTAACAGAAGATAATATTCCAGGATTTAGACACTCTGTCTGAAATTAACAGTAGATCGTCAAGTCTCTTTGGAGGAGTATTTTTTGTTTTCTTCACTGGTTTTTACAAATTACTTATTGTAATTAATATTATTACGCTCTAAAACCTTTAAACGAAGCGGTCTTCAGAGACCTCAAAATGGCAAGTTACTTATACAGCTTTTTATCCTTCATAATCTCTATAATCCAGAGTGCACTTGATATATGAACACGATTTTTTTGCCTAACCCCAATAAGTCGTTCGCCGTAAGGTAATAGTATTATCCTTCAACTTCTCGTTCTTCTCTAAAAGCATGAAAAGCCAATGTTCAGGGCTCCAGAAAATTATTCTACCTAGGGTTACAGACTCTCTTAGTCAGTCATCATGCAAATCTATGTATCCTAAGATTACATGTGTATATGTCTGGTCTCAAATCGGCTACCCGGGAGCCGCATGTGACCCCAAAGCAATTTTATGCGGCCCTCGGATACATTACAATTGAAGCTTTTTTGCAAATACAGTGTTGCAAATATTTCAAGAGTTTAGTTTTTGAAAGTCCAAGATTACATTATTTTCATTACCATTAAAAGTAAACCTGATAACGCAACATTAAATCTATTAATGCAGCTAATTAATTTACATCTGCAATATAGATCTTATTCAATAATATGAAGGTACAGATTTTATTAACTTTCATTCGTACTTTTCAAAAAATAAAAAATAAATCAGTTATAGGGTTTTGCGCTAAGAATAATCACTTTGCTTGAGTATATATTTATGTGTGGGGAGATTTTATTTCAGGGTAGAAAATTAATAATAAAAGATATCGAGTGACCAATGAACATCTACAATCCATGATAAGGCTAATTTCTAGTGATTTCTCTCCATGTCTACAACTTTATCAGAATTGAAACGCCATCAAGCTTTAAGCTGTAGTACGAAATAAAGAAGTTTATAATTGTTAACATACAGACTTACTTATTTTTACTTAGGAGTCGTAAAATAATTAATAAATAAGAAAAAGGGACTGGGTTTTCATTATTTATTCTCAAGTTTTGCCCCGCTTGGTAAGTTTTCTCTTACAGCTTAGAAAGTTTTCATAATTTGTTTATTTTTAGTTTAAATTAAAATTAAGTCATTTAATGATTAATTAAACACATTTAGAATTATTTTAAATATATGCGAGTCTGAAAATGTATACTTAGCTGTCAGTATATTTGAATAACAAAGTGTAACCAAGAAAAAATATCTTAAAAGTACCAAACTTTAGATTTCAGATATAAATTAAATACTAATTGAACTGTTTTCATTGCGATATTATTATTATTACTTACGTTTGCATGTATAAATATTTAAAAAATGAAATTAAAAATTTATTTCATATATTTTTTGTTTTATTAAATAATATGTTTCATTAAAAAAAAGAAATTAGGCCCCTCAGCTTTTTTTAGATAGTGCATTTTGTCCACGTGTAATTTGAGTTTGAGACCACCGGTATGCAGTACATCCTCCTTATACGAACTAATCGGAATGGAGCTGACATAAGATGTCACTAGGTAAGGGTTTGGAATGAAAAGTACCATAGCATATTCCTTAAGCGAATCTTTTGCAAATGCATTTTGTTTACTTTGCTTTATACAAGAAATTGAATATGTTCCCTCTTAATGTTATGCAGTTGCCTCTAAAAAGAATTTATTATTTATGCCTTGTCTTCTAACGAAACAGTACTGATTGATGCGAATATTTTTGTGCCGAAACTTTCTGCCATCTTCTGTGATCATGCAAAGAGTAACTTGCAGCAAATCCCTAGGGTGATGACAAGGAAAAGGATCTGCATCAGCCCTACCACCTTCATTGCTATCTGGGCTCATCTCATCATTCGTGACAAGTTGTATATCTCCAAACAAGATTAAGTCCCTGCCTCCGCTGGGAAATTACTGTAAAATTTACCTTAAAATACAATGAGAGAGATCCAAAAGTTACGGGAGTAAAACAATGACGAGGTAAGCTGGGAAAGCTCTCTTCATAGAGAGACTGATAAATAATGCACATCTATACTATTTTGCTTTCAGATGAAGCTCTGGAGGACTCAACGAACTTAAACAGTCATGTAATTTCAATCTTGGAGTAATTGATATTTTGACGCCATTCGAATAGTTCATACATGCTTTTGATTCAAATGCTCCTTCTCACTTGAATTTAAATTCTTAAGGAGTCATATGAAGTTACTGGCTTGCTGTTTTTAAGATTGCAACGTGTACTGCGATATTAGAAATAGTTACCCTTATATTAAATAGAATTTAAATACTTTGAAAATTTGTCTTAACAGCGATGAAATGAGTGGCGTTAAAATTTAAAATTTTGCTACAATTCGAATTCAGAAAGGAAATCTTTTGTATCTTTTAAGTCTTTTGTGCCTTTCATAGTTAGGATTATATTAAGTTTCTGTACTATATTATTAAATTATATTATTATTATTTTTATAGATAATATATTATAAAAAGAGTTACCTTTAACTTAAGGAACAACGGCATTCTGAAAAGTAAATAAATAAATACCAATAAAATCTTTCACAGTATATTGCATTTAACTCCAAACAACATTTGCAATGAAAGTGAATCACTGCAATTCATTTTGCAGGCAATGGAATACTTTATATAATTTAACATAGTTATGAAAACGGAAAGCATAGTTATTTTATACTTGCATTGTTTCCTGAATTCATTTATGTTGAAATTTTGATTCCACAATTTAGGAAACAAAACATAATTTTAAAAGCAATCGAATTTTAGTATAATGCAGTAAAGCTATATCAGCGGGCTCTTACCGGTACAAAAAAGGATAATATCTTTCAAGTTTTTAGTTGAAGCTATTAATATCTGTATTACAATGGCATTTGAGGGAAAGGCCTTTATTCGCTTGAAATGTATAGCATAAATACTTTTAAAACTAACGCTTTTTTAAAAGAATTGTGAAGGCGTCTGATCAGTGCTCATATAAATTAAGAATTATGAATGTTATTTCTTTTCTGAATCATAAACATTTAAAAAATAAAATAAATGTATTGTGGATTATTTTTAAAACATAATGAAAATTTGTATACTTTATGAGTTCAGAAACTTTAGCTTGTTGTGTTTCATAAGTTTATTAAATAACTACTAATTAACGACTAATTATTAAATAATTACTAATATAAAATAGTTTATTAAATAATCGCTACCAGAATTTACGTTCAAACTAACCTCAGCAGTTGTAGAACTAGCTTCCCGGTCCAATATAAACCTAATATTCTCTACATGTACAAAAAGACTCCTTATACCTTGCGTCTGGTCCTCCGAACACACTCATGCATTTCCTTTGCTTCCAATGCTCTTAATATTTCAAGAACACCGGAAGCATAGGAACATACAGCTTGCTATCTGCAAGCTACATACGGCAATAGTGGAAAAAGAAAAAAAAGGAAAGATACAAAAAGATTTCTGCTGCGAAATAAACGTAATAGTTTCTACAGTGACGCCCGAATGAAACGTGGTGGATGATAATTAGGCACGCCATTATTTGGTAACAGGGTGCTCTCCTTTCCAGTTGTCCTTTAAATGGTTGAAGGCAAATGTTTTGTTTCTTTAAAATGGGCCTTAATGTTGTAACTAGAAAGTATATCCGCCTAGGAATTGGAAGATTCAGAGATTCCGAGTTCCGACTAGGCCATAGACCATTTTTCATGTCTCCTCTTGCTTCGAAATAAACATTATAGTTTTTAC
The DNA here is from genome assembly GCA_000611955.2 of Stegodyphus mimosarum. Taxonomy (NCBI): domain Eukaryota; kingdom Metazoa; phylum Arthropoda; class Arachnida; order Araneae; family Eresidae; genus Stegodyphus; species Stegodyphus mimosarum. The sequence goes on from KK120774.1 coordinate 284,690, forward strand.
AGTGGCGCCAGACGTGGGGCTATTACAAAAGACGTGAAGCCACCGTTAAGAAAATTTCGGCTTTTAGCTTTAAACAAAATAATCAAATCATGAAAACATTTTAAATTTTCTGAAAAGCTTTCCAGATGGGACATAAATTGAGAATCGATCATGGCAACCTAATATTTTTTTTCATCAAGTTTTTCTTCGCCACACATAGAAAGAATAGGCGGCGTTTCAGTTCTGATGAACTATGTACAGTACAGAAATTATATGCAGTTCGAAACTATAGGTGCAGATATGAAGTAGATTTAAAAGCACAGATAAACAGGCTTTATAAGCCAGTCTGGTTTGCCTCCATCTCTACAGCGAAATGACGTGCGTAGATGTGCATCCTACTAACGAGCTGGTGCTGACTCAAAGAGAGGATATTAAAAGCACTAACTCAGTATAAGAAAATGAAAACTCCAAGATACTGAATGGTCCACCAGCAGTGCTTGTTGAACTAAATTTACCGAGAGTACCTACGCGAGAGGTTTTTCCACCTCACCTCTTATCACATCTCCTAACATGAAAATCATACAGTTGTGGGGTTTGACTTATTTAATTCTAAAGTTCTAACTTAGAACCCCACGAACACTAACAAGCAAATAATCGCTTAAGTGTGGGAACTAAACTCGTAAGACTTAAAGAGGGTTTACAACCCTTTATTTTTCAGTATATTTATAATCAGTTCCTACTTGGAACTTTACAGAAAGCCTCCACTCGGGCTTGAACTTAAAATAATTATAATTTAAACTAAAACTAGCTTAACTAAGTTATTTGAAAGGTACAGCCGAAGCTATCAGAATCTAACTAGTTGGCCCCTAAGTATTAATTAAATCGGCGAAGCCAAGCAAGGGCCTAAGGTTTGGCCGAGCGCGGTAACTAAGAAAGAAATTAGCCAAAGGCAAACGCGCGCTAGTCAGGGAATCAGACTCTCTCTCTCGAAGTCGGTAAAGTATCGACTTAAATAGTACTTTTTCTCATTGCATTAACTGCTTTTCTGAAATTACATTCTGGCAGGAAATTGTAAGCTGAAATTAGAATAAGATAGGAAAGATACAAAACATAAAACAACTGTTATTAAACTTAAGATAAACCTTACACAGTGACAAAGACAAAAGCCCAATTTATTCATTTTATCTTTTTAGCCTTCAATAAAAAGACATGCAGATATGCTCAGTCCGTATCTCTATGTCTCTAAAATTATGAGAACCGTATTTACAGCAAAAGCTTACGTTCGCGGGCTGTGTAAAATTGCTTCGGGTGTCTCCAGTTTGAGACCACTTGTCTAATATGTGCGATAAGGGGCTCTAATTAATTGAATACAGATAAATAAATTTGTATCCGTTAAGTGAAATGCTTGAACGTGAACTCGGAATAGGTGTTCGAATTAAGAGCATAAAATTTGGCCGATTTTACAAAATAAAGATAATTTTTGCCTTACTTTGAAAAGCTGTTTAAACTGTGTAAAATATATTATAATAATTCACTCATACATGTGGATTGGTCTCATTAAAATAAGCTCCTAATTCAGCGCAAAACTCAAAGTTGTATATAAGGACAACAAAAGGATACATGCGGCCTGTGCAAAGAAAGTATTCTTCATAACCTGTCAACATCTCCCTCGGCACATTGTCACAGTTAAGTGAAGTTAGAAGCGAAAGGGTTTCAGCCCTTAATGAAGTTCTCGATTTAATTGAATCTCATCCAGTAACTTCCTCTGTTGCAGAGGAATCGTCAGGATTGACGGGAAGCAACGTCGGCTAGATAAGCGATGTTTTAATTTGCAAGTCACTGAAGCGACTCATTTCTTCAACCGTGTGAATAATAAGTTGAAACAGATTCTATAAAGATAAATTCTCAAGAGTATGCGGTGATTATCTAAGTGTGTTTTATTGAGAGCTTTGAATGTTAACTTTTCTAAATTTTAATTAGATTTTGTGATAAGAAGCAATTAAGATATATGCTAAAATATTTAATAATTTTTTTAATTCAGGCTTTGAGAAATATATGACATGGAAAATGAGAAATTGTTACCATATCTAAGTTACTGGCGCCATTGAAGTAATAAAATAATTTAATGTACACTAATACGATAAATTTAATTTAATATGATACATCCTCTAATAAAATACAGTTTATCAAAAATATTGTTTTGCTTTGAGCCACAAAAATAGTAGTACGTTTATTGTATGAAACGACTTTTAAATGAAAACGTTTTAACAAGAATGCGAACAAACATTATTTAGAAAAAGGTACAAGGTGGTTTCAAACTGTTGGTGAGAAATACTGGTTTTTAGAAAACCTGCCTGCGTTCTTACTGTAGATATATATTTATAAATAAAAACGTTTCGAAGTGATGTAGAGAGTTTTATGAAAACTGTTTCAGCATTGGGATTAGGAAGACTCTGTAAATACAAAATTTAAATTCTTATGGGTTCCTCGTGCAAAGAAAATTCCAATTAGCAAACGAGTAATAGTTGTTTATGTTTATTTATCAATGATCACATCATTTTACATATACTAACATTTCCACTTCCTTTAGTTTACACCAAGTTGCAGATAAGTAATTTGTATCAGCTGGGCTCTTCAAAAGTTAGGACGAAGCGACTGCGGGCCAAAAGCTTTTACTATACATGTCATGTCAAGTGAGTCGAGGGACTGAGCCAAAATGCGGGCGATGTATAAGCGTATAGAAGCGAAATTTATCTTGTGAAGTTTTCTCATTTTAAAGAACTTAAGTTTTAATTTAACGTTTGAATTATGTTCAACCTGCAAGCTGAGGAGACTTCTGATATGACACAAAATGCGCAAACTTGGTAATCTGAAATTCTAACGAAAAGGGGTTTGTTATAGCTATTGGTGCTTTTTACTGGACTTGGTGTTACTTTACTAAAAGACTTAGTATGGGCGATAAGTTACTGGCTGCGTTTACGGACCCAGATTTTAACATTAGGTGAAACTTTCAGTCCGTTAGCATGCTAAATTTGTGAAGATGTCAGACGTTGAAAATTTCATGAGGTACAGTATGAAGTTAATAACGAATGCTGTTTTACTCACTGCGGAATCACGTTTTGATTAAACTCAAGCAGCGTTTATGTTGTGTTTCCCCCAAATATGTTTAAAATCCTTTAGTAAGAGGCATTAAAAATTGCTGTATAAGGAAAAAACTTTCAAAATATCGCTGACATGTTAAAACTACTTTTATTTAATATATCAGCAATGTTTTAATATAAAAGATGAAAACTTTCTATATATAATTTATTAAAGCATAATGATCAGCTGATAGAGTTATCAGCTTAAATTCTTGATTTGTATAGAACATATGCGAAATCAGATTTTATGCATAATAAAATTTTATATTTACAAAACGCTTTCAATACGAATTCTAAGAATATTCTCATAAAAGGTTTGAGAAATTTCGTGATTAAAAATATATATTTAGCATTAATAGTTAACGAAATAGCTTGTAGCTCTTCATTCTAAGCATCTTATACGTCAAAAAAAAACAAAAAAAAAAAACAAAAAAAAAAAAAAACGGAAAATAGCTTGTAGCTCTTCATTCTAAGCATCTTATACGTCAAAAAAAAACAAAAAAAAAAAACAAAAAAAAAAAAAACGTGCGAGCACTACAGGCTGTAGCGTAAGCTTTTCGAGCAGCCATAAGAGTAGGAAATAGCCCTCTTCCATAAAAGTAGGAAATGATATAAACATATAAATATGGAGGAAGTATATAAAAAGAGACTTTCGAGTAATTCATGCACAAAATATAAATATTCAGCAACAAAAAAGTAACATTAAATTATAATCTTAAATAAAACAAAAATCAATTTAAATTATAATGCAAGCATAACAAAATATGGAACGATTTCCTTTAGATAAATTCGCTTTAACTCTTTGCGGTACAACAGAATACATTGTATTTGATTCGTAATAATCTTTTACACTTTCTCTTTATTTTTAAAATGAAACATTGTACTGAACTGAAATAAAATCGCCTCAGATAAAAAGACCTCAGACGGTCCTGCACTTTTGAAGGAACTACTCTATGATATAAAATGTATAAAAACGAAAATGAAAAACATCAACTAAGTGTTCCCAAACCAGAAGGAATCCCGAAAACAACAAAAATATATAAAAGTACATAAAGTAGGAAGAGGAATACAATTAAAATCTGATTCAGTGTTATCAAGAGATGGTAAATAGATTCAATTGAATCTCTCCTCCTGGGGAAACATTTGTGTTTCTGTTCATCAAAAATTAGGTGATTAACCGTCTTAAATTGCAGAATTATAATACTTCACCTGAAAATACTGAATGCTCCTTCGACGCAGCAGCCCTTTGGATGAACAGAAACGTAGAGGTTCTCATGGGAGGAGGGAATCAATTGAATCTGATCTACCTTCTCTTGATAATATTGAATCAGAATTTAATTGCATTCCTCTTCCTATTTTATGCATTTTTATACAGAATCGTGAAAACAACAGAAAGTTGTTTTCACGATTTCTTCTAGTTTGGAAACACTTAGTTTATGGTTTTTGTCTGAACTTTTATTGGGAGATTTAGGGATTTAATTAGTTTTGGATTTCATATTTTTGTGGATTTGGCTCTAGAATTTTTACAATTTTATATATAATTGATTAAATTTTCATCAGTATATTACGCAGAAATAATATTGGGATATTTGTTTTTAAAATTTAATACATATGTTACGGTGAAACACCGAATTCTGGAGAATGTCGACTTTCACCGATGAATGTCAACATTCACATAGTCGCTTGGTGTATGTCCGAAATATTTTCCAAATACTCTTATTTCTGACTTACACCGGTAAATGTCGACATTCACCATGTACTAATGGTGAATGTTCAACATATAATAATATTATGTTTTCTTCTCCGTAATTCAGTTGCGAAAAAACACCCTTGTGATTTAAAATAAGATTTTAATAACATAAGAACTTAAAACACACAGTACAATCAAAATGAGAAAGGAAAATAAAAGAAGTTAAAAACTTAATTATACAGTACGTTCTAAATGAGAAAATAAAATAATAGTAATAAAAAACTTAACTAAATTATGTGATTCAAATCTTATTTATTGCAACAATTTAAACTATTAAGACACTTTGAATTGCACAAGAGAACCTTGCTTTTTTACAACTGCATTTATGGAAAACAGCCAGTCGCCTTTGTCTACTCCTCTCTTTTCGACCTACACCAGAGCATATCTGTGATTGTCGAGATACACCGGTGAGGATTCGAATGTACAAGAATGCAATGTTATATTCGATCTTGTATTTGGTGAATGTTGACATTCTCCGGTGAAAGTCGACATTCTCCAATTTCGGTCTTTCACAGTAACATATATATAATAATATAATAATATATAATATTTATATACACACAAAAAATATAGGAGGTTAAATGACGAGGATGTTTTAAAAAAAAACCAATTTAAAACAGGTCTTGCATTTCGTTTAATGAGGTAATTTCAATCCCACCCTTCAGTCTATTTATCTCTCGCTTATCTTTATTCATGAGAATTTTTAATTACTTCTGATTTCTTACACGTTGAAAATACTGGAACTACGCCGCTGTCGTTATTAATTATTTCACTTAAAATCTGCAGAGTGTGACACAGTTAGGTATTTTTGAAAATGTAATCTTTGTAATGTTACTAAATATTTTTTGATAATGTTAAATTTTTATCATTAGTATGTGAATCCTTGAATCTTGGAATAGATTTTCAGTTGTTTCAACCGAAAAATTAATTATATTTCAGATTAAGGCATCAGTATTAATTACTAGTGTTTCAGATATATTCTGTGTGAAGAATCAAATTGCAAATGCAGAAGCTAATGACGATAGTCATTAAATGTATCTTATTCATCACGTTTTTGCAATAATTGTCAAAACTTCTATGAAGGTGTCTAATATTCCTCTGTATCTTTTAGGTGGGTGGAGGGGTATTGTAATAGGTTACCTAACAACGATGTTTTGCAATTAATTTCTTCCTTCACTTATTTAAGTCAGGTTAAGTGTAACCTCCAGTTTCGTAAGTCTTTTTATACGTACCTAATAATAGTTCCTAAAATATTTAACTCGATAAAATGCTTCTGCTCCTTCTACTTGAAATTTCAATTTGCTTTTTGCCTTCCAAGAGATCTCTCAGGGATTTAGCTACTAAGTGAGTATCCAGTAATACACTTCTGAAGAATCCTGTTAACTCAAATATTCTCTAACAGGCAAAACATATGTATTGAATGTCCTTTAAAGCCACTGATTCGGGGAATTTAACGAGTACCATAGTTTATAGATTGGCTAGGTACCTGCAATCTTCTCTTTAGTTGCCTAAACGAGAAATGTAATCTGTTGTTTCATGAATAGCAATTTTTTAAAAGTCATTTTTAGTTCTCAAGGCTCGAAGATTTATTCTATGATCGAGTTTCCTTCCTCTTCTCCAAAAATGATACAAAAAGTATATTCTACTTATACAGAAGAGTATCTAATGCATTATTGCTTTTTATTCATCGCTATTAAATTGGTATCATTTACGACTAAAGTCAATTTTAATCATATATTGTGCTTCTCTGTTGCACGAGTATTTTCTTTCAGTTTATCAAGCATTAATAAATCACAGCAATAATAAATATTGGCTAGATATGCACAACTAAGAATGTGTAATACAACTTGAATTAATGAGTGAGTTTGGGAAACCAGCTTATTGATTTATTGCCAAGCTTATAGCCCTTAAATTACAATCTGAAACATTAATTTTAAATAAATTAATCAATTCGTAAATGTTTCTTGATCTCAGAAATACAGTTTCTAATATCTATTAACTTAATGCTTAAGATTTCTAAGTGTTAAATGCGTGTACGTTAGTTTCACCATTAACTTAACACTTAAAAGTGAATTTGCTTGCCATTAAATGTATTCAGTTTCCTTTTGAATTTCTTTACTTTAAATTTAATTTGAAGAATTAATAGCAAACAAAGGAGTGGGAACAAAGAATTTTTATTTATCAAAACAAAACTTAATTTTATAAAATGACCTAAGTTATTTTCCCGGTAAAAACTATTTTAAAATTCTTTTTGAATTAATAGCACAATTTCGATAGTTTGAATGCTCATTCAGTAAATTCCAGGTAAGAAAACCGCCACATTTCCAGGCTTCTGAAATTTCTCCCCGTGGGTTTTGATAAATTATGAACGATATCTTTTGGAAAATGGTAGATATTTTGCAAAATGCCCTCCCGTAATACTATACACGCAAGTAATCTGTTGTTCGAGGTGCCTGTTATCAAAATACATTTACTCCACTCAGAAACGGTAAATTTAGTTTGCGAGGTAATCTATCTGAAAGGATAATAACAATATGGGAAAGATTTTGTATTCGTCTTGCTAAATTCCTTTTTAAGGCGATAGTTTCCGTAATTTTGTTTTTCAAAACTATTATACTGGCATACTGGCAATTCGTTTGCAGTTGCAATTCTATGAGGTACTTCCACGAGATTTCACCCTTCATTCCATTTACTTTCGTTTGGAATACTTTTCTTGTTATTCTGAGATACTCGTGGCGTCCTTTTATTTGGTGACATTTCCAAATTCGGGACACGTCAGGCTTCACGAGGAAAGAAGGCGGGGATATCGACGTCGTTTATTTTGCCTTCTCCTAATGCAATCGCACAGAGGCTCCCTGCTACTTTTATTTTTTTTTTTACTCGATCTAACTGGCAAACAGATCGTTCCACCCGGAGTTTCAAGAGGGCTTTTCCTCTTCTAAATCTGCCTTCAATTTCTCTTTGATTTCATGCTGATTATTGAATTTGAGAATTAGAGAAAACATGCTTTAATAATACTACACACAAAGATCTTACCGCATAAACAAACAACGTTTTGAATAGCAAAAGATCAGAAGCACGTGGCCGACTGCACGATATAGAAAACTTTATACACGAAATGTCTTTTCAAAACAGGATTAGGATTAAATATTCATTGAAATATGTAGCGTAATATTCGAATTTTATTCTTCAAATATATAAAATGATTACATGTTAACAAATCCATTAGAAATTACTGATCAAATATATTTCTTGCAAAGTTACTCCTTTCTGACCTTTATCATTAGTTTAAACAGAAAAGCTCATGAATATTACCAGAATAGTAGTTTGCTCGGTTTGACATATGCATATTGTCCCATAAAGTGTAAATGTTTAAAGTTCCGTAGTGTAAATGTTCCGTAGCTCTACCTGAACAACAAGAAAAGGCATTTTGTGAGAAAACGTAGAAGATAGACAACACCAGCAATTCGTAAATCATAAAGTACTATATACAGCTTCTACAGTACTCGAAAATCAAGACTTCCAAATATTTTATAATGTACTTAAGGAATTTCATTGACCAATAAAGTGCCGATACCGTGTGTTTTTTGTTGTCATATATATTTAGTAGCTTTGAATTTAGACATTTTACTAAACATGAAACCCTGCCAGTTCTATTTTTTGTAAACACAGTATCTGTTACTTTTAATTAAACACAAATTAATAACGGCATTTGTTGGAGCTATTGGAAATCTTTCATAGCGGAAGGATAATATATTTACATTATCATAAGTAGAAAACATATTACACGATTTTCTAACTTCTTCTATGCATAGTGTTCTCGAAAAGTTGTTTGTACTAGTGAATTATTCCATAATTTTAAGTGACAAGGACTGTTTCGCATTTACAAAAATACCCTAGAAGAAGACAAAAGACTTAACGAAGCGCTGGAATATATGTAGTAGGCCAGTAATCCGAAACGTTATGATATTGAAAATATATCCTCATCTAAAACACAACACATCAGAATACAGTTTATTTTGCGACCCCTCCTTTTAAAAGGATATCTCAGTTACTGGTACTGTGAGTTTAAATCTGATTGTAATGCACTATTAATGCGTTTTGATTATTAAAATCTTTTAAGAATCACAATTCCGCAAAGGAATGAACAAAATCTTATGGTCACTAATAAAATGTACTCGTTGAAATTTCGTATGATAAATGACACTAAGTAATCTTCTCGGAATTTGTGTGAAACAAATGACATTTTTATACATCTATTGAAATTAATGAATTTTCCTTTACTTTATAAAATTATATTTCTCTCGCTTTACGTATCGTATATTACTAGATGATTACGTAGCGCGAAGAAGTCAAATTTAGCATCAGAAACGTCCAATGCAAAGAGTGATATCTGATTAAAAGAAGCGTGAATGAGGAAATGTCACCTAAAAATTTGTCAGCAATAATATGGCATTAGGCAACTGAGTGTAGTGTGCGTAATACGCAAAATTTAACTCTGATAAGTCTGTAGCAACCAGCTTAGAAAAATATAATACCTGGTTTTCTTTCAGAAAGTGTGCTTGTGAAAAACATTTTATCCTCTTAATAAATGGCTTTGCTATACGTCCTGAGAAAGGGGCCAACTTGATAAACAGTGAAATCTTAAAACTACGTTCACTTATATGTTTTTTCCTTTAAAAGTGGACGGAAGATAAATGCAATGGCCCTTTTTCTTACCTTTGTGAGATATCGTTATTATAGAATGTATATAATTTAATGAAATTTGTGCTTGCTTTGTTAGTTTTTATTTATAACTTAGTTATAATGTAACCCAAATATGAGGATTATATTTTACATTAACTTGGCACTCAATACAACGGTTATTAATATATAAAAATATAGAGAACTACTCGTTAAATTCAAAATGCTACTAATGATACTAAATTTAATTATTACACAACTAAGAGTTAGCAGCTTCGCTTAATATCCCTTGCACCTGTTCTCAACAGATACAAAACATCATTTGAGATAAAAATCGAAGAATAAGATAGCGCTATATGCGAATTGTTTGGTGAACAAATAAGTTAAAATAAAGTTAAAATAAATAATTATTATAAATAATAATAAACTGCAGAGTTAAGACAATATTGATTGATTACACTAACCGTTTTACTCTGCTGAAGAAAAAGTTTACCTAAAAGGGCTATCAAAGCTAGAGAAGTGCATGTTTGCATTTACTTCGGCTTATTCTCTATGTTTAACATAGTTTTCAAAAGCAATATGCAATGAAAAATAACTTTTAATTGTCGATTGGTGTAAAATGCTGACAGTTACGTAGTTAATACATTTCATTTGAAAATTGTTTCAGTACGTAATGAGTTTAAAAGAATTTATTTAAATGAGAATTTTCACTCACCTAGATTAAGGAAACAAATTTACATAATGATGTATTGCATTTGGTATTTAGAAATGTATGCATTCAGTACGAAATCCATTTTAATATTCAAATGCAATCCGGTTTTCCCGTTCACACTGTAGTGTTCCTCACCAGTATTCTATTAACTAAGACATAAGGAACCTAGTGAACAACTAAGCGAATAACCGCTTAAGTCCAAGAACAGAAAAGTAAACTCAAGAAGGGTTAATTACCCTTTATTTGCTTAAAATAAAGATTTAACTGTTGGCCCCTTTCTCAGGAAGTATAGCAAAGCCTCCACTTGGGCTTAAAATGTAAGAAATAAAAACTAACTAAGGACTAACTAAAGAGATTTAGCCGAAGTTAACACAATTCTAAACTAGTTGGCCCGTTATATTAAAGTAAACACCGAAGCTATCAAAAGGCACGGAATACGGCCGAACGTAATAACAGTTAGAGAGACGTAGCCAAACGGCAAACGCGCGCTATTCAGGAATCCTTACATTCTGTCTCTCAAAGTCAGTGGAACTTTGACTTAAATACTGTTCCACTTCTCATTTGCATTTAACGGGATTCTGAAAACTCATTCTGGTAAGGAATTGTAAGCTGAAGCTAGAAGAGATAAGAAAATGTCATAAACTTAAAAATAACTGTTATAAAATTAAAATATCCTTACAACACAAACAAAAACTTTCAACGTAGGAAGGAGTAATTCTTTATTTTTTCCTTTTAAATTTTATATTTGTATATATAAAATTTAGACAATATTACAGGCTTTTTTCCTCTAGATACCTATATATAACACAGTAAATGAGCAATTTATATGTGCTTGGTAGTAAGTTCAATAATTAATAATTATTAAAAGCCTTACATTGAATATAGACTGAATTATGAATTTACTGGAAGCATTTGACTTTGACACAAATAAATAAGATTTAAACTTTTATGTGCAATAGTAGAATATTTTACATGTTGAGATTTCCCCGTCATACTAAATTCTTGTGTCGCTTGGTTTTTTGCATCTGTTGCCACAAATACAAAATTAAAAATACATACGTAGTAAACCATCTGACGTGAGAACAGCGCCATCTATAGAGAAGGATATTATAAGTCCTAAAACATTTTAAAACTTAATAATATGCTTTTCCTTGGTAAAGAAATGTAAGAATAATTATCCATACATCCGCTTTAAATTTATTTTTATCAGTCTACTATGATATTCGGAAAACAAATCTGTTTTCAGAAAATCGCTTGGCGAATATGAAGTTGAAGACATAAGTTTAAGAGGCAGAATATTTCACTGTTACATAAATCCCAGATAGTCCTACTTGAAGTCCTAAGTACTACTTGTAAGTCCTTAGTACTACTGGTAGTCCTAAGTCCTAAGAACTACATGTAGTCCTTAGTACTACTTGTAATATTGTAGTTCAACTTATACTACTATTTGCTCTACTCAACGAATGTCTTGCGTATGATAACATAAAGTGGAAAGCAAAATCGTGTGTTGGCCACACTCTTTGAAAATATAAAGCAAAAAATTGTAAAATGTGACAACAATTAAGTTCACAAATAATGTTCATAAAAATTACTATTGATTTCTCCGTATAACATTGATTAATTTTTGGTTTGCAAATTCTCGAAGTGTCATCAATGATCAGCTTTTGATTTAAACCTTTTATTTGGAGGTGTTTGAAAAATAAAAAAGTCATCGAAAGGTATATTTATAAATGCAAAATACAAAACTCTGTCGCCTATTCTTTGATAGAATTAATGAAAGGTTAAAAGCTTATTTACCGTTAAGCCAGGTGTTCCCAACCTGTTTTGTCCCGTGCGATCCTTTCACCATTTCTAGATATTTATTCCCCCCCCCAAACTCTAATAATACATGCATATATTTTCCAAACTCAAGTAATACATGCATATATATGTAGCTAAAAGTGTAGAAAACGTTGATAAATACCAGACCTTAAATAAAAGTAATTTGTATATTCAAAAATTAAAAAAAAAATACGTTAAACCAAAATACAAGTCTGACCGAATTCGCAGTCCCTGAAGTAAACTATTTAAACTCTTCTCAAGCAGTACTTTCAAAGTTTCACTAATTATGAAATCAACGAAAACGTTAATTTCCCCCGGTTTATCTCTTAAAACAAAAGCATTTTACTAATAAAAAATTGAGAAAATATGACCTGGTAATTTCGAAACATACTACTTTATATCAAACACATTTTCTTATAGCCTTACTTTGTGAAGTTATCAAAAATTTCATTTCACTGAAAAAGACACTTGAGATTCTTCTAGATTTTCTTATCGAATTTCAGTATTTGATGTGATCCAGTATGGATTAATGCTCATGAATTAAGTATGTTTCTTTGGGGAGGATTTCCATTATTTTACACATCTTATTGTAAATGAAATTATTGATTGAGCAAGTATGTTTTCATTTTTCCAAGGATAGAAATCTCACTTTAAAAAAAATTGCAGATATTTTCTTCCTTTCTTATATCAAAATAATTTTAATAATTTGCAGAGCTAAGATTTCATTCTAAACACATTTTCTTGATTGGCTTGAAGGATGTCAAAATCACAGAACGTTTGCTTATTCTACTCCGGCGGAATCACAGAACGTTTGCTTATTCTACTCCGTAACGAATGTTTTTCATATCATCTTCATCAGATTTGGAAAACGACCATATCTTATTAACTGTTTCTTAAACTTTTTATTTTTTCTTTCCTATAGACGTTTTCTAATTCTCGAGATTTTATATGAAATGAAGCTACTCGAATCAGACTCTTCTCTTAAACGTTTACCTAAAAGACGTTTAACAACTTTGCAAAGTTAATTAACAACTTTGCAAAGTTAATCTTCTGCATTCTTAAAGTATCTTGACATTATTAAAATTTTAATAATAAAAATTAGCTAATATTACCTTATTATGTTTACGTTCTTTGAATATCCATTAAGCATAACTCAGTACTAGTTTATTTTTCAATACAAGTTTACGAAGTTCACCTTACATTATTTGCCGAGCTTCAGTTTTCAGTTTTCCGTAGCGTTCAAAATAAAGAAAGAGAAAAATCAGAATACATACTCTTACATCAAACTAATATTTTTGTCTCCAGCTATGCTACCTAGGGCTTTTACCACTAATTAGTAATTTTACGGTATTCATATGGTTTTACAACATGGATTTACAATTTTTAAAACAAAGCCCCTATAGTGCATATTGGTTTATGATACAGTGAAGGTAAATATTTGCACATATAAATGCAAAATTTATCTTTTATTAAATCTCCGTTATGGCAAAAAAGCGTTGTTATTACTACTAACACTTTAAGCAGGGGTTGGAATTCTTAGTCCAAAGAGTAGAGGTGAGACTCAGAATAGATTTATCCATATCACTAATAGTAGTAGAGTAAAGTATAATATTTACGAGACTGCTATGGGGAAAACTTTTGGAAGAAATTAATATTGCTCAGAGAGTTAATGCAAGCAATAACTGTAGCTTTCCAAAATCGAAAGTTATGTTTTTATTCCAGTAAAGAGATAGGTTAGGTTATTCAGTTATGGCAAAGCACACGAGGGCTATCTCGCCTAAAGGGAGGGATGCCTTCGTGGAGGACTTTCTAAGGGAAATTGGCTCGTATACACGTTACACATAGGAAAAACCACGAAAACGCCCATGCAGCCAGTCCGTTCGCGAGATTCGAACCTCGGGCCGAACTACTAGTGTTCAGCGTCTTTACCGTTCGGCCGCTGGTGGGCCCAGTAAAGAGATATAAAGGATCCTAGTCTATACTGAAATTCCTGAATTAATAGGAGTCAGTTTCACCAAAAAGTAAATGTTGGGTCAGTGTATAACAAGACTAAACATTATTGATAAAATACATGAATTTCTGAAGAGAAAACTAAAATACTGTTCAAGATGGTTTTAACCTTTCATTAAAAATTTTCGATTATGTATCATGAATGCCGACGATTTCACAATATTTCTGCTATAAAATAGCATCCTTTTCATTTATTTTCAGCGACATTGCTCAGTTTAAAATAAATTTGTTGTGGCTGTGTCCTTCTCTTGCATTTTTCTCAGACATTGCAGCTGCTTTCAATAATACTGGAGCCAGGGGACAACGATGATGCTTTTATGACTTCAGGGCCGTGATAAATAGTGTTCTTCAATGCGGAGAAAGCGTAGTGTTGCGAACCAATTTTTCACTAAAAGCTAAAATTTTAAATCGCTATTTTTGAAATATTTCCGAGGAAAAAGAATTATGTTATGAATCTTTCTCTCTATGCAAATATATTTACATTTTCGCATCGAAGCCATCTTCAGGTTCCCGATTTCAGGACATTCTTAGTAAAATACAACCATGATTTGTAATTTCAAACTACAGCATAATTTCACTTAGTAATTCTAAAGCGCACGCACTTTCTTTTCATTTTTTGATTGGCTTGCCTCCAAGCATTAACTCTTTAACTAAATCCTTGAAGGTTAAAATTCTTTCATTTGAAAAAATACAGTCTTTCGAGAAATTGGAATTCTTATTTACATATTCTTTCGCAAACATAATGCTTGTTTTTCGATTCCGTCTGCTGACAGACTGTTCCCTTCTGTCTATCCGACCACAGGAATTATATTTGCTCAGAAGAATTCTGATTCTAGTGGATTAAAAGATTTTAGAAAATATTTTCTTACTCTACAACCACCTCTGATCTTTTTTGCCCGATTTCTCTTTTGAATTTACTTGCATAGAATTCATTATATCTAACAGTACCTCTCAGCAAGCATTTATCGTTTTAATTTTGAACTGTATTTTCTTCTTTATATAATATTTCTGTTATAGAAACTTTTAAACAACCTATTTAATGGAAAAAAACGTATTTCTCTTTTTTCGCACAACGATAAAATTACGTTCTAAATTACTAGAGTAAAAATATAGTTCCAAAATAACGTTTTCAAAATTGTTTTCTAGTCAAATATATTTTTGTCGTAAATGATATTCATAGAAATATTATTAAGTTATGTGGTACGTATACATGTAACTCAAACATATTATTTTTAAAGTTGTGTGATTGTGCACAACTAAGATACGTAAAAATTCCTCTGCACCATGCTATTACAGCTAGAAATTTTAACAAGCATTATTATTGAATTTAAATTGAAATTATTGAATTAAAAAAAAAACGACGCACCAAGAACGAGTTATCCGAATGGGACGAAAATTGGTAGAAGTGATGTACATGTGCAGAAAAACAAATGACTACAGTTTGAGAAAAATTGGATGATTTATTGAAGTGATAGAGCGTCACAAAATGAAAAAGTCAGTAAGGCGTTTGTCCACCTCTGACCCTTATGCAAGAAGTTATTCGGCTTGGAATCGATTGATAGAGGTTGCGGATGTCCTCCTGAGGGATATCGTGCCATATTCTGACCAACTGGCGCGTTAGATCGTCAACATCCCGAGCTGCTTGGAGGGCCCTGCCCATAATGCTCCAAACGTGCTCAATAAGAGAGCGATCCGGCGACCTTGCTGGCCAAGGTAATGTTCGGCAAGAACTACGGCAAACAATAGAAACATGTGTGGGGGATATTATATTGTTGAAATGTAAGCTCATGGTGGCGTGACATGAAGGGCAACACAACGGGCCTTAGAACTTCGTCGACGTACCGCTGTGCTGTAAGGTTCCGACTGATGACAACCAAACGGGACCTACTATGAAATGAAATGGCACCCCAGACTATCACTCCTGGTTGTCGGCCTGTCTGCCGGAAGACAGTCAGGTTGGCATCCCACCGCTGTCCGAGGCGTCTCCAGACTCGCCTTCGCTGGTCATCGGGGCTCCGTTCAAAGCGGGACTCTTCACTGAAGACTATTCTACTCCAGTCAGTGACATTGCAGTACGAATGATCCCGACACCACTGAAAATGGGCTTGATGTTGTACAGAGGTCAATGGTAGTCGGCGCAAGGGGCGCAGTGACCTCAGCCCCCTTTCTGTGAGCCGTCTATGAATGGTCCTTTAGGTCACTGAAGCACTAGTTGCACGTACAATCGATGATAATGATGCATCTGGGGCTGTGAGTGCCGCTCTGACGATTGCTCGGTCTTCACGTTCTGTCGTTTCTCTAGGCCTACCGCTTCCTTCTCGCCACTGTGTGCGGCCATGGTTCACCCATTCCTGCCAACATCGTCTAATAGTGACATCGCTCCTGCTCAAATGTCGAGCTATTCGCCGATAAGGCCAATCGGCTTTTGAGCCCAAGTACACGACCTCTCTCAAATTATGACATCTGCGCATATCGCTCGCGCACCTGTATGCGAGGCATAGTTACTGTCTACCAGAGTACACGGAATGAAATTCGTGAAGAATTTATGACCTGGAATCGTAATTTATCCTGCTATTTGCGCAGATCAGATGTGCTGTAGCGACAACCGTTCATTCATTGGCAGCCAAAATGTAAAATTTTGCATTTTCCATCGAAACCTGTATGCATATCAATTTGTGTCCAATTTGCTTTATATCTTCTCGGTGCGTCGCGGTGCGCCGTTTGTTTTTGTCTAAGAGCGAATATAACTAGTTTAGTTTATTGTGTGATGAGCTGAGGATAGAAAACTTGATGCTTATGGCATAAATCATAAAATAATTGATTTTAAGTTGTAAAAAGGCGAAGCTACAAATTTGAAAAATTCTTTAAATTAAAAAACTATTCCTACCGTTTACTAACAGCTCACTTATAATACGTAATTTTAATAACAAATTAACTGCTAATCTTTAAAGGAGTTAAAGTTAAATATATTTATATCAATAATATACAACAGAATTCATTGTTCATTGAAAAAAAAAATCATTGAAGCTTCAAAATGCTTGCAGTTAAGATTTTCAGTCCTTAATAGTCTTCAATATCAGCAGTGTGTTTTGGATTGTAAAGAAGAGCATTATTCAGTATCTGAATACCGAAAAATAAAATTCTAAACAAATATAGATTGTTTTAG
Organism: Stegodyphus mimosarum; assembly: GCA_000611955.2. Taxonomy (NCBI): domain Eukaryota; kingdom Metazoa; phylum Arthropoda; class Arachnida; order Araneae; family Eresidae; genus Stegodyphus; species Stegodyphus mimosarum. Next base: position 301,951 of record KK120774.1, read on the forward strand.
CTTCATAATGCATTTGTTTTAGAGCATACAGAAATGAATAACATACAGAAAGAAACTGGAAAAAAATAATCTTTTAATTATTAACATTTACAGTTGCTTGGACTACGTGCGACATTTTTTATGTATAGACCTTCCCTGTATACAAAATATTGAATTCGGTTTACGACGTTCTCTATTCTTGGGCATAAACTGTCGTTTTGGATGTTTGTAACAGCCTATCTTGTGTTCCTTTTCAAGGACACCAGGTTTGTATTGCCGTCAGGATACAAAAAAGGATTTAAGGTATCTCCACTGTAAAACGCTACATGGAGTGATGCTCGAGGAAAGGCACGGCCATTCCTTCGGAAAATGTTGGCTAATATCTCTCTCACTACCGAAAAGCTGGAGTAAAATGTTCTGTACTAAACAAACAATATATGGCATTGCTCATCTTGCATAAAAATTGTCGTCTCCAAGTACTGCAAAAAACACAGCTTGCAAACCTATTTACTGAAACACAGCGTGCAAGCCTGTTTCTTGCTAGATTGTTTAATCTACCTTGTGCAAATTTCCTAGTGCGTACATAACAGACGCTTTAAAATCTCTCCTATCGGGAACATATGATACTAAATTTTATTTTGTGGAATTCATCTTCCCAAGTCTTCCATAATCTGTATACGAAATTCCGTGTCATTTCTTTTATTAGTTTTAACTGTAGGTATATTCAGACAGGGAAAGTTATTTTAAAACCACTCTGTGTATTTAACAATGGCACGAAAGTACCCTTTAAAAATCACTTGTGGAATCTTAATATTTAATAAGCAGAAGGCAAACATATTTTGAAAATGTATCCGTACAATGGATAGTATAAAGCTATTCAATCAACAGTACTTCTTTTTGCAGAAGTCTAAATAATAGCGAAAGCAGACCTTTAAAAACGAAAGAGCAAATGCATAAAATAACGGAAGAAAAAAGAAAAGTTGTTTCTGCGTATTTTCTTCACTACTATTGCTTATTGCGGCCATTAATTCTCAGAAATGCGTTCGTGCCAGCCCGTGTCCCAGTGGTCCCGTTCATGTGATTTATTTGAGACACACTTCAGTCTTCTTTCATTGTTTTTTGTCGCAGAATAAGAGGGTGACAAACTTAGCCACTAAAAAACCTTTGTCGTGTTTTTATGCCTTACTTTAGCACTGAAAACCCTAACCTCAAAGGATTTTTAAGGTTTTAGTGGATTTTTAACACGATCGCTTCTCGATTCGAGCAATTAGCAAACACCATTTTTTTCTGGTCTCTGAAATCCCAAGAGTTTGTTAACGTATTTTTAGGCTTCTTCTTTGCGTTATCAGTAAAAGATAAAAAATCGGCTTTTGTAGTAGTCAAATTATATAGAATTGCAAAAATAAAGTTATAAATGCATTTTACTAACGTTACATAATTTGAATATGTAATAAGTTTTAGGTAACTTGTAAAGTTTTAGTGAGTTCAGAAATCAGACTCTTAATAAAACTTTATATGCTGAAGATATCTTTGCCTAAAACATTAAACGTTTTACTCAGTTTCCAGGTTAGATTTCAAGGTTAGTGCTAAGAAAATGCGAGAAAGTTTTTATAATTTCATGAATAATTCTGAATAATTCACTTAATTTATTCGAGTAAAGGGTAAAATTAATGAATAAAAATAGGTGAATAAAATTTCAAGAATATGCAGAGAGCGAGAGATTTGAACACATGCCAATGATTAATTAAAACTCAGAAATGTTATTGAGGTATCAAGGAACAACATAATAAGCAAAAACATAAAAATACTATAAATCATTACAGAATCTTTCAGAAATCTGTTTGCAAGAATAATTAGTAAAGATAATATTTGGCATGGCTATTTGAAATTATTGAGTATGTAGGTGACTATGTTTCTGTACTAAAAAAAATATATGGCATTGCCTCATCTTGCATAAAAATTGTCGGATCTAAGTACTGCAAAAGAAAAACAGCAGCCTGTTTCCTTCTAGATTGTTTAATCTACCTTAATAGTGCAGAATTCCTAGTGCGCACATGACAGACGACTTAAAATCTCTAATATCGGGAACCTTCCTATCAGCCTTCCATAATCTGTATACGAAATTCCATATCATTTCTTTTACTAGTTTTAGCTGTAGATGTCTTCAGACAGGGACAGTTATTCTACAACCACTATGTATAATTAACAATGGCACGAAAGTACCCTTTGAAAATCACTTGTGGAATCTTAATAGTTAATCTATGGAGGTAAACAGTTGACCTTGTTAAAATATTTTCATGAGTGTCTTACAGAAAGTGAGAAAAAGGATAAGTAGTGACTAGGCACAGGGAAAACCGTAATAGTTTTGCATATGAGGTTCTTTGGAAACAGAGTTACATTTTTCGTTGTAGAGAAATTAGGTATTGTTTGAAATCAGGAGAGATGAAAAATGAGCAGTGCTCTCGTCGGGACTCGAACCACGGACCTCTCGAATACGCGTCGAGCGTGTTGACTACTACACCACGATGGCATGCTACGGAGATGGGAGAAGTACCTTATAAGGTCACTTAATGTGGCGTATAGATAATGAGAATAACTAATGCATTTTTACACAACATTACCACACTATATCGGTGTTAAATTAATTACAAGTAGATCATCCTTAAGTAGTCTTTCTCGTACACAAGTAGTCTTTCTGGTGGTTAACAATAGACTTTTAACACTGCAATATAAATTAGCCTTTGTCAGTAAATTTATACTTTGAATAAGATTATTTTCAGAAAGGTTGTAAGGTTTACATTATGTTAATTAACAGTTATTTTAAGTTTTGTATCTTTCCTATCTTATTCTAATTTCAGCTTACAATTTCCTGCCAGAATGTAAATTCCGAAATGTAGATAATGCAAATGAGAAAGAGTACTATTTAAGTCGTGACTTAACCGACTTAAGAGAGAGAGTCTGATTCCCTGACTAGCGCGCGTTTGCCTTCTGGCTACGTCTCTCTTAGCTGTTACTACGCTCGGCCATATCGTAGGCCCTTGCTAGGCTTCGCCGATTTAATTAATACTTAGGGGCCAACTAGTTAGATTCTGATGGCTTCGGCTATATCTTTTAAGAGCTTTAGTTAAGCTAATTTTAGTTCAAATTATTAGTATTTAAGTTCAAGCCCGAGTGGCGGCTTTATGTAAAGTTCCAAGTCGGAACTGATTGTAAATATATTGAAAAATAAAGGGTTTTAAACCCTTCTCAAGTCTCACGTGTTCTGTTCACACTTAAGCGATTATTCGCTTGTTAAGTGTTCGTGGGGTTCGGAGTTAGAACTTTAGATTGAAATAGTTGTACCTCATAAGGTATTCTCTCAGAAATGCATTCAGAAAGGGAAGGTCTTAGACAAGATTGAATGGTTATTAGGATAGTGGCAGAAATGTTAAACATGAAATTTCATTATTGGCATTTGCTGCATCTTTACAGGCTTCATTGATTTGTGAATCAGAAAGGAGCGGATAAAATAATAATGATGTGTCTGCACTTTGGGATTTAGAGCATGTGTTCTGTAGATCAAGCCGCTCTATTATCTACTTGCAAAAGTAGAGAACTTTAAGGATTTGATTTTCTCTCAATGACTTACCCCATATGTATCTCTTTGGGACAACCATCTACTTAGACTAACGTTTGCTTGAAATATGCAATTAAAATATAGTACACCGTCCCGGCAATCCTTCCTCAATACCTGGAGCTTCAAAAATAATAAACGATTAGCTAAAATCAACTTTATAAAGGCTGTGACACAGGAGTCCTAGAGGGGTTATTTTTTACCTTGAGACAAATGTGATAAACTTGCAACCGTAAAGTTTTGGTTGTCTGAAATGATATCACTGTGTAATGATGGCTTCAGGAATATGCAGTTGTAGAAATGATAAAAATAATCTTCATGAAAAGGAACTGTCTAAAAATTGCAAGTTTAAACCATAAGGATTTAGCAATACATTAAAGAAGTTAAAGTAACTTATTTTATTAGCAATTTCCTATTATAAACTATGTATATTAGAACAATACAGCAAAATGATTAACAACATTACTGTTAGGTAGACAAATTTATATACAGATAATTCCAATAGTCTTAAATTACAAATTTGTTACCTGTAACGCGTCTACTTATGTAATTATGACCATGCTTCATTTCCGTATCCCAGCACTTTGAATGAACGGGATCGGAGTAGTTTTAATTGCCTGATTTTTTCTTTTACAAGACTTCATTCATCTTTTTTTGGCTCTATAACTGTTTCTGTTCTATGTATTTCAACCATTTCAAGGATGAACATGCATTTGCCCAACTCATTTCATCAAAGTTTTAATAAGGTCACCGGAAATATATCCTTAATGAGAATGAAACCTAGGATTTTCAAACTGTAGTGAAGCATTTTATCTCACAGGAATGTTTGCACTGTCACGTAAAACTACAAATATGCCTTATATACTCGTGCAATATACATATGTTTCATCTATGAATTTCAACGTGAATTTTCAGGGGTAGATATTACACGAATCGTACGATACATTTGTTCAATAATTTGCCTTTATTCTCCATAATAACTCCTAAAATACAAAGCATGTGTAAAGAAAAGACATATGAATGGGCTGATAATGAAACGCTTTATACTCCCAATTCAAATCCCTCTTGTAAAAAATACCTACACGGCTTTCCTTTAAAATGAACAGAAAGCAAATTAATTAGCAATTGCATTAAGTAGCAGTTTTATAGCAGTTATTTTTAAGCACGTTAATTTAAAAAAATTACGCCTATTTATTATATATCCAATAGCAGTTCTTTCTTTAAGATCACTCATAACATCAGTTTCACAGTATCGCAGTCGTGACGAGGAACATGTTTATTCCATAGTTTTTAAATCATCTTCAGTTTTATGCACTCCAGTAGAGATGCTCGTTATTTAAAAATTTTATTGAATGTTTTCCTGAAACACTTTTCCATGCTGATAACATCCACGGATTTTATTGAATCCACAAAAGATCGTTAATTAAGGTTTGCATATTGCACTGTATGTATATACATTTTGAGGTCCACATTTTGATGTTTGGTTTTCTGTGAGCTTCTTGTATTGCATCTCTTTTATTTTTCTGATCCTAGCTATAAGCTATTTGAAACTCTACATATGAACAAATTCCAGATTCATTTATGTTTTACATGCTGCCTATAAAAGTGGCATTTATTGAAAGAGGATTCATGTTATAGAATGGAAAAAAACACAATTACTTGGTCAGCGAAACATTTTTTCTGCCTTCACAATCTACGTTTGCAGCAGGCGTTTACAAAACCCTTTCAAGATTTCTAGCATTCAGTTACATTTTAAGCAAGTCTTTTTAACTGAAATTCTATTTTTTATTACTTAATAACTTTTTTAAATCTTTCAAGATTTCATTTCCTTCGATGCCCTTTTATTCTAGACAAATTCGCGAATGTCACTATGCAACTGGTGTTATCTAAGTTTCTTGTGACCAACCTGTATCTAAATTGCTATTAAAACATCAGTGTTTTGAATAAATACATGCTTACGTGTGAAAATAATGCGCTTTATTTTTTGGTTCTATACGCAAGTAAGTCAACATTTATTTTTATCCAATTTTAGGTTATTACGGCACACCAAAAGTCAAATCATAATGTTCCCTTCTCTTTGGAATTATTGCGTAAAAGGCAACCACGCCCCGGTAATCAAATTTAAGTTATTGTTTCTTCTTCGGTGTTATTGCTTCAGCAATTGAAAAATAATTAAAATATCTGCCTCTACATAATTTAATAATATTGATAACATTAGCAGGAAACCAAAAGTAGCAAACGTTTGGGTTTTACTGAAAATTAATTCAATAGTGAAGCAACAACAATTCAGCCTTTGATAATATGTTTTATTCATGTTCATGCATAAATATATTGGTGAAAATGGTACTGGGCATACATAAATATGTTAATGACAATTAATATAATAATATATTACTCATAGATTAATATATTCAGCATATTGTTTTATGTTCATACATTAATAACTCAGACTAATTTCTAATTGAAAAATAATTAAAATATCTGCCTCTATATAATTTAGTAATATTGTTAACATTCGCAGGAAACCAAAAGTAGCAAACGTTTGGGTTTTACTGAAAATTAAATCAATAGTGAAGCAACAGCAATTCAGCCTTTGATAATATGTTTTATTCATGTTCATACATTAATATATTGGTGAAAATGATACTGATCATACATAAATATGTTAATGACAATTAATGTAATAGTATATTGTTCATACATTAATATGTTCAGCATATTGTTTTACGTTCATACATTAAAGCTCAGACTAATTTAGGCGCATTCAACCTAAATTTCACCAGTATAGGAAAATGAAGTAGATTTTAATATATACCTAAATTAAAATTAAGCCGAATCGCATCAGTATCCCTCAAGGCTGTTGGTTACTGATGCTTATACAATGCTTAAGGCTTAAAGTTTGCCATTGCCACCGATGACCTAAAGGGTGAAGGACATTTAGGATCAACTAACAGATCAATGGGGTGGAGCAGTTCAGTAAACTCGACTAGATTTAAAAATTAAATTAAATCAATGGACTCTATTGCCTTCACAATTATTAATCAACGGTGTCAAGTTGTTGAGGGTAAACTGAGATCAAGCCATATGACACAAGTATGGGTCAGTAAAATAAATTTAGTTATGTATTAAAATCAAAACAAATTTGGCGCAGACCAGTGCACATCAAAGCTGTTGGTTATAAGTGAGTTGAAACTGATGTAAGGCAAAAGAGAAAGTTAACATAAATTTTGAAATTAAAATTGATATTAAGCCTACTGGTTATAGCAAATTGTGTTGGTGATATATTACACACATGTCAGTGTGCTGGAGAGTAGTAAAGTAAAAAAAAATAAAAGTAAAATTAACTCGAAGTATGCAGATGTTGCTCATCAGTGATGTGCAAATGCAGGACAAATTAGAAATCAATCTCTATCCCAGTGTAAGCCAATGGAATAATTGTATATTTATTTAAAGTAGAATCAAATTGGAGCACACTGCTACACCCCAATGTTTTGTCCCTCTGACCTACAGGTTGCAGACCTTTCGAGGTCAAGTACCACACTGAGAAATTACAATAAATTTATATAGCTATTAAATTTAAGTAAATGGACACTGGTTTCCGTGAGAAATGTTACTGATCTGTAATCTCCAATTTTAATTTCAATTAGCGTCAACCCATATATTAATGTGTGGCAATAATCTAATAATAAATCTGGATATTTATTTAAATTAAAATTACTCCGAATCACATACAGAAGTGAGTTTATAAGGTCGTACAAGTCGCAATCAAAATAGGGTCTAGACATGGGCCAACTCATAGATCACCCGTGTGGAGTGCAGAAAATTTAAATTGAGTGCTTAATTCAAATTGAAACGTAGAAGAATTAATACTCGGGAAGGCTGTTGGTTACTGGTGACCTACAAGACGGTGGTTACTGTCTGATAGTTTGTAGAGTCATTAGGCTATTTTGTAGCAGCAGACCGGAAAAATGAGCAACACCTCACCGGAACTCAAACCTTTCGAATAAGCGCCGAGTGTACTACCGTTACACCACGAAGGCATGCTAGAAGGAGGAAGAAAATACTCTATATACTCTCCCTTTAAAGGGCGACTAGGGATGATGTGACTCAGTCGCCAAATCTTGTTGGTGACGAATTGTCGTCCACCACCTTTTAGTTCAGGAACCACTAATAGAGTCATTAAGATGTTTTTGGGTCAGGAGACGTGAAAAAAGAACAATGCTCTCGCCAGGATTGGAACCTGGACCTCTGGAATACGCCGTGGGTTACCGTTACAGACAGGCATGCTGGAAGGAGGGAGAAAATATGTTATTAGTTTATTGGTTGATTAGAAGTAATCTACATTGACACAAATAAGGTATGTCACCAGTGTGGAACGGTGTAGTAAATTTAAATATAGTATTTTGAAAATCAGATTAAATAAATAATAAATAAAATAAAATTATTGATCACAGATAAGCTACAGATAGATGGTCACAAGTCAGGCAATTTTGACACATTTTAAAAGCAAAATTTAAGCCTTAAGCATGAGGTCCCTCTTGAAGTAATCGTTAACCAGTGAGCTATGTCTACCAGAAATCAGCTCATTAGATGCGCTAAAAATTAGACAAACGATTAAAATTAAATGAAACTGGAGAACACCGATGACAGTAACTAAAAGACTGGAAATCATTAAACTCATGTTTACCGATGATAGTCTAGGCCTTTGGTTTCTGGTGACCTACGCGTCTTCAGCCATCAGGAAAGTGCAGTGCGATGTTGCTGCTGTTGACATATTTGGCAAGGTAAATAAGTAACTTCTTGACAGCGTAACGTAACGTAACTTGTTGATAACGTAACAAAACGATCAAAACGATTTTTGAAAACCTACGCTAAAGTTCCTAACATCAAAATTATGTAGAGTAAAAAAAGCCTCTGCTTTAACCAAGATTTGCATTTAGCAGGAAAGTGTTCAGCAATATGTTTTCATAAAGAAGAATAAAACAAGTACACGTAATGTCAAATTTCTGTATTTAGAAGAATATTTAGCAAAGAAATGTGTTCAGAATCTGAATATGCTTAATATATAAATATAACAAAGTCATGAAAATGGTGTTACAATATGTATATGTACACTGCGCAAAAAAAGGGGTGGCAGTTTTACATCTCCCGTTCTACTGAGCCGATTCACGAAATTCAAGTTTGCGTTTTTCCTGTCTCGAAAGCGTAACTTAGGATATATATTAGATTTATATATAGCATTGTCCTAACCTAGGTATTCTGAGACAAAATCGGACTTTTTCTCAAGTAGCATACCAAATGTTTTCCATATTTCGATTCTACGACTTTAATTATGCCTATTTTGTAATTTTTGGTGTGAAATTTAGGGAGAAATTTAAAAATTTATCTTGGCGGATTTCAGCTTGCGCCAAGAATAATTCACTTGGTGAACTTTTTAATTTATAGAAAATTATTTTACTTTCCTTTTTTTCATTGCCCACGAGCTGATAAAAAGGCATCGTTCATATTTTCAAATAATTTTAATAGAGTTCGCAAACAAAATTTTCGTTATTATCGCTTACAATAAATACGTCAAATTTCAAAAAGCTCTAAAATGTAAATTCCCGTATATCATAGGAAACTGTAATTTTTTGCAGGTATGCCTAGAAATGCATCTACTTCAAGATGACGGAAAACATTTTATACGTCATAATTCAAAATTTTTTTCGAAAAATTTATAAAAATTATTTAAAAATACAAATTTAAAAAATAAATCATAAAAGTTAGGGAATTTTATTTGAAATGAAACTAAATAACGAAATATGAAAGGAAGTATCAAATAAGTTTAATAAAAACATAGATATTAATGAATATATACCAAATTCAATTAACATTGAGGAGCTAAAATTTTGCGAGCTAATTTAATAAAAACCTACTCTTTGGATTTTTACAAAACTTGGCAGTTTGGCGTAATTTGAGTCGTTGAACGAAATACGGAAAAGAACTGACATGTCATTTCAGAAAAAGTCTGATTTTATGTTAAAATACCTATATTAGAACAATGCTATATATAAATGTAATACATATCCTAAAATGCGCTTTTGAGACATGAAACACGCAAGCTGAATTTTGTCAATCGGCCCAGTAGAATGGAAGATATAGAACTGTCCAATTTTTTTTTTTTTTTTTTTTTTTTTTTTTTTTTTGCGCAGTGTACATATTCTTTTCAAATAAACGTAATAAAATTATGAAAATAATACTTCAATTTGTAAATTCATTTCTTTGCTTTCTAGCGTTTGTTTGAAATGACTTACGAAACTAAAACAAGGATAAAGCAATAAGCACGTTTATTCAGATGCCCAAGGGCTGAAGGTGTAAGCGATGCTACATATGTTTGTGTAAAATTAATCGTGATATAAACACTGATTTTATTCTAATGGAGTAGTAAAATTTATTAACTCTTTAGAGTCACCTAGAAACTCAAATAATGTTTTAAAATATGGTAACTTTCTTCCTTCAGCTCTGTAATGATTTAGAGCGAATCTAGATTTTGAGGAGAAGACTGTTACTTTTGGTTACGTAGCGTGCAGAGCTACGACATTAAGAACAAAAAGGAAACAGTATATCCTTATCTTTCATCTGTTATCAGACCTATAACTCATGGACTTGATGTGCCTGTACCTAGTCCATGAAAGAACCTGCTTCGCTTTCTTCTAGTTCTGATTTGGAGGTTAACAGAAACGATGATAGATTTTTTTCCACAGCTGCAAAGTTCCCAGACGCAACTTTTCAAGAAAAGTGAATTAAGTGGCCTAAGTCAAGGACTTCGATGTTCTAAAGGAATCAGTCCAAGTTTCAGGGTCTGGATTCCGGGAGGGGGGGGTTAAAATTTGTTCTGTTCTGAAACTTTATTTTACGGTACACAGGACAAATTATGAATTTTCGCATAATTTGTCCAAGCAAAATCTTCAAATATTCGAGTTTTATAGCTTAGTAACGAAATTAGCTTTCTGTTGCTCTGAAGGAAATGTCTGATCAAGTTTAAAAATCTCTTTTCTTTCTATCTCTGTTTTAGAAATCTTGAAAAATCCGTAAAAACTGTTTATATAAGTATAATTCTTTGAACTGATGTTCTTGATCCATATTAATAAGCGTGAAGAACCATCAACAAGGAGTGAGTTTAAAAAATGCAAAGGCAATGGGCTTTGTATTTGAATCATTGATTATTTCAACAATTTTAGAATCAGGCTTATGTTTTGAGCGTTACCTAACGATTCGTTTTACTTTCAAGGCCCTTAGAGGAATTAAAATTTTTTGAAAGACCCAATGCATTTTAATGGAGGACTTTCGTTGGAATATGAAATAAAAATAATGCATCCGGGAAGCTTAAGGTAAAAATTCATTATGATTTCGATTCGAAGTTAAAAGTCTAAGGCTTCTGAAAAATAGGATTTACTTTAAAATCTGCATCACATCTGATGATATTTGTTTGAGATAAAAGTGAGAATGGATATTTACTTTGTGATATTTATTATTTTCTACAATTCTCATGTGCATTTTCCAATAGATTAAAGGTGCGTCCACGCTAAACACATTTTTTTCTCTTCGTCTTTTCTACTATAAGGTGTCAGATCTGATGTATCCAGAAATAGGTTTCAACTCTCATGCGGATACAATCATTAAGTACCAAGCGTTCAGCATCATCTAGAATGAGTATAATTTTCGCAAAAGATTTTCATACATTAAATTGATAAATAAATAAAGTTTAAGGAAACATGCAACGCATATTTAGTTTAAACAGTACATCTATATGTGATACGAATTTGATATCATATACATTTAATCTTTTGATTTCCGAAGCTATTTTTATGACAATCTATTTTAAAAGATATATGTCTGAATTACCATAAGAGAATCATCAGAAGTTCACGTATAAGAAAAGGTTGCTGATATACATGTTTGAACTCTGCAGTCTGGCGATAATCGCCATTCACATCGTTAGACTTCTTCTGTGAATCTGCATAATTTTTAAAATCGTTGAGACTTGAACGAAAATAGTAATTAGTTAGCTATTTTAAATTCACATGCAAGCGTACATTTGTATATGCATGTTTATGAGTACATTTAAATATAATTGTTTACGATGTGATGCGTAACAGATCTTCAGAAAGCAGATATATTTTTATAAGTAAAATATATGTAGAAATGTTTTACGAGATTTTCCAGAAATATTCAAGATATTCATGGTTATAGATCGGAGCTGCAATATCGCTGATTAATTCATTTTTAAACTATTAAGATAAAATAATACGCCGGACAAGTATTAATTTAGAAGTCAAACAACGAAAACCAAAGTTATATTTGCAAATTTTCACAGGACTAGTTTCGGGGGTTTTACCGAACTATCAGCCTCAGCTGCCAAAGCGCAAATGACCGAGATAAGATAAGGTGATTAGATTAGATAAGATGAGAATAGCTAAGTAGGACTTACGCTACTGGCACCATCTATTGATGAAACGAGAACTAAAACCTAATTTCCTTAAAGGCTGAAGGCAAAGATGGATTGGAATTAGGGTCGTAACTAGAACAGAAAGATTTTTTTGAATGTGAAACGCCTCTAGAAAATCTAATTCACCGATGGAAAATGTTTTTTGAATAATTTGGCTGCGGAAAAATTGAAAGTGTAATAAATTTAACTTTTAGGCGGTTCATTCTCCTATCAATTAAATTCCGAGTTCCATACTCAAGGACACCATTCCAGATATAAACTCCTGGGATATTTACAAGATTCTTTGCTAGTGGGGTTTAATTTACATTCGTCAAACTAAGAGAGCCTTAAAATTTCGCGTTTAGGAACATGAGGCATGTGTTAGGAAAAGGAAACACAGAAGTCCTCTGTTGCCCAGCATTGTTGGTTCAAAAATCACACTTTCAATTTTTCTGAAGCCAAAATTATTCAAAAAATATTTTCCATCGGTGAATTAGATTTTCTAGAGGCGTTTCACATTCAAAAAATATATTTCTGTTCTTGTTAACGACCTTAATTTCAATCCATCTTTGCCTTCCTCTTTTAAGGAAATTACGTTTCAGTTCTCGTTTCATCAATAGATTGAGCCAGTAGCTTAACTCCTGTTCGGCCATTCTTATCTTATCTTATCCAATCACCTTATCTTATCTCGTTCATTTGTGCTTTGGAAGCTGAGGATGATGTTGCGTAAAACCATAGAAACTAGTCCTGTGAAAATTTGCAAATATAACTCTGATTTTTGTTGTTTGGCTTCTAAATTTATATTAAGAAATGGTTCCGAATATTTTCAACAAGACTATTAAAACAAGACTTTAAATGGAGCTCTTACATCAAGTATGTAGAAAATCTTTAAGAAACAAAATTTTCGTATTATTATTAAAAGTCTCAGGAACCTATATATTGGAGGAATGTCATATATAAGTTAAGAGCAACAGAAATGAAAATTTATTAACTTAAATTTTTTCTTACCCATGATAAGTGAGTCTCGAGAAACGAAGATAAAGGAAAGTCGCAGCAGTTGTACAATATCAGCATTTTTGATTACATTCTAAAGTTATAACAATGTTTCAATTTTAATCAAGGTTGTGTAAAGGTTACTTTAAAAAATTGCTCAAAGTATGCAACTAAGGATCTGCTACCAAATGCCCTGAAGTTCGCTATTTTCAAAAGTGTGGCATAGATACTTAAATTCGGAGTATAATTTCCTTCTTCTGTTTCTGCCTTTTATCAAAATCCACAACTATGCGTGTTTTGCTGATTTCTGTTTTGCATCAAGATGATGACTGGAAATAACTTTTTTGAATAAAAAATCTGTAACTACTCGGCTTCAGGGATTAATTATGAGGAACATTATATTTTTTTCCTCCGAGTGCAAAAGCTGAGAATTCTACGAAAGGCATCTTAATAAATGAGAATTTAGGTATAAACTTATGACGCTGAAGATCACGAAAAACAAAGCATAAACTACAATCACGTTGCTATAATCCAAATAATTCAACATAAGGACATAAGGTATTTTTTGAAGACATAAGGTATTTTTTGACAGATACATAAGGTATCTTTTGAAAGCAGGAGAAATGAAAAATGAGCAATGCCCTCGCCGGGACTCGACTCTCTAATACGCACCGATCGTGCTGGCCGCTACACCACGAAGACATGCTAAGAAGGCGGGAGAAATACCTTACATAATCCTCCTTTTAAAGGGCGACTGGGGATTAGGAGATACATTCGCCAAAACGTGGTGGTGGAGAATCGTCATCCACCACCGTTTTTAGTTCAGGCGCCACTGCAGCGACATTAGGTATTTTTTGAAAGAGGAGAGATGAAAAATAAGCAATGCCCTCGCCGGGACTCGAACCAGCGACCTCTCGAATACTCGTTGAACGTGCTGGCCACAAGTAGAAAATACCTTATAACCTGCTAGACCAGAAATATATTCATCATTAAGTTGTAATCTCTATATATAATTACTTATTTCTTGCGGATTTCTATCCTTTAAATAAAATACCTATGAAAATATGTTTTACGTTTTTAATCCATATTATAAGTTTAAATTAAAATATTCTGATAAATTATATAGTTTTTTTTACAGTTTAGTGTCTCATGCATTTTAGTAATATACATTAAGTCAAGATTCTAAATAGAACTAAGCGACTTATCACTATGTCTAGATAAGCAACCAGAAAAATATGAGAGTTGTAAAAGACACTTTTATTTAAAACTAAGTATTATTAAGTATTTAAAACTAACAGAAGACACACCTGGTGTTTACAACTCAACCATCGTATAACATGTCAGAAAAAATTTAACAATTTATTAATAGAAAGTTTTAAAAAAGTTTTTCCTTACGATTTTAAGTACATATATATGTACTTTGATCTAAAAACAAGGTCAGTATCGAAAATGTAAAAATATTTGATTTTTGCACCAGCTTTAAAATCATGAATTTTATCAGACGGAGAAGATTAAGAGTCCTTCGATTATAAGGGAAAATTTAGTAACTGGATGAACATTTTCTTAAATTCTACGTGTGTGACGCGCCTAAACTAACATAGCCTTTTCTAAAAGCTTAAAAACTAGATGTTGGCTTTTTTTCTAACAAGCCTACTATAAATGCCGTTTATTCGAAAAAGATGGCTATAGATCAATCTTTCCTTTCAATATTTATTAAGAATCTATACTTCCAGTTGAGAAGTTTTTCAAAACATTGCAAAAAAAATAGGGAAGACCCATTTTCAACGGAGAGTGAGGAAAATGTACTATAAAATCTAGGCATAAAGTCTGAGTTTTTAGCTATAGAATCTAAATTTTGCTATAATTCTCTCAGGTGAACTCTGTTTAAGGAAATAAGTATTAAGCTTAAATGAAAAGCATATACAAGAAGTTACATACATTTATTTGTGAAATTCATCGAGAGAGTAGAAAATTAACTAATGAGTTTATATTAATTTTTACTGATCATCATTAAAGAATGTCGAACAGATTTAGAAAGAAGCCGTAAAACGAAAATTGTTTGTTTTCAATGATTAACGATTCTGAGTTGCATAATGCAGTTTTGGATATAAACGTTGTAACTTTTTTCAAATAAATCTTAAATACTATAATATTTTCAACGAATTTGCTCCCTGAAAGTATGTTTTTGTTTTCTATTTAACATATTAAGACAAAATATTTTATTAGTTGAATACGTTTTCTTTTCTGTGACAATCTGAATACCAGCTAGTGGTTTTAGAAAGTTTTCCGCGAAGACATTTCTCTTTTTAAGCAGAACTGATTATACGAAAAAGAAGTCCTTTTCGAAGACCAAATAAAAAAAGAAACTTTATATTTTTGAAGTTTTTTCAGATAATTCATCCCAGTGGCAAAATTATTTAATAAAATCTTCTCCTTATGAGACACTTTCATTTCGAAATACTTTTTTTAAGATTTATATTTAAGTAAAACTTTGTGTTCATTATATACATTATACCATTCATTATATTTAAGCAAAACCTTGTATTCATTATTTACGAACATCCATTATATTCATTACCTAGGCAAACACGAATCTGCTCTCCCTTTTGCTTTGTTTCATTGCGCGTATTTCTGCTGTTTTCTAAATTATTTTCTTCTGCTTTACATTATTCTAAGATATACAGATGCATATTTTCTGACATTTATTAAACATAATCACGAGTTTCTCTCATTGCAATTGTAAGAAATTCCTTATGACGAAATGTGTTCATGACAAAACCGCTGTCAGCACTATTCAGTTTGATATTAGAAGGTTTTCAAGTCTAATTACCTGGAGGATAAGGTTATGTTTTAAGTTTCCCATTCACAAAACATGACAGCTGGTTTTGGTCACACAGAGAGTCTTTGTAGATAATAACAACTATTGTCTGTCTACACCGTTATCGGTCATTTGCTCTATTTGATAGAAAGGAAAAAGCAAACTGTCTCCATTAGCATTTTGAGGACCATGGTGGTAGTATGATTTTGTCCAGCTCTATCCTTACTTTGATCAAGAGCTCCTTTCGGAATGATATCAGAAGGATAAATGAATGAAAATTAAAGAAAAAAAAATCAAAGGAGAAATATGAAACTCTTGGTGTGGAAATTGAGAATCGTGTACTCCTCTTGCTTTACCATTATTCTGTGAAAAAGGATTTTGAATGGAAAGACTTTTAAGTAGTTCCAATCAGTAGGTGGATAGATGGCAAAAATCTATGGCTCTTCAGCGTAAACTGCAGCTTTTACGGACTAGTTATTAAAATAATTATATGCAAGAATGCTCATAAATCAGTTTTTCTCAAAATTAAAAATATTAAAATCACTTTAGTTATCTTGCAAATTTGTGGCTTTTTGAGTCGTAGAAATGCATATTTTTTAACATACCGTTACCCTTTTAGATGAATTTGTTACCCTTGAGAGTATCTGAATAAACTGACATTTTCTTTCTATTTACATTTTTTACCCAGTAAATTTTCTTCATAAATGTGAGAAGAATAATAAAAATTTTAGAGAAAATTAATGTTGTTTGAGAAGTTAACTGAGTGACTGATTCAGTGCCTGATATACTTGTACCTACAGCATTTTGTTCCTTCTGTGTTAATAATCAGGCGTTGATTTAGATATGACGGAACTTAATTATTGTTCATCATGACTACTGTATCGTAGCAATGAAAGTCAGCATTTACGTAATGATTAAGAACAGAAAAACTGAGAAATTTACAGGTTCTATTTTTTTTCTTATACATACTAAGTTTTAAATCTTTCTTACTTTTGTTTTCTTAGAAAAAATTTGAGAATGAGCTGGATTATTCGCGATTAATTAGCAATTCAGAATCCTGCAAAGAGAGAGAGTAAGATCACTAAATGACAAAAAGTTTTTAGTTGGTTTCTAGTACTTTCTCACTAGTATAGGTTAGAATCCGAATTATAATAATTTGATAATGGTTTTAATATTTTCTATGAAATTCAAATTAAACTGTTTTATGTACAAATGTGTTTGAAATTTATTCTGATACTTAACACTAGATGGCGCTCGTTGTATAGAAAAATGAGCAATCGAACGTTGCACTCTTTTCCATGGTCCCTTGCTCTTTCCAATTAAAAGTTTCAAGGAAACTTTAAATGATTTATAATAGTGAAGTCTGCATTGCGGTATTACGGCTACCTTATTAATGAAGGTCTGTGAATAACATTGTTGCATTGATGAGAGATATTCTAGTCTGATAACAGAGCTTTCATCATTAAACTAAATTAAACAGACCAGCTAAGGAAATATTTTAAAAGGAACATAATATTCAATATCTACTTCATTTCCAGCTGTGAGATTTTCCATAGTAAAAGGTAATGAATGATTTGGTATGTGAAAATGTGAAGAACAGTTATTTATCTCTGCAAACTCAGAAAGAAATTTTAATATGATTCACTTTTTTATTGAAATGCTATGAAACATATTTCATATGATTCAAATAATAACCTTTGGCAAACGCTAACAACTATGACGCAAAATGCTTATTATATCAGTTCAATGAGAAAATTTAAAAGTGATGTATGTATATATTTTCTCCGTTATTTACAAATTCAAAAATTGCAGAGGCAGGGTGCTTAGGTGTTTGTCCTACTTCATAAACTTGTTTGTTCAGACTTCTATTATAGCGTTCAAGAGAAACAATTTTTCCTGCATCATATTAAAAATTACTGATGGGATATCTTGAATGGAAATAAGTATCATCTTTTCTAAGTTCTGTTTATAGCGAGAACAAGTAAAACTAAATAAGTCAGGATGAAGCTCTTAATAATCATGCAGCCTAAAAATAGGTGTTTATAAGATGCTATGCCGCTCTCAAACCTTTGTGTTGGCGCTATTTATTATAATTTCTAAAGAAATATATGCGCGCACATTTTATATATTAAAATAAGCCTGCATGCGAAATAATTTATAAACATAGTTTAAATTTTGTTTTCATTATTTTCACGTGCAGCTTGATTTTATTTTCTAGTCAAACCAAGCCGCATAAAAACTCCTAAAGGGCTGGAAAAAGAAAGGAGCCAATAAATGTAATTATTGAGCCTTAGTGCTGCGTCTGATCGGAAACGCCGTTATTGAAATTTCTGAAAAATGAAAACGTGTTTAAATGTCTTTGAATATATATATATATATATTTAATGGCGAAAAATAAAACATACTTTCTAATATGAAAAGTCTATTTCCTTAAAATGAAATTAAATAGTAGAAAAAATTAATAACGGCAGTAAACGGAATGTGTCACGTATGCACTGTTCTTTCATTCTGTTCATACATGTTTAGAAACTGTATTATATAATATGTAATGCGTAACCTGACTATGAAGTTGCAAAATGTGAATATGTGTTTAAAAAGCCTAAAATGTGATTTTGTATTTTGTAGGCCTTTGCAATGGGCAAAATATGTTTCTTTAATATGAAATTAATCACTAACAAGAAATCATTAGCGCAGAATAAGAGAAATGACTCACCTATCTTTATAGTTGATCTATACTTTCATCTTGTTCTTAAATGTTTAGAAACTGTATTCCAAAGAATTTGTTATGTGCAGTTTGATAAAACTTTGTTAAATATGAATTTATATTTATGAATTGTAAAATGTGATTTTGTGTCTGACATATGTAATATGTCAGACACAAAATCACATAACATCTGCAATACATAAAATATGTTTTTTTAATTTGAAATTAATAAGCATTTAATAGAGCACATTAAGGGAAATGTCTTATGTTTCTATCTAAATGCCCTGTTATTTAACGTTATTCATAATGTTTAGAAATTGTACTATTGAAAAAGAAGTTTAAGATTATGTGTATGTGTATACAAAGTAGAAAATGTGTTTTTGTATGTGACATATTATGTAACCTTTGTAACGTACAAAATATGTTTTTTTGTGTGACATATTATGTAACTTCTGTAATATGCAAAATATGCTTTTTAAATGTGAAGTTAGTAATTCGTAACAAGAATTTTATAGCTCACTGTAAGCCGAAAGTGTGCATCTTCATCAATGCTCTATTCTACCACAAAATTCAGAAACATTTAAAAATTGTATTATTGGAAAAGAAATTGTAAGATTATAGTAATGCGTTTAGAATATAAAAAATGTGATTTTTCTCTAACGTGCTAATCTATGTATATGTATTTTGTAATGTACTTTTCCATGGGATAGGTAATAAAAACTGAAAGCTCAAAGCGACCTATCCTCCTGTTAACTGTATTGTAGAAGAGTAAAAAGAAACCAAAAATGTCAAAAGACTACAAAATAGTTAAAGATCTTGCAACCGAGAGAATTTATGCCAGGATGTTGGAACAGTAATAAACTAAAAAAATAATTAAGTATGGGAAAATTGCCATTACTTATAAAGTAAGCTAAAAATCTGTTTTATGGTTTCAATCAAAAGGATAGCATCCAACTGAAAATAACGAAAGTAGTAAGTAGTTTCACAAATATGTAAGGACTGGAAACATTGGCGCTAATTAAAAGCTATTAAAAAACTAATTTGAAGTTACATAGCCGTTTGCATTATACGGCTTTTTTCCCAGAAGTAACTGTCCGATCATGTAGTATTTATTTTAAGATTATTTCCCAAGTTTATCCACTAAAAACATTAGATTTGATGTTGCAGTTACGATATCTATCAACATATCGTTTTTCTCAACTGAAATTTGAAGATCTAACTCATAAGTTTCTCACCTATTGTATTAATGTGCACATCTGGAAGATTAATGGCTTATGTTGGGAATTGTATTTGATAGAACAGATAAGTGAACAACATCAGTAGTATATAAAATCAAATATTACTTCGGTCTACAAACAATAATAGATAATAACAGTAAGTCAATAGTTAAAGTCCCGAAGCATGTTCCATTTTCCTTAACTTCAATTGTATATGAAAGAAACGAAAAATCTTCGATGATTAAAACACGTATTGTTCCAGATGTATTCATCATAAGAATTTTCAATTTATACATTTTAGTAAAGTGATAGGGAAAACAAGTATCAGAGCTAAAAGACATGAAATAAAGTTTTCAACATTTGCTTTCTAGAAGTATTTGACATAATTTCTCTGATAACCCATATAAACTCAAACAACCTTTATTAAATGCCAAACATGCTCGGTTCTATTCAGTTCCACAACTCGATAAATTTCGTGATTGTTTAACAAGAATAGTTTTTCTTCATAAGTTCCTTCCAAAGTCGCCACTCAAAAGCATATGTTTTTCACATGCTTAATCATCATCGACAATTTATTTATTCAGTCAATGCAAAAAACAGAGTATATGCATTACTTTAAAACATTATTGATATGTTTATTTCCTTCGAGTATTAAGTAGTAGCAAATTAAGACACTTACACGTACTTGAAAATTTCGCATTATAAAATTAAATAGATGGTATTTTATACAGTAGTTTTCACGTACAAATAAATAATTATAGCTAAATGAATAAATAATCTTACATAATTTAAATGGATTTCATTGTTTAAAAGTTCCTTTACCTGTTCAGGATGTCAAAAATAAAAAAAACATTTTAACGGTAATTTAAGAAATTTTCGCTTTAAAAAATTCGAAATGGTCCAAATATTTCAAGAAAGAAAATCACGCAATTGTTTTTAGAATGTGAAAAAAATCATAACTCTCGTATTTAAAATTTCTTTCTTATATTAACCTAAATGGACTTGTTAATTATCTATTTTTAGTACTTAGAAACCTACATTTAAATGTAATTTATTTTTTTTTGTACCTAAACGCTAAAACACGATAGAAAATAGTGTATTACATTGTTATCGTTTTGTTAGTTATCAGTAAATGAATGTTTCTTTAAATTATAATATTAAAGTCGAAGTATCATACAGCGACTAAATTAATTATGGACTGAAATCAGACTTAATGGAAAACTTTCTAATGAAATCCCTATCTGAATAATATTAAACCAATAAAAGAAGAATCAAATATCTACTTTATGCATATTAAGAAAAAGCATATATAATAAACTAAATCTGACATTTTAAACATTAGAATTATAATTTGAAATTTCAAACTAAACTTATACAATATTCGGAACGCTTACTAATCTAACTCACTAATTTTATGCTTACTAAGCAGAGGTTAGTGTGATGGAGTTTTGGATCGTGGAAGGTCCAAGAAAAATACGAAGGTCCAAGAAAAAAATTGATTCTAAATTATTTACTTGGTTTTACGCTCAACCAAGGTAACATTTTATCAATTAGATTTCTCAGTATTCTGACGACAGACGAAAATAACAAACACTTCAGTTTTCGAAGATGTGGACCTTACAAAAAAAATGAAACATACCATAACAGTAATGGATGAGCAAATGTCATTAAACAGAAATCCTTTTCCTAAAGCGTCGGAGATAGGGGAAGAGAGCTTTACCCCATCTTTATATCTGTAGTTTCTGATGCATTGTGTGTACGTGCAAGAGCTGTTCCTCTAAACCTACACTCTTCTGTCTTCCTATCCCTACTATGAGAGCAGAATAGGGATAACTCAGAAAGGCTAATGACACGAAGGGAGGCGACATATATTTTTGTGCCATTAGCATGATTGATACGGCAAATAAAGTCTAAGGCCATACGAAGGAGGACTTTTTTTTCGAAGTCTTGAAAAAGCTTCAAACGAACGCAAGAGAATGCATTGGAGGTTAAAAAATATGATGAAAAAAAGATATATGTGCAGGGAGATAGATATAAAGATGAATGTGATCTTTTTGAGGATAAGTTGTATACGTCAACTTGGCTCTTTGAAAGCCTTTTTCGAGGCTAGTATTAAAGTAGTTCAAGTGTATTTCTGAATGATTATATAAAGATATTGCTTTGGGAGAATTGAGGGGACAAAAATATATCCTCTTGCGATTTGAATACTTCTTTTGTGTTACACATTATCTATTTTTGTTGAAGTAACTGCTATCTCCTTTTGAAGGTGAATGTGCTTATAATTTGGACGTTTTTCCTTAAAAGGTTTCTAACAAATTAATTAAGCAATTTAAATCTTAGTTGGTGTTTACTTAAACATATATGCTTACACACATACATGCATATATATATAGTAAAAACATTTAGATGATACTTACAGAGACAGACACATTATTAAGTATATCCTTCAATTTTTTCCATACGAAAAAATTGAAGGATATACTTAATAACATCATTTTCAGATTTTGATTTCATTTTAATTTGCTTTGAGGAGCCATTTTTAATTTGCGTTGAGGATAAAATGGAATGACTCGATGTTGATTTTTTCCCATTAAATGTTATCGAAATATATCCTTTTGTGATTCAATGGTATGTAATGCTCTTTAAAACAATTTCTTTTACAATTGCTATACCAAAAGAATTTTGACACAAATAATATATAAGTTTTGAAAGGTTAGAAATAAGTTATTAATATTCTCATGCCGTTTTAAATGCTAAAAATTGCTAACCTAAAAATCATACCAAAAATTCATCAAACTAGAAATATTTTTAGTTTTTAAATTATGAAAGTAAAGTTAGGAATGGAGTATGTGTCATTACTGAAGCTCACCAGTGTTTTCTAGAGCACAAGTTCTGTAAAATTCTGTGAATAAGATCTCTTTATTCACACAAATTATATTGATCAATACTTTTCACAATAATCTGAATGTAAAGCCTCTTCACGTAATCTATCAACATCAGAAATCTTTTTCTAAGATGATATTTTACTGTTAATTAAATACAAATGCAATCATTTCACACTTCATAATGTGTACGGCCCTCTGAGTATAATTTCCAGTTTTAATACTAAATACCTCTGTCACATGTTTTCCATTGGGTGGTCCCACGTTTTGCATTTTGGTTTTTCTAATGAGTATAAAATTTTCCTAAAGACAATTATTAAGATTGAAGGAAAGCGTAAAAGGTTAGGTTTCATAATTTTGACGAAATTAATTAGTTTTGCATTTAAAAATACTAAAACAGGAATATTTGCATCTTTTAAACCATATTTGTAACTGGAAGTATAAGCCAATGACAACGGTTGTGAAAATAAAGGAGAGGTAAACACTATATGTATATATATATATAGAGAGAAAGTGAGACAGTAAGTAGACAGAGAAAGAGTATATTTTCCTTTTTAAACATTTTGTACGAGATGTATGTGTGCGGGTTTACCAATAATGAACGTATTACTTTTCCAAAATTAGAAATCTCCCATTTAGAGCTACCTATAGCCTTAACTTGTCATGAGAAAAGTGTGAACATTTGTGTATGACAGAATTAAGAGATGAGAAAGACATTTAGCAAAAAGGGAATTAGTTACAAATATTGCCACTAAAGAACGGGTTACATTGAAACGCCTATAGTTTAAATGAAAATGTTTTCAACACCATACAGCAACTGCTATAAAATAAGGAAATATTTGCAGATAAATTGTTTTCAGGGCAATCATCACTTATAATGCTTTTGTTTGCAGGATCTTATTGTGTTGGTTAAATATTTTTATCAAAACGCCGATTTGGCACAATCTGCTTTAACTTTCACATGAATTATGAGTGTTTCACATTAATACGCCGCCTAATCTCAATAACCGCAACGAATTTCGTTTACTGCGAAATGTTTTCCCCATCCCTTTATTCAGCCATTCACAAAGTTTAGCACTTTTCTAATGAACGGGTACGGCTATTATAGGCAGCTCTGAATAGGGCAGCTTTAATTATGGACATTTTAAATATGTATGTGAATCTGCATTTTTCTTTTTATACCGAAAGAGAACTACAGAACAAAGTAAAACATTCATTTTGTCAAACAGATGCAACTTAAGGAAAGAGATGAGACTAAAATCTTTTGCTCCTTAATAAAAAAGTGATATTTCATTCAGTAGTCTCTTCAATGCTCAACCATATTTTCCAATAATCCTAAATAGAAATATAAATTATCGTTCGCGACATACTGTAATGCATGAAAATGTAGCACCAAATGTAGCATGCTGCCACTGCCTCCCTCAACATATAACTGACATCTAGACACATTTGAATGCGGTATCTCACGTTGTCAAATGTCTTTCAGGTATTACTCATTAATTGTCCTGATTGCTTCTGATATTGCCTTCTATGTCGAGCAATGAGAAAGCCTTATTTTATTGCTTATTTTATTGTTGCCTAATTTATACAACATTTTAAATAATTCCATGAGAAAAAGTCGTAAGGTAGTGAAGCGGATGGATGAAGAGGCAAGATAATTTGGAGAAAGAAGCATACGCGGATACGCCATTGGAGAGAAATCCCGACTTGTCAAATTATGTCACAAGCAGTTATCCCTGCACGGGGGCCATGTTAATCCTCTCTGTATCATTCCAAATATAGAATATATATTGCGGAAGCAAGAGCAGGGCATTATAAAGAATATAAGTGCTGGGCATTTCATGAAATTCAGAGTGATTTGTATAAAAGTGTTGGGCATTTCATGAGATTCAGGGTGATTTGAATATGATAACATCTTGTTTCTATCTAGAACGGCCAAAAAAGTTTCTTGGTTCATTTGAGACATTTACTTAAGCTAGAGACTGCGCATGTAAGAAGACAGTTTAAAGTAGGTCAGATTATTTAATATAACAAAAGCATATGAGGTCTATCTGCCTTCAAGGGGATTGATGCTTTCGTAGAGAATTTTTGAAGAAAAACTGGCTTGTATTCACTTTACACAAAGAAACCGCGAAAATGATTCTTGCGGCTAACTCAAGTGCATCTGTTAGCATTCAGCTGTCTTAACGATTCGACCACTGATGGGGGCCTATATAGTAAATTTATAGATGATAAAATAACTTTCTAATAATTTTGGCCACTAACAGAAATAATTTCTTTGATTTCAAAGTCTAGTAAACACGGCTAAATGAAAGCAAAATTCTGTGTAAACCTGATGATCATTATTCTAATTTGCCTAAAGGTTTTAATTTACTTAACGTCATTAATTTATTCTTTTATGACGAGTTAGCTTATGGAGAAGTTAATTTGGAGTCGACTCATTTTGTAATTTTAATGAAGGAATTTTTTTCGTTTATTTTTATGAGACTTGAAAAGGTATTTACATTTCATATAAATCATCGACGAAAACAAATAAAAATAAATAAGAAATAGAAAAAAATGAAAGTTCACAGCTTATGCCGCATTTTGTGCTCGGTCAAAATCAAAATACGCCAAAGATACGATAGAAAAAAATTATCTATTCTATCGCTTATTACTTAATTTCCCACTACTCAGATTGCAAAACTTCTTAAAGAATTCGTCTTTTGATCTTCATCATTAGGCAAGATATTTTTTGGAAAATATTTGTTTTCAACGAGTTTTTGCAATGGATATTAAAAACGGTCCCCCTCACTGAAATCGGATTAAGTGATGTTTTTTCCCCTTCATAGCAGAAATGGTATTTACGGGGAGTAAATTGCAAAAATCTTGTGAAGTAAAATAAGCACTTACAAGAACAAAATACGGTTGAAAGTGGAATTTCGTGATAAAAGTTTTTATTATAAAAAGCATATTTTCTTTTTTTCCGATTTAATATATTTTATGGCTTGCATTCGAGCACCTTTTTAAATTGTTTCTTAAAATACGTCTTTCAAATTAGACATATATTATTCTATCTGAAAAAAGTATTAAAAATTAAATAATACTAAAAGTTAGGTATCTTATTCTTTAATTTCATTTATTTCTTTAGGATTATCCGTGTATTACTCATTGGTTGTAGATAAATTAAGTACATTTTTTTTACTGTTAAGAAGATTACTCGAAATAATTTAACTTTACCAGGGATGATAAATCATTTATAGAGATTCGCGAATGAAACCAGGTAAAAATGGAACAATTATTGCATGCTTTCGAAGTCTTCCTGTTGCGTTTTATACTTCTAAGAATTTATTCCACAACTTCTACGGTTTCGTGCTTACAAAGTATGATGTACTAAGTACTAAAATGTTTTCGTGAAAGAGAAGATGGCCTGCAGTAACTTCACACATGAGAAAACTCCGAAAACATAATAATGCAGGCAAATGTGTCGTGGATTTTAATCATTCACCCAGTGATTATATTAATGAAAAAGAAAGCTTTAAAGACTCAAAACCTAACATACATTAGTTAACTATTCGTTGTGATTACCTGGTTGGTTACTTAAGTAGGAAACTCCATCCGATATAATTTAACTTTACAGGAATGATAAATCATTTAAAGAGATTCGCGAATGAAAGCAGGTGAAAATGTAACAATTATTGTATGCTTTAGAAGTCTTCCCTAGAACATTCTTGCATTTAACCCTACTCTGAAACCATTTCTAAAATAATAAAAGTATTGTTGAGTATTATGCTTTTCAGAATTTATTCAACAACTTCTACGGCTTCATGCTTACGTACTAAGTATTAAGAGAAATAAAAATTACTGACTAAAGGAAAGAAGAAATAAAATATTTCTAAGTACTAAAAGAAATACTAATAATAACTAAGTACTAATAATAATTACTAAATACCAGAAGAAATAAATGAATTGTGATGCACATGCATACAAAATACTAAAAGAAATCCCAAATCCAAATCAAGTGAACACAGAAGTAAATCGACTTTTTTTGTTGTTGTTGCTGCAGAAAGTTCTGCATTTGTACAGCAGTCAGCAACTGCATTTTTGGAGAGCTCAAAAACCAGATTATTAGTTTAATTTTGTATCATTGTTCAAGTACCGTTGTCGGAAGAATATTTTGTCTTATCAGCTTCAGAATTAAAAGCTGGCTCCTTTCAAAACCAAGAGATGAGACATTTTTGTTGTTTTCTAACTTGTTTCCATTGGCAGTGTTGCCTAAGCAAAGAACGCAGCTGTCGATTTCTGCTTCATCTACCATTGTAGATACGTATTCAGATTTTATGGTCTGTAACGGCCTTCCAAGCTTTCCCTTTTTACGGTATAACCCCTTTTTACGGTATTTCAAGAACAAATTTGCACCAGTGCACATGATTTTCTATCACTGTGCTCATCAGTAGGAGGATAGAATACCAACCTAGAAAAATGTTCTCTGAACTAAGCGTAATATGAAGAACAAAGCTGACATTTCCCCATCTCATATTTAGGTATCCACAGTATACACATAGCATATATAACGATATTCAGTTATGATTCTCTGTAGCAACAACATTTTTGGCTATGACTGAAAGCATGCAGATGGCATTTACGTGAGTTATCTTGCTGGGAATTATTTTCCGGTATCAAATGAGCACATCATCTAAATGGCGTGGCAAATGGTAATGTTGTACGTCCGAAACTTGGTATTAAACTTTTATCAGGTATTTTCTCCATCCTTTCTGCCTGCCATCGTGATGTAATTGGAAGCATACTCGACGCATATTCGAGAGGTCCAGAGTTCGAGTCCCGGTGAGGGCAGTGCACATTATTCACGTCTCCTGCTTCAAAACACCTAATGACTCACTAACAATAGTGCCCTAACTAAAATGTTAGATTAATGATTTGGCGATTAGGTCCCCTCATCCCCAGTCGTCTTTAAAGGAGAAGTATATAAAGTATTTCCTCCCTCCTTTCTGCACGCCATCATGGTGTAATTGGAAGCATACTGGACGCATATTCGAGCCTCGGCTAGATTAGTGTGTATTTTTCGTGTCTCCTGCATCAAAAAACTCCTTTTTTAACAATATAAAAATAAATCTCAAATTCGTTTTTGCTCAGTAGCATAGTTTTCTTCCAACATGGTTACAGATTGGTATGAACGTCTTTCTTTATATTTCTCGCAGGTATCTGTCAAAAGCGTTTTTAAGCTACGAATTTAAGACATACGGTAGTACGTGCTTATGCGTATATTAGAAGGGTATTGTAGTATTAAATTTTTATCTTTTACATAATGTAAAATTTCGAAAGTATGTGACTTAAGTCAATGGTTTCAATACTTAGTGCAAAATGTGACTTAAGTTATCATGGTTTCAATACTGCTGCAATGCGTAAGTAAGCAGTTTCCCAAAAATCAACTAAATTGAGTCATATGAATTGAAAATTGTTTTGCATATTAATTTTTCTGTGCAATTCCTTATATAATCAATTACGTAAGCGAAGAAAAACGTCATTCATTAGATGTTAAGAGTTTAATTTTTGAGTTATTTGAATTACTTGCCATTAATTTCAATTAAATCTATTCATACGAAAAATAGGAAAATAAATGTCTGCTTTAATGATTTCCTAAAAGGTGCTAGCCTGCAGTAACATGAGGAAATTTGGAAAACAAGATTATGCAGACAACTGAACTATAAATGTGTTATAGATTGTAATCATTCACTCAATAATTGTATTAACCAAAAGAAAAGCTTTAAAGACTCAAAACTTAGCACACAATAGTAACCATTCGTGGTGATTATCACGTTGGTTAATTAAGTAGGAAACTTATGCCAAATCTGTCTGCTTAAGAAATGAGATGCTTTTGTACAGGTCATTCTAAATCTTCGGATAAGTTTAGGAGATGCGCGTTTCTATATTTTCTCAAATGCTTCATTATTTGTATCATTTTGAATTCAAAATGCGGTTGATTAATTGGTTTGATTTTTTTATTAAAGCAAAATATGAGAGTTACATCTATCTGAGAAGCCTATACAGAGCCAATTCACGAAAATTATTATGGAAATTGCTTCACTACTTTAATACGGAATCAAATTTTAATTATAATTATTTCCAGCTTTTACTACTGTACCATTGGTTGGCCTAATTGTGAATACAGACGGGAGTAGGGTTTACTTGCACTTTTAACACAGTTGTAGAAATTACTGGGATTAAATAATATTGAATCTAAAGTGGAGCGTTCAGAATTTAAATGGAGCAAGACTTCAAGGTACTTAGCAAGGCTTGCATCCGTATCGAGCGATGTTAGAAATTTTTTACTATGACAAAGCATTTGAGCGTTATCTTCTTAAGAAAGAGTTCATTCATTGAACAAATTTCAAAGAAAAGTCGGCTTGCATTTTCTATTCATAGTTACTAGCAACAGAAACCCTATTTAGCCATTTTGTTCAGCGGCCCAGAAATAGAACTTTAAGTGCTTAAAGGTTTTATTCCTTCGAGATACTGCTGGGAACAATATCGAGTGCACACAAATTATTGCTCACTTATAATTTTTAAATATCTAATGGTTTTTTACACTAGTGGAGAAGAAAATAGTACATTTTTAATAGCACAATTAAATACATTAAAATAGTACAAATTTACATATATTTAATACAATACACATACTTTCAGTATGTTACATAATGCTTACTTTTCATCCAGGAAAATAAATTTAATAAACTTACTTACTTGACTAAAAATTAAGCAACGTGTAACATATATTCAATGTCTATTTTCGAAATGTCATAACTTTATAGATTCTGCAATGAATTATAGTATTCCAACTATTAACTAAGACAACTGAATTTATATCAATATTTGTTTAAATGAAATAAGTTTTAGAGCCTGTTCACGTTCAAATAATGTTTTTAATTTAACACCATAAATGTGAAATATTGTGTATTAGTTAGTAAATGTGCCAGCATAAAAATATGTTTACAAGTCACGTAATGCAAGCTATTAATTGCGTAAAATATTTTTACGGTTTATTAAATGCACACGCAAACAAAGAATGCTTGTAATAAAGCTTTTTAATTTAAAGCTCACGCCTATTATGAAATAAATTTGGGAAATTAACTGCAAGTGATACTGTTTATTTCAAACACCTCGTGCAAAAAGACTGTGTGACTGGCATTTTGATTGAAAACTTCTAAGATCGCTTTGTCTAATGATTTCAAAAATAGTGACATAATCAGGATGGATAGGAGATGATATACAACTTCCCGGCCATGTGAAATTTCCCGCTATTCAGTGGAACTGAGTGATCGATTGAGGTGTGTTCTGCGTCGGTTATTCAATATTAAATTATTCAGGTATTATCGACTGAAGAACAAAGAGACATATAAACTTCCTATGGTATTTGATATATCCGTAGCTATGCAAGTCGAACTTAATAAATTCGGACATGAGAAAATACTCCAAAAGTTTCTCTTACGATTAAATAGCTAAAAATATCTCAGTTTCACAACAGAAATCTTCATATTTCATTAAATGTACACCATATTTGTTGTTTTTATATTTGATACGAAAAGATTTCTACATTTTTAAAGTTATTTCGTCGTTTCATGTATAACAATGTTTATTTTTAGCTTTGTATTTTTACGTTTAATTTCAAAGCTTTCATATTATTTATATTAGACTAATGACAACATGAATACAGTCTTCATGCAATGCGTTGAAATGTAAATATTTGACAATTTTACTTTTCGATATCTGCACTGTTACTACGTAGCATCTCCAATTATAAGGAGTGTAAATAATTAAAAAAAAGCTTACGCAACATACATTCGACGCAGAAGCAAGGAAAAAAAATTACTATTATGTAGGTTAATGGAAACGGGGCTCAGAATAGTGGCAATAATGTCACTACACGTTTAATGAATCTAACCACCCACTGAGAGCATAACCAAAGCTTTAGTTTAATTAGTTAATATAATATCTGCCTAATTTATATTCTAGACAAATTCTTTGTTTAAAGCACAAATGCTATTTAATAAATCGTAATTTTAAAATTTCAAGAATGTGAGAAGAATACGTTATCGCCAGTGCTGCGAATGTAGCAAATTGATTTGTAACTTTATTACCATTAAACTGCAAAATGAATATTTCTGTTCTCATTTGATATTGCTTTAAACTGACAAAACAATTTTATATTCATTTTTTTCAATATTCAATGCAAATAATCAGAATATAGCATCTTTAAGTTTCACTGTTTATTTTAAGTAACGGCATAAATCTATGCAAAAATATTGGACAAAAATTCTAATATGGAGAAAAGGATTTTGAGTCTGGAAGAGTCGGAGGCATTGCTACTTGAAAAAACAATATTCGTTCGCATCTAAACACAACTAGTTCTAATACATTTAAAAGCAGTTTAAACAGTCTCGGATTTCACTGAATAAAGTCTAGAAACAGAGCATCTGAAGCGGTTGAAAATGCTGGCAGATAGAGAAGAAGGATAGATTTTATCCATGGCCGTTGGGCGAAAGGAGGAAGTCGGAAAACATGTGATCTCTTCCAAACAAAAGAGAAAAAGAAAGACAAATGAAAGTGTCTAGTATTTATATGTTATTCTTTCTTTCTGTGGGATTATGTTTGCAGGTTTATTTCAATTTTCCCCCGTTAAACGTTTACATATGATTCTAGTTTCTTTAAAAACTAAAAAAAATTGCCCTTTAAAAATAAGATTAGATTGATGCGTCGGATTTAAATTTATTTTCGTGACGTAACAAATGGAAAATTTAGTTTATTCGCTGCGAAACAATAAGTTTTATTAAATAATTCTAACTTTTTACTTTCTAAACAGCGCCTCTTTTTTAGCGAAACTTTTGAAGGGTATAAAAACCATGATATATGATAAACAATTCGCCAAAGTTTTTTTTTTGCTTTGATTAATTTACACGTATTTGACAGACTTTCTGTAAAATCGTTTCTTACTTTTAAGGGTGTTTTATAGAATGGAATTTGTAATAATTTCATTTATATCATATGAAATGAATTTCATGGATAACCTCTTGTGTGGCTAGATTATTGCATTTAGTGCCTGCTTTGTTAATCACTATGCTACTTACAGAGACCAATAAAGACTTAACAGTGCTTTGGAATTATTCATTTCAGATATTTATATGAGAAATTACTTACACGTGAAAATATTACTTATAAGCAGTTTTTATATATCCAGTTCAAGATCTTCTATAATATTAGTGTTTTGAAATATAAAGAAAACTGCGATCTATTTTAGCAAAGAAAGAAGATTTACTTCCATAATTTTTGGAACTATATCTCTTCCTATCAGAACAAACTGTTTAGGGCAATTCGAATACAATAGCGTTTGATTGGATGTAAATAGCCTACGTATACATTTCTAAGATTTTTTCAATTCTCTGGACCAAGGCGTTTTGTTTACAGAGTACCTTTGTAAAAATTACAGTAACCTCCACATTATCAACATAAAAATTGAAATAAATAAGAGATCAGCATTAGTTGATGACGAGAGAAACACCGTTAGGGGTTAAATTAAGGAGCAGGCAAGAACTCGCCAGAGGACAAGATTGGCTACTTTCTTGTGTTCTGAAAACTTCTTACCTACTTCTTTCTTTAAACCCTAAAGGTGTTGGCCCTAACGATAACCCCGAACAGTACTAATGTTCTGAGCTCACGAATCAATGGGTATCAATGTAGCAAATAGCGGTGTTATTGTATAATTTGTACTCTTAAAAAAAGGAGTATTAAAACATCCAAAACTGGGTGTGTACAATTTTGTAATTTGTGATAATTAAAAGCAATCGTTTTTTAATTGATTAGTTTATAAATAAACTCCAAGACATTCGAGTAAATGTTGCATAATTATTCTTCTTTAAACAGCAAAACTATTTAACGTTGTTTCTTCACAATTTCACTGCATGAAGAGCCGAAGAAAAATTTCAGTATAATAGAAACATTGTATCGCCATTTATCAAAACAAAGTAGAAACAAAGAAGTAAGTCATTATTAGGCCATGAGAAAAAAATAAGCATCTTTGTGACAAAGTACATAGGAATTAGAAATATAAATTCTTAATTAAAATCAATAATGATGTAAAAGGTTTAAAGAATTCTCAGCTGGATATACGAGTATTATGAATCATATAAAATCGACACATTATAATTGTTTTAATGTTACAGACAACTTGACTGTCAAAGGACAGCATGTCTATTACCGGAAGTTAGCTTGGTCACGTAGATAACAAATACACTAGTTACGTAAGATATTGTAACGTAAAGAATACAATAAAAGAGATAGAAAAATAGTAGCTGTAAACATGTTAGTGCCAACAAGTATGACTTTTAAATACGTTACGAAGTAGAACTGAATTAAACTCGTTAAGTTAAATTGAGAGATTTTGATGAATATAAATGTCTTCATCCGTCTGCAGAAGAAGTGTTGTAGATCATTTTAGCAGAACTCAAGCTTAGAAAAAGATCAAGAGACCAACAATAATTAGCAATGGGATATTTAATAATCTCTTCTTTTCTTGAGCGTCATTCATGTTTTTTTGTGTAAAATTCTAAGTTATTTTTATGTTACTTTTTTATGTTAAACGTTTTAAAACGGAACATTCTAAAATCCACAAGAACGAAGTTGCGCCTTTAAAATCTCAAAATTATCATATATGAAAATATAACTGTAAAGCTGAATTTATGGACTATTTGTAACAATCTAAAACTGAAGACCTTGCAAAGTTTACAGTAGATTTTAGCTGAGTTTCAAAACACTGAAAAAATATCTATTTTATTCATAAAGTATAATTATAATGAATAAAATTCCTCTACCAGCATTTATTGTTTGTAATGCAAACAGTATATTTTTATCTCTACTTTCACTGAAAGTTAAAAATAAAATCTTAATATTATTTTTGTGCTTTTAAATATATTTCGAAAATCAAATCATAACTCCTTCGCGCAGCGTTGAAAAATACCTGCGGATGACTGTCCAAATCTGAGCTGAAATGGAATTGTTCCATTTAAGAAGGTGTTTCTATAAATAATTTTACGACCATTTAATGTAAATTAGGCTAAAACTTAAATTATTTGCTAGTGCTTTAGAAACTTTCCTTTTTAATTAATTTTCTTCTAAATTGCAAAATCCAATTTTCATGTCGACTGATTCTTTTATTTTAGCACAATAAATACCAAATCCTTAAATAAAATTCAGAGTGCTATTTCGCCAGATTAAAAATACTAAATGTTTTAACACCTCATGACTTTCAAACTCTTCCTTTCTCTAATTATTGTTAGGACTGAAAGGCAGTTAAACAGAATTGCACAAGATCTATTAAAAAAATTGCAAAAATACGAAAATGAGCAGACCATCGTCTAATAGCAGAGAGCCATTTTTAAGAAGACCATGCAGCGTTTCAGATGATTTTGGTCTTCTGCAGAGGTCATCGCCCTTTGAAATTTGGTGTTCAATATCATTATTTTTATGGACTCAGGCATTCTGATTTTTTCCTCAGATGACTCTCTAAAGCAAGTGATATCAAAGAGAGGATTAATAATTTTGAAAATATTAAAGTATAAATCCACGTCGAATAACAATTATTACAGCGTTCACACAGTAGCATGCGATTTCATTTCTCATGCATAGAAATTCACTATTTAATTTCCCTTACTTAATTTTATTTGAAACAAACAAATTCTGTTTTGTTTTTCAAAATAAGTATTACCACCAACTCGAGAGATTAATCATCATAAGCCATCTCATTCCTATTCTTGCTGATATATAAGCATTATTATGAAATCAAATTATTTGAAATATTAAAATTCCCTGCTTGGTTCCACTACATTTATGATACCTTTAATTTGTTTTACAGTAACAAAGAAGACTTAAATGAAGCTCTCTCACTCTCCTCACTGACTGAATTCCTTTGATCCTTCTCAGTTCGCATTTTAAGTTGGGCCATCAAATTCCCCTCCGTTCCTCGGGATTTTGGTCATATGGTATAAATCTAATTTCAGTATTACTGTATACCGTAAACCTTCATTTGTATGTCTTCCGCACTTCAGATCCTGTCACCTGACTAAATAGAACCTAGTTTACTTTTATTCTTTCGTTTTCCAAGCACTTTAAGTTTGTTCCTCCAAGTCAGCTTTTGTTCAAGAAATGAACTTTCAAAATCAGAGGTTTTTATCTGGTATTATTGAATAAGCAGTTAAAATATTCTCATTCAAAGTACGAAAAAAATGCAATTACTATTTTGTTTTAGGAGATTATAAAAATTCTGTAGTAATTTCTTTCTTTCCATCTATTAAGCATAAAATGTCACGCTTTATTCAAAAGTTTAACTTTACTGTCGTGTTTTCTTCTATCAATAAAATTCGCAGTTCAGTACTTAAAGATCCCATTCCAGATACGAATTCCCAATGTGTATATACAGTATTCCTTGTCAGTGTTGTTCAAAATACAGTGGTAAAACTAAGATAGTATTAAAACTTCTCACCAAGGAACATGAAGTATATATTTAGATAAAAGAAACACATAAATCTGCTGTTGCTCAACATTGTTAAGCAACAAAAAATCCTATTTTCTGTTTTCTTGCAGACAAATTTATTCAGAAAACATCATCCGCTTGCGAAGTAGATTTTTTAGAAGCGTTTCAAATTCATTAAAATCTCTTAATTCTGACTAAAGAGCAAATTCCAGTCTGAATTTACTGTCAAATTTTAAAGAAATTATTTCATAGATGTTTCCATGTTTCATCAATAAACAGCTGTAGTAGCTGTGTTTCCGTTTTTTAATGAAAGTTTCTAGAATTTTCTACTCTATTGTTTTCACTAGCATCGCGTGAGTATAAGCTTATCTTTCATCTTTCGTCATTTTCACTCTTACAGATGAAGAAGTTTTTGTAGCCAAACCTACAAAACTAGCAATGCAGATTTATAAAAAATACCGCCAATTTCTGTTGTTTTAACTCTCTAACAATTTTGATGATAACAAAAATAATGTACTGTTGAATATTATATCACTCAAGACTTATTTTAGTAAAAACACACAAGTGATTTTTATTAAAATTAATTTACATTCCAAATTAAGGCATACTCTTGTCACTTTCAAAATTTCATATTGATGATGTGGTGAATTTTTAAACGAAGGTATACATTACTTAAGAAAAGGGCAGTTCTGTATTTCCCATTCTACCAGGGCGATTGACGAAATTCAGCTTGCGTTTTTCATGTCTCGAAAGCGCGACTTAGGATATACACTGCTGGCCACCCAAATTGCAACACCAAGAAAGACAAGAGATATCACAACAAAATTTGTTTAGTAGATAACATGTTGACCAAGTATCAAATGATTCAATTTATAGACTTCTGTGAAGCGTGGTTCCTTCCAGAATCAGGAGCCAGAGTAGCCGCTATTGTTGGACATTACCGCTGCCACACGCCTCGGCATTGATTCAAAGAGACTTTGGATGTGTTCGTGGGGTACAGTAGACCAAGCAGTTTTCACACGTTGCCAAAGTTGATCTTCTGTGGCAGCTTTTGGATGTAATCTGGGTCAATCGCTTGTCAGGACTGAGTGTTCTATGCATGTGTTTAGCAAACATTTTTGAAGTAACTCCTTAAAGTCCTGATCTGGAACAGGGAGCTGAAATCAGCTGTGTTCTGGTGTAGATACTGTGCTGGAGAATAACTGCACTTGAAAGGGATTTAAAATCCTCTTTTATTAAAGCACTATTATTTACACACTTCCAAACTCGGGAGAGATACAGAAAGTAAAAGACCACACTTGGGCCTAACTTAACAAATCAAATAAATTTAAATAAATATCTAAACCTAAATAGAAATGTAATTAAACTTTGCTCGCAGAGCAAATCGCGGAGTTTGGCCTCTAACTAAATGGTGCGTAGCAAGAAATACTAATACTAGCGCACTTCAATTTATTTCAATAAGTAATCACGTAGCTTATAATTTTCAATAAGTAATCACGTAGCACTATGGCTTATAATTTTAACTGCTAGCTGGTCAGGCGAACGTCGAACAGAATGACCGTGATTCGAGACTAAAAGCTCTCTCACACTGAGAGGTTTCTACCTCTGGTTTAAATAGTACTTGGCTGTACTTCAAATTAGCATAAGCTGAAAACGCGTGCTTCTTCTGACGGGAAGTTGAAACAGAGAAGAGATAGAAAGATTTAAATTAAAATAAAACTTGGTTAGTTTAACTAAAACCTTACATACTTCCCGCCAGAATTGCGGTAGTTAAACTACTGTGGTCCAAACGGACCATGTTGAAACCCGCAATTCTAAACAAA
Source organism: Stegodyphus mimosarum (assembly GCA_000611955.2). NCBI lineage: Eukaryota > Metazoa > Arthropoda > Arachnida > Araneae > Eresidae > Stegodyphus > Stegodyphus mimosarum. Next base: position 338,967 of record KK120774.1, read on the forward strand.
TAGTCAAATTTTCACTCTTCTAAACTTAGGCCAACCCTTACAAGGCAATATCTGTTTGTGAAAACTGTTTTTTCACAGACGACTCTTGCTTGATACAAATCTTCAATATTTTTATTCATCTAAGTCTTACTCCTTCCAGCAAAATCTGGAAGGAAAGGAATTTTAGTACAACATAATAACAGTAATTTCTAGGTACAATTCTTTATTCTTACCCGTGTAAATTCGCCCACACACATTATCATTCAAGCACAATTAAATTCTTTCCCCAGTGCTCTCTCACCGGTGTTGGATGAAAAGCAAACCGCCATTGCGGGTTTTCTGTGTTCGGGGGTGTTCAAATCTTTCACCTACGATCGACTAACATTAGTTAGAACTTGACATACGAGACCTCAAAAGACGCCCTATAACCAGCTAAACCTGAGGTTCTCACTAGCTTTATGTCTAACACTTTAAGTGTATTTGGTGGAGAGCCTATTTAACACTTGCATTCTAAAATTACTCAAACTTTAACTTTTCATGCATACAATTCGCAGTTTGCACATATAATTCACATTGATATTGCACTTAACGTGCATTGCTAGCATAATATTATTTGTTACATTTTATAACACTTTAACAATTTCATAGCAGTCATGAAATACAAATGTAGGTTAAATTTCTAAGCTTACAGCAAGTGCTTCTTATTCCTTTCTCCAGGTACTTTCCTGAAATATCACATTACACTGAAATAATAGTCCATAGACTAAATCGTATTCTTCAATTTTCCGATTTTTCATTCTAGACATTTTACAAGTCTTTCGACAAAGCGTCATACAAAATCATTTAGTTAACATTTTACTTTTCAGCAATTCGTTGCTTTTACAAAATTAATCTATTTACAATACTTCAGAATCTACTTTACAAACATTAAGTAATTTTAAGTCTTTGCAGAATTACAATTTTTTAAACAAAAATATTTTTCTTTCAAGATAAGTTTTTATCGCCCACTTGGCGTAAAACTCAACCTCGCTTGAGATAAAATCGACCCTGCAACTTGCAGTACACTCGAAAATTAACTAAACTTTTGAATAAGAAATGCTACTTATCTTGTTGTGGCCCTCCATCCTTTTCTTGGCCCAATCGTTGAAAGTTTGGTAAGTTGCAGCTTGGGCCAGTCTCCTTGACATTGGTTGTTGGTCCTTGGAAGCTTGTTCATCTCTTTTCCTTTTACAATTCCGTCGTTGTATCCTCGGATGCTTGCACTGGGAAGGAGGTTGCTCTGCTGGGCGTTTGGTGGACTGGGCCCTTCGCTCCTGGGCCCTTGTTCGTTGCTGCTCCTGGTTCCTGCTGTATTCGGGACGTTGATTATCAGGCTGCAACCGAGGCTGCTTGCTTCTCAGGCACCTGTCCGATGTTTCCGCAGTTCTTTTGCATACTTTGGGCTTTCCTTGCCCATTCTGCTTTCGTCTCTTGGTCTGCTCGTAGGTCCGTTCGTAGGTCTGCTCACCTGCAGCGTCAGTCTTTCTTTTGAATCCACATTTTTGGTTCTTACTTCTACTTTGTTGAGGGGGAGCTTTCTTTTTCTGACTTTTCGATGCCATTGTAGCTGGTTCCTGATGTTTTTTCTGAGGTAAATCTTCCTTGCGAATACGTTGGCTCGGATCCTGAAAAAAATCTTTAAATACTGACAATACTGCCATTTTGCTGCGATTATAGAACGGCTTGATTTGATCCACATTCGCCGTGATTGTTTGTCCATCCTTTCTTTTTAATATAACCACTGCCTGAGTAACTTTCTCGATTATGAACGGGCCTTCAAAACGCGGAAAAAATTTCCCCACATTTTCTTCTCGGGCATTTGACAAGTTATGTTTTATTTTCAGAACTTCATCTCCCACATTGTACTTGACCCCTCTTCTCTTTTCGTCATAATATAATTTTTGTTTTCTCTGGGCCATTTCTATATTTCCCGTCGCTTCCCGTATCAACTTTTGTATATCACTTATTTTGAATTCTTCTGCCCTTTCCTGGACAAAGAAAAGTTTATCTAAGGGTGTCAAAATTTTACTTCCAAGAAACAGTTCAGCGGGTGTTTTTTGTGTAGTATCGTGTTTGACGGTCCTAAGGGCAAATGCAGATTCATTTATATGGCTATCCCAGGTAGAGTGATAGTTTTTCACATAACTTCGAATTATTTTCACTACATTTCTATTAACCCGTTCCGCTATGTTTGACTGTGGACGATACGGGACCATCTTTAGATGACGTATGCCCAGTTTTGCACACATTTCCTCAAAAATATTACTAACAAACTGGGGACCATTATCGGAAATAACTTTTAGGGGTGCCCCGTATTTTAAAATATACTTATTTAGAATTGAATCTACTACAATGTTTGCAGACGCGCGTTTTAACGGAATCAACTCTAACTATTTGCTAAAATGATCCACTATAACTAAAAGATATCGGCTTTTGTTAACTTTACTTCTAGGATAAGGTCCCAATAAATCGATGCCTATTATTTGATTTGGGAATTTTGACTTAACACTATTTAGGAACCGGCCGGGCGGAAATTAACATAATTATTTACTTGACATGTTGGGCACGACTGGACATACGCCCTAGTAAACTTTTGCAGTTCTGGAAAGAAAACTGCCTCGCGAACTCTTTGGACAGTTTTTCTTATACCTAAATGGGCCGAAATGGCACAATCGTGCAACTCTTCTAATACATTCAATCTAATGCTAGCTGGGATAACCGGTCTATATTCATGGTTCTCATTAGTCGTTTCCGTATAGAATATCAGTCCGTCAATTATTTCGTAATTTGCCGTCCTATTTCTTATCGGCACAATATCCGGATGACTGAAATTCTCAGGGTCGGCTAAATAATTATATATATTTTTTAACTCCGGATCTTTTTTGAGTTCCGCTATTACTGTTTCACGAGAATCTAATACTTTGGATGTCAGCATGGCTATCTTAATTATACTTCCATTCTCATCTAAGTTAATTCTGCTTAAAGCATCTGCCACAACATTTTCTTTTCAAGGCGTATGTTTAATTATTAGGTTATATTCCTGTAATTTGAAAGCCCACCTTATTAATCTGGGTGATAATTTTTTTCCAGAATAGAGTTTAGTGACCGCCGCGTGGTCGGTATATACAGATACTGGAGAACTTCTAAAGAACACACGAAATTTCTGTACTGCCGATAACAGTGCGAGAGTTTCTCTTTCCGTTGCCGAATAGTTTCTCTGAGTTTCATTTAATGTTCGACTGAAAAAGGCGACGGGTTGACCATTTTTGGAAAGCACTGCACCAATCGCGAAATCTGAAGCGTCCGCTGAAATCTCTAATCCTTTATCCCCCTCTGGAAATTTTAAGACAGGAGCTTGAGTCAATGCGTCTTTCAGTTTTTGAAATGCCAAGTTGGCTTCTGCTGAGCCCGAAACTCTAGCTTTCTTTCTTTTCAACTTTAGCAGAGGCTTAGCTATTTTGGCAAAGTTTTTAATGAAGGACCGATAGTATGAACACATTCCAAGAAAAGACCATAATTTCTTCGCTGTTTTAGGAACAGGATAATTTTTAATAGCTATTATTTTTGATTTTAATAGCTATTATTCGATTCCCTTTTGGGAAATTTTAAATCCTATATAGCGTAACTCTTTTGCGGCAAATTTACATTTAGACGCATTTATCTTTAAATCAGCTTCATTTAAAAATGAAAACATTTTTCTTAAATCTTGTAGGTGTTGTTCTAGATTACTACTTGTAATTATAATATCGTCTAAATATATGAAAGTGCTTTTACCAAGGACTGGTCTTAAGACGATGTTCATACATCTTCGGAACGTTGCCGGCGCGCCGGATAAACCAAAAGGCATTCTAAGAAATGCGTACGTGCCAGACTTAGTTATAAACGCGGTTTTGTGGACGTCTTCGGGCTTTACCCCAATCTGAAAATAGCCACTCGTAAGATCTAACATAGTCATGTATTTTGTAGACGAAATATTTCGAATTATTTCTTTGATTATCGGCAACGGATATACGGGATATTTTGTAACGGAATTTAACTTGCGATAATCTATAGCAAAACGCCACCGCTTCGGGTGCGTAATCGGATAATCATTATTTTCCCTACACAGGACAACGGGGCTAGCATAACTGCTAGAAATTGGCGTGATGATTTTATTCTTTAACATCTCTTTAATATGACATTCAATTATTTCTTCCTTGACCCTGTCATAGCGGTAAGGCTTTTGCCTAACTGGCTGAGCATCCCCCGTGTCAATGTCGTGGTTCACAACCGGTGTGAAACCCGGTACATCACTAAATAAATTCGCAAATTCACTTACCAGTCCCTGGAATTTTTTCCTTTTCTTCTGCTGGTAAATGTTTCAAGTCCAGCTTTGGGGGCTTAACATTCTTGACTTCTATTGGTTTCATATTTAACGTCAACTCTCCCCTTTTGAAATCAATTTTTGTTTCTGCCAAACTAAAAGACTCCACACCTAGAATAATACATGTTTGCAGGTTTCGCACAATATAAAATAAAATTTTTACCTGTTCCTTGTTGATACGCACGAACAACGGTACTTTTCCTAAACAGCTACACTTCTCCCCTTGGGCCGCTATGACATCCGTGTCTCTTGCACTAAAAATTCTGTAACGGCGAAAGTGCTTCTTGAAAAATCTTTCCGATATAAAGCTGCTTTGGGCTCCTGTATTTAAGAGAGCCGTCGCCGGTATGTTGTTAATTAGAACTTCAATCTTCGGTAAACTCAAATTCTTCAAGACCACGGTGTTTAAATTGATTTTGGAAGGGTTTTGCGCTGCTTCGGACTTCTTCATCTTCCTTGAAGAAATCCATCTTAGTTTAAATTCTTCTTATTCTGGTTGCCCTCGGAATCTTTGCTTGTTCTTCTATTGAATTCCCTTCGTTCGCCGCTCGATTTAGGAGACACATCTTTCTTCGGCCATTGCTTCGCCTTATTCCCGTAACTTTGATTTTGCTTCTGCTGGGGTCTTGGCGAACTCCACTGACTTCTTCGCTCAAATTGGCGTCGTCGCTCGTTGTCGGCTGTTCTTCGGCTTTCAAATTGTACTGCGAGCTCAAATAATCTGTCTAACGTCGTTGGGTTTCTTAGCTCGATGAAATCTTGAACTTGGGGCAGTAGCCTAGGAAGTATAACTTGAATAATTTCAGGATCCGGGCGACTTCCATACAAAAGCTTGAAAACTTGAATTTTTCTCAAAATAAAATTAGACAAATCTTCTATTTTTTCTTGATATCGACTAAAAAGTTCCGCTTCCAGTCTGGCTCGATCTCGTACCACAGGAAATGCTTTCACCAAGGAATTCTTGAAATTTTCATACGTATATGTGGGGCTTCCTGGTTCCCCCAAGAGATTCTTTCCAATGCACTTGAACCAACTTAGCGCTTGGCCCTTCAAAGCGCTGGTAGCGAGAACGAGTTTCTGAAATTCGTGAACTGGATATAGCATGAAGTGGGAGTCTAGCTTTTCCAGGAAATTAATTACGGCTGTCTTGCCGTAAAAACTTGCCACTGGCTTCATGGCTGTTCGGATGGTTTGTACGATGTAGCCAAATCCTTCTAAGCCAGGAGGTGCTATCTCAGGATTCTGGACAGGTACAGCAGGTATCTCAGGTTCGTCTTCTTGTCTTTGAGGCCACCCTCTTATTTTTGTTCGGGCGCCACTCTCAGGACTGAGTGTTCTGTGCATGTGCTTAGCAAACATTTTTGAAGTAACTCCTTAAAGTCCTGATCTGGAACAGGGAGCTGAAATCAGCTGTGTTCTGGTGTAGATACTGTGCTGGAGAATAACTGCACTTGAAAGGGATTTAAAATCCTCTTTTATTAAATCAATATTATTTACACACTTCCCAACTCGGGAGGGATACAGAAAGTAAAAGACCACACTTAAGCCTAACTTTACAATCACACAAATTTAAACTAAACTAAATATAAATTTATTTAAATCCTTGGTCACAGAGCTAAATCGCGGAGTTGGCCTCTAACTAAATGGTGCGTAGCAAGAAATACTAATACTAGCGCACTTTAATTTATTTCTATATACAATCACGTAGTAAGCACTATGGCTTATAATTTTAGCTGCTAGCTGGTCAGGCGAACGTCGAACAGAATGACCGTGATCCGAGACTAAAAGCTCTCTCACACTAAGAGGTTTCTACCTCTGGTTTAAATAGTATTTGGCTGTGCTTCAAATTAGCATAAGCTGAAAACGCGCGCTTCTTCTGACGGGAAGTTGAAACAGAGAAGATATAGAAAGATTTAAATTAAAATAAAACTTTGTTAGTTTAACTAAAATCTTACACGCTCAGCAACCATGAATCACATGTTTTCTATCGGCGAAAGATCCGGGGCCAGGGAAGCAATTCAATCTAGCGATTGACGAAAAACCCTTGGACAATGCGTTCCAACATGTGTTCGCTCATTATCCTGTTAAAATATGGCTGTGGGCAAGCCCTGAAGGTAAGGAAGGACAACTGGCTCCAACACATCGGAGATGTAGTGCTGACTGTTTTAAGTACCGGCAATGCGTACTAGAGGGGTGCGAGAGTGATATTCAATACCGCCTCATACCATAATACCCTGTGCAGGACCAGTGTGGCGGTGCATAACGCAACTATTCAGCATCCTCTCTCCACGGTGTCTCCAGACTCGAATCCGCCCATCGGGGTGTTGCAGGCAGAAGCGTGACTCGTCAGTAAAGACAATTTCATTCCATTCTGCCGTCCACATCCTTCTTTCATCACACCATTGGCCGCGGAGACCACTCTGCTGTAGACAGCGTCGAATGGTAGGCGCAGATACTGGATGATGCGTTACAGACTGAATGTGCTTTACTATGGTTCGTGATGTGACTGAGCGATCGGTCACAGCCATGCGCACAATGTTCCTGTCATCACGTGAAGTGATGCACTGAGGTTGATGCGATCGAACACGTCGGTTCGTCGTACCCTCCTGCATCCAACGGTCACATATTCGCATTACAGTTGTTTTGTTTCGTCCAACACGACTACCGATTTCCCTGAAAGATAATTCACACTCTCGGTTGGCCACTATCTTCCTCTGTCGAACTCGGGTACTTGATCAAACGATGATCGCTGTTTACTATGAGGCATAATTTATCGTTTTTTTGAAAAAAACCACAAGAAAAACACGGATGCCGAACTTAAAATCGTCGAAAACTCCAAGCCTTAAATAGCACTTTGAAGAGGCGCCACAGTCGCGCGTGATGTGCGTCTGCTCTGAAATTCTAATCATTTACATATCTCACCTCCCCTAATGCATGTTTTAAATTTCATGTTATTTGTGTGCTTCCTTCAGTGAGTTGCATTTATGGTGGCCACCAGTGTATATTAGATTTAGACATATCATTGTTTTAATATGGTATTTTGAACTAAATTGGACTTTTTCTGAAATAACATACTGAAGTTTTTCCATATTTCGATTCTAAAACTCAAATTAGGTTCAAATATTAAATTTTTAAAATTTGGTGAGAACCTTACCGAGAAATTTGAAAATTTACCTTGACGCACTTTTTCAGTTTGTGTCAAGAATAATTCACTTGGCGAAATTCTTAATTCAAGGAGCCTATTTTCTTTTCCTTTTCTTTATCGTTCACGAGCAAAACATAAGGTACACCGTTTTTTCTTGCAAACAATTTTATCAAAGTACGTAAAGCACATGTGATATTATTATAGCTTGTAACAAATATGACAAATTTCAAAACGTGCCAATATATAAATTCACGTATATCTTTGGAAATTTTAAATAAAAAGCTCTAATTTTTTGCCGGTATGTCTAGAAATGTAGCTACTTTATGACGGTGGCAAATGTTTTATAGGTTATAATTAAAAAACGTTTTCGAAAATTTAATGAAAAGTACTAAAAAGTGCAAATTTTAAAAACAAATCATAAAATATCTTCGAATCGTATTTGGATTGAACCTAGATTTCGAATTGTGAAAGGAGGTATCAAATAAATATAATAAAAAAGAGATATTAATAAATGCATACCAAATTCAATTAACATTGATGAGCTAATATTTTGAGGCTAATTGTTTAAAAACTGCTTATACGACTTTCACAAAATGTGACACTTTGGCACAGTTTGAAATATAGAAAAAAATTTGATATGTCATTTCAGGTATATTCCGATTTCATATCAAAATACCTATGTCAGAAAATTTTCGTATTTCTGACATAGGTATGAAAAATACCTATATTAGAACGAAAAGTCCGACTTATGCCAAAATACCTATGTTAAATCTAAACATAAAGCATCTAAAATTAAAAATTAAATTAAATTGGAATCGAGAAAAGGCAATTCCCTATTAATATTAATAAATTAAACAGTGGAAAAACCGTCTACATTGCAACTAAACATAATCAAAAATAATTTAAGTGTTCATTGGTAGAATAAACCCGAGAAATGAAAAGCAAATTGGTAAAAGAAACAAAATAAGAATACAATACAAAATGGAAATAGAATTAAGAACTATAAATTAATCTCCTTTGGATGAAACCTTAATTCAGAACTCATCAGGGGAATACGAATATATATCCGAAGTAGCGCTTTCGACACATGAAAAACGTAAGTTAAATTTAATCAATCGGCCTAATATAACGGGATATAGAGAATCGGCACATTTTTTTGTGCAACATGTACGTATTACTTTCCATCTTAAGATTTTTCAATTTCTGATATTCGTGAAGTGAACTGTCAATTGAAGTCAATTTAAGTTAATTGAAGTCCTGCTGTTAATTGAAGTCATATTTTTCCATCTTAATTCAAGAAATTGATAAATTCATCTCTTCATAAATATGCTGGACTTACCTTATATTATGTAGAGTTTAGGATTCAGGGTTACTTTTAATGTTCTGCTAATCAGGAGGGTCGCGAAATTAAGAGTAAGAGTGGTAGTTGTAGGTGTCGGTAAAACAGAAAACTTAGATTGAGAATATAGAGACTTAGAATTCTTTTTCGGTTTCTGTGCATAGTGCGGAGAGAGAGAATGCTTTCCGTTTCCTTCAAGAGATGGGATCCACGGGGGGGGGATAGGCCGACTAAGGAAACAACGTAAGCTAGAAAGAAGACTTATTACGTGTGAAATTATTGGAAAGCATTTCGTTATAGGAGGTAAACAGATGCGACAATTTCGTAAAAAAGGGCTTAATTTGGATCATGGTGACATTTATTGTTTAAATTAATAAATAATTTATTGGTTAAATGTTCCTTGGAAACAGAATATTAAACTAACGTATTTTTGTTTTGAGAGGCATTTTCTCCAGGCCTGAAATTATCTCAGAGAATTTCCACTGCGAACAAAATAGGAAAAATGCTCTACTCTGTTCAGCGCCTGATTTTAATTCCTACGTAGTTTGGCATAAAAATAATTTGGGTTGACTGTGATAGACAGTTAAGCTCAAGTGAGGTGCGGTTGCCTCAAAAGATGGTGTTTGATTAATAATCAGGTCTGAATTTAAGTAGGAAAGGTTTGTAGAAAAAGGAGCTTTTTTTTTGATAAGCTTGGGACTTGGTTTGAGTTGGAGGAGAAGTTTCGCGAAAAGGAAGAAGAGAAGGAGAAAAAGGAGTTTGAGTGATAACTATTAGGAAGTTCGGCAGGCTTTTGAGGTGGAGTTGATTTGAGATGAGTTAGGAAGACAAAACGATAAAGGGTCCTGCCCCACACTAACGAAATGTTCCAGTTTTACTGATGTTTGAGAAATGATTGTGCAGTAAAGATTCCTGCCGTATACTGATGGAATGTTCCAGTTTTATAGATGTTTAAGAACTGACTAAGCGATAAATGTTCTCTGCTCTGATGAAGTATTTCAGTCTTACAGACATTTAAGAAATGAATGAACGGTGCAAGTTCCTGTCCGACGGATGAAGTGTTCCAGTTTTGCAAACACCTAAGACAAGGCTGAGAAATAAAGGGTCTTTGATTTAATCTGGACAACTTTTTCCTGTTCACAAAGCATTATAAAAAGACTGTTCCGACTGATAATTAGCTAGCGGTTTAGAGTATTGGCTTTTGGCTCCGTGTGATGATGTGCAATTACCTGGACGTCGTATTGTAAAGAGACTGGTACGAACTGATATTTATCGTGATGGAGAGGACAGATTCCCTCTACGAATATGAACGAAAGTATTAGACACTGTAAGTGACTGACCCGCAGTGTGTTATCCTTATGCATCGCATAAGCTTGTTTTAGATCCGAATTCCTGAAGTTTACTCATGTAAATACCCTTCGCCTCCTCTTAGTTTGTTGAGTGTATTATGTAAATCGGAATTTTTGAATGTCAATATTGTTACGTACGTACGGGTTCGTTATATATTGAATGCACAAGTCGTAAAAAATTAACAAAAATTTATTCGTTCCACAAGAAATAAATTAAAATGCTGAAATATTTCTTCACATATATTCGCACAATATCTCAAATGTTTAGCAAAAACTCAGTTCAAAACAGATAAAATAGTTCTATCTCACAGCGAAATTGCTACAATCAATACAGCATTAAGTAAACAAACAGCAGTTCGCTTTTTACAGCTACAAGTATAACAGCAACAACATCAACTAACTGAGATGAGGTGTTTCACCTCGGCTTTTATAAGCGTTTTAATTATCAATAGAACAATCACGATATTTCTAGATTTTTCTGGATGGCAACAGTAATTACGAGATATTTATTTATTAAGCATTAAATGCACGCGCTCTTTTATTTTTATTGCTATTTTTTTTTCGACGTAGTTTTCTCTTCAAAAATCGTCTGCGTTTCACGGGGAAATAAAAAGGAATTTTAATTACAATTCTTAATAAGTAGCCAAATAATTGTGAAATTCGTAACAATATGTAAATATTGATTCAGATCTTTAGTTCTGAGATTTAGGATAAAGTCTTTATTTGTATTGTAAGATTTATCCTAAGTTTATTAACAGTTATTTTAAGTTTTGTATCTTTCCTATCTTATTCTAATCTCAGCTTACAATTTCCTTCCAGAATGTAATTTAAGAAATGCAGTTAATGCAAATTAGAAAAAGTACTATTTACGTCGCGACTTCACCGACTTTGAGGGAGAGAGTCTGATTCCCTAACTAGAGGGCGTTTGCTTTTTAGCTACTCCTCTCTTAGCTATTGCCACGCTCGGCCATACCTTAGGCCCTTGCTTGGCTTCGCCGATTTAATTAATACTTAGAGGCCACCTAGTTAGATCTCTGATAGCTTCAGCTATACCTTCAAATAGCTTATAGTTAAGCTAGGTTAGTTTAAATTATTGTTGTTTTAAGTTCAAGCTCGAGTGGAGGCTTTGTCTAAAGTTCCAAGTAGGAACTGATTGTAAATATACTGAAAAATAAAGGGTTGTAAACCCTCTTTAAGTCTTACGTGTTCTGTTCACACACTTAAGCAATTATTCGCTTGCTAGTGTTTATGGGGCACTAAGTTAGAACTTTAGAATTAAATAGTAAAACCCCACAGTATGTTTATTGTGACTTTAATATGTTAATGTGGTATACAGGGACTTATGCATAAAAAATGAATATTTACATAGCTATGATTCTATGTAGGTATGGCGTTATCTATCTAAGACAGTACAGTTAAGGAAATTGTGTTATCTTATGCAACCTGGGTTACTTATTTTTTGCTTTTATTCTTAACCGTCAAAATATTCTAACGAAAGAAAGATTAAAAATATTATGTTTTATCTATTTTGCTACGGGATTACTAACTTTAAAATAACTCTATCCAATATTTTTCAAAATTTTCGTAAATTGCCTTCTATTTTTTGTAGGTTTGTTTTCCGAATTTAAAAACTCTTTCATATTCATCAGCTAATTCCCTTTTTCATTAGATTTTACTAACCATTTTCCAACAATATTGTGGAAAATTGTTCTGAATTCCAGCATTATCAAAACTTCAGCCTAGAATTCTATTACAACATGTTTTGAATTCACATTGCTATCGATTAATGTTCCAATTGAAGAAGCACTATAAAATCCTTGAAGCCAGGTTTCCATTCTCAGTTGTTAAATATACTGCAAAATATAGTGCTTCTCATATACTGCTAAGTTAATTTTTCTCTTACTAAAGCTTCTCCATATCAGACGCATTTCTTTAATTTTCGTTTTGGGTTCTTTATGCTCAGGCACATTCGAAAGTTTTAATAGAAAGCAACGTAGTTTTACAAATATCTAATCAATTATGAATTCCACTGGACTCAGTAGCGTTTTGGATCTTTCTACTTGCTTCTTTTTCCTGCACATTTTACTAACACGCAATAAAATGAATTTAAGCTTTGTTGTTTATTGTAATTCTTTTTCTTTATACATTCTTTCCATAAAAATACTTTATCTCCAAGAAAAAACAAACAAACAAACAAATAAAAGAGCTTATTTCTTTTTTTTGTATTTTTGTGCATTTAGTATTTGTTCCTCTCAATTTTCTGTTATTTCAAAGCTTGCTTACTTAAAGCTATTGATGTCGACACAGGGTTTCAGCCTTTTACTCTCCGTGACGTTTTTACCATTTATTCTCTTCCTTACAGTTTTAAACAATATTTTTCCTTCGAAACCGATCATAAAAATCTTTTCTTTACTTCATTTCATTTTTCTTATAGGTGCATAGTTTCACATATTCTGTATCATTTCAGATTTAAAGTATTTTCTCTCCTATTAATCAAGTATTTTATCAATCCCTTAAGTTATTCAGTTAAAGAAACCTATGTATGTAGAAACCTATGTAAGACAAAATATAGAAAGAAACCTATGTTTCCTACCAGTTTTGATACCGAATAGTGGTTAAACTGGTTCGTTATATGTTTCTTAATTGCACAAATAAGATTTCATATTAGAATGCTTTCAGGTAAGAATTTGTATTTAAAATGAAGTTTTAAGTTCATAAAGCAGAAAGCAAAGAGTAAATAAACTTTACTGGATAATTCAACGACGCCAAGGCACGCTAAGGCCTATATACGTATGAGGAGAGACGTTTTTGTGGAAGGCTTTCTAGAAAAAATTGGCTAATATTTATATTACACATGAAAGAATTCACACAAACCTTATGCAGTCAGTCAGTAATTTCAACTGGCGCGTAAAATACGAGAGAAACTCATAGATGTTTCGCACCTGGACTGTCCACTCTCATTCTAATATATATATATGTAATAATAAAAAAAAAAAGAAATTCCTGCTCGTCATTTACATCAGACTTTTTTTTTATTATTTCAATGAGCCGGTAGGATCGAGCTCCGCTGCTAACCCCAATGGATGTGTACAGGCTCTTTTCAAGTGATGTGCGAAAGTTTACTCCAATGAACACTCAACCGTTTCCAGTGACGGAACTGCGAAATAAAAATTAGGAATTTGATTTAATGCCTTGTGTTGAAAGTTTCACCGATCGCTGATGTTCGGGTGCTGTGATCTGCGTTTCTTCTGTTTCAAGGCCATAGCGTGACGACATCTCTATACTTCTAACGCTGTGCTTTTCAAGTGTCTCACTTTTCAAATACAGTGTTTTTTCAAATGCGGAAAAAGTTCAGTGAAAATGGGGAGGATTTTTCTTGCAAGGTTTATTCATCGTCTCATTTCTAAGTCTGTGGTCTGGATTTTTTCTAAAGATTTTATTTAGTGCAACTAAAAATATCATATTGAAATTACTAATCATTATTATTATATTGAAAATCTGAATACATATTGCTGCTTCTTAAAAGTATAGTATTGTTTTATGAAAATGATATTAAAAATTCGAACTCTAATACTTTAGTGAGGTTAGTGAAGAAGATTTAATTATTTTTCTGGAAGGTTGTTAACATTAATATATTTTGAAATTTGTGTTGAAAATTTTGAATAAGAATTTTATAATTATTCTAAAAATGAAGTGGATACAAAAATAAGTGAAATTAGTACAGATAAGTAATATGAAATTATGGTTAATGCATGTTAAAAATTTATGGGTTGCTGTAAAGTATAAAGTATGTTGAGGGAGTACTGGTTCCGAAACAGAGGCCTATTATTACCTCTGTACAGTTGTTCCTTTTACCCTCTTCATATAAGATAATGTTGAAGGCTCTCATTTCATGATTGAGTGTAAATTTTTTTATATTATTATTATACTTTTTTTTATTATGGAATGTAGTAGTGCAGTTCTCAAAGGCCAGTTACCTTATGTAAGGAACGGAGGCTTTTTCAAGTAACTGCCTAGGCACCCTGAGCCACCAGTGCAAAACACACTGGTTAGCTCAAGAGGCTAGCCCTAATGATGGATATGTTTGTTTAGAAGTATTGCGAGGCCTTTCAGTTTGTTAAATTCAGAAATTGCAAATGAAAGACAATATTGGTAAAACCATAATTTTAGCAATACTATTATCAAATTTATGATGTTAAAATATAAGTTATAAGAATGAAAATTAGATGTGTTCTGAAAATTTTGAAATTTATTTTGATTATTCAAAATCAGTAATATGTGTGCAAAGGTTTTTCAACTGTGATATATTGTGTTCAAAGCTTTACAAAGACTTCTCTGAAGAAATTTAATTATATGGACTGCAAATTACAAAAACGTTTGGACTGAATTTTTAAAGGACTCTAAAATATTATTTAAACAATTATATAAGTTAATATTTTGCAATTATATAAGTAATTAGTTTGGTCAAAATTTCAGGATTTGTATTTTTTGGTCAAAATTTCAAAATTGGTATTTTTTCAAATTATTTCTCTTCATTTGCTTTAACGCTTTTCCTTTAAAAAGGCTTCTTTGTCGCTACGCCTTTCTTTCCTTGACGAGGGGGAATATGTAAGAAAAATAAAGAATATGTCTAAGATTAAATTAACAACGTAAATTTCCCTTCTCAATTCTAAAAATAATAACCTCTCTACGCACTGCGTCATTTCTAGATTGATCCATGTCATATGGCACTTACATAATTCTGATGATGTAAATGGAACTAAAAGTCAAGTAACCAATAATAATTTTACAGAAGTATTAACTATCCAATCAAAATGCATTGTAAACCAAAACTAACTCAGTCTGAATTGGGATTTCACCCTGAACGTAACGCACTTGCTCTTTACGCTTCGGTCTAGTTGGACTGCTGTCTGCTACTTTCTTCTTTCTTACTGAAAATTAATCTAAAATGTGAGCTATTTTGGAATAGGCACATTTCATGTGCCAAGTTGATTGTGGCCACAACAAGCGGAAATAAAAAATGAAGATTTAATCTGTCTTCGCCTCCAATTTCCTATTCGTTATGGATCAACACCTCTACGACGTTAAAATTCCAGCTGGTCATTTCTTTTTTTTATTATTACATATATATATATATATATATATATATATATATATATATTTGTTCAGCAAAACTATTAATGCATTATGTTCGAAAGCATTAAAAATAAAGGCCCAAGAGGAAATTGAACAAAATTTCCAATTTTAGATGATCTTAGCGTACTTATTTAATCTGAGCAATTATTTGCAATAAATGCTAACACACATATATTAGATAAAAAATAATCACGTTATGTAAAATATGCTTTTTTTAGTTACAAAAATGACACATAAAATTTAATTAAACGAAGCGAATAATATGTAAAAGAATTAAGTATATTTAGTTTTCAATGCCTCTGATGTGCCTTAGAATTATAAATTCTTTTACTGACAGGCCCAATGTTAGAAGTCTGAATTTTGTATATCAGATGCAGCCTTCAGTCCGTTTTTCTACATTTGTATTTTGTTGCAGCATCATGTGAAAAATTTGCCTCCCATATGCAATCTAGCATAAAACCAAATAAAATATGAGATTATTTTACATTTTCAATTGCCAATTTTATCCAAAATTCGTTTAGACGTAGTTTTATTAATTTTTGTTTTATGCCAGAATCAGTTATCAAATCAATTAATTTTTTGAAATAATATGGGCTCATATCTGTCGGCTTAGCTGCCGTTGTGAAAGGATTTCGAACCCAAGAATTGTTTTTCTGCCAAAATGGAAACTATTGACCAAGAGATACCTGCAAAATCATTCAAATGTCGTAAGATTCCTATGGGAATGTTAGTGTCTATTTAAAACTTTCTATTTAATTTGAAGGTCACTTAAGGTAGGAGAATAGTGAAATTTTTCTCTTCTAGTGAAAAATTCAAGAATATTAACTCTCTTCTAAAAGACGCAATTCTGTCCATTACATTAAAAACAGAAATATTTCTTCCTTGTAATAAAAAATTTATTTCCCTGTGCTTATAAAATGTATCTGCTAAACAAGCAGCATTCATTAATCTTCTAAGATTACGTTCTCTTATCTAAGTTCCATAATTTTTTGCAGAACACTTAGTTACTGTTTTCGAAACACCAGTGCTCTGCGGAACACTGATAGGATAACGCTGTCTAATAAACTACAATTTGTGGATACAGCAAGTAAAGAGGTTTTAATTAACTATAATATAAATCGACAAGTTCAATTTCAGACATTTTTAACTCGAACATTCAGTCTTATGTCGATAGCTCCGTATGAATCTAAATGACCAGTTCACATCAAGTACGGCCAATTGAGTATGCAGAGTCTAAAAAGGTCGTCAAGGCAGGAAGTATGAGACATCAATGATGCCCTCGCAGAGATTCAACTGACTCAACTGGTATTCTGACCTGCTTCTAATTATACAACTAAAGTACGTGGTAGGGAAGAAGAGAGTTCCTTAAAATAATTAAATTATGTAAATCATGAATTCAACTGTGGATGGACATTTTAGATTTATAGAATCTGCCAAGTGAAGACTGAATGCATACCCAGATAGTCTTTAAAAAATATTTTGGAGTTCATATTTATACAAAGGTAATTCCAAGATATTTTTTACTCTGTGCTTCGGTGTGCTGAGTGCACTTGTGCTTACGAACTTCGGTCGTCCGTGAAAGCAAATATGGTTTGGTCACTGTAGTGCCTGAGTCAGTTTTCTACCTACTGTTTTCGTCCTCACATAAGCATACACGGTTCACCGGTTTGAAGAATATTTGAATGCATTCTTAATAGCATTTTCTGGCGATGAGTGAAAATTGCTTTTACCTAGACTAACTCTTGTTTCTCTCTTTTGCTTAAAGTGGAGTTTTTTATTCATAACTCTAAACTAACTGAGGTATTTTAGCTTCAGAAAGCCATAAACATAAATGGTTAAAATATTGTCCAAGGCATAAAACTACACAAATGAAGTGTACTTTATAGATCTAAAGAAAAATTAATTACGTAAGTTAATAGATTGTTAATATTATAGTAGCTTACTCTATAAAAAAGAAGAGAATTACTCTCGAATGGAAATTTTTAAGCACAGGCATTTCATACAGAGTTTGAAGGAAACATGTTTTACGATCTATCGATACCTTTCGTACGATATGTAAATATACCCATATGTGACGCACTCATATTAAAGAACGTCAATCATTTACCTTTAACGAAAATAAATGAATTCCCTTTCTTGCTGTACAAATTCTTCAAATGATACAGTAAAGAAATTGTCCAAACGCCACATGTAATTTTTGGTCTCTCGTCAGTTTCAAGTTATTAAAACCTGACCATTTAAAGCTCTTAAGGATTCTTTTTGCCTCTTCGCTCAGCTTTGTTCACAAAAACGTTTAATAGTGAACCACTAGTTTCTAAGAAATCGCACTCCAACAAACAATCTATCTCGAAATCTTTCATTACGAAGAAGAGAAATTTAATTTCGTTCGCCTGACTTTTAATCGGCAGTTCCAAATAACCTTCGATCCGACACTTTCTCCCCTGAGGTGACATTACTAAATTCCTTCTCCCCTTTCTTAACAAGGGTCAAGAAAAACCCTAAAAATAAATTTTGTAAAGAGTGCTATACGTAGCAATCGTTTTGGCTGGATAGGGTACTTTACGATAGATCAGGTTATAACTGATAAATCCCATTTAAATAAACCTCAATTCTGTAGAAAAAGAAGTCATTAATAGTACTTATTAAACATAAAAACGTGGCAATATTTTAGCTTTTCTGTCTGAATTCGTAACGAAAATTGCTTCTGTAGTTAAGATATCCGGATCACCAGTAGCCGAAAAGTTAAAGCTTTGGAGCCCTGACAGATATTCTCTCTGAGTTCGATACGCGCTTGTGTCCTAGCACTATCCTAGCACGATACCATAAGTGTAAAGTACATACGAACATAAATATGAGACATCGTTTCTTAGAATGCCGTTCTTGAAAGTTTGCCTTCATAGGCAAGTAACCTCATATTGCCGTTGTAGGTGTCATTTTAATTTTCTAACAGTTATTTTTAAATTTGAAACTCTTTCCTTAAATTTTCCTTTTCATTAAATTTTGTTTCCCATCTACAAATTCCTGCCAGGAGTTTTCAATATCGCGTTTTATATAAAAGACATAGAACTAGTATTTAATGGGAAATTCAGCCACTTTCTATGGAAGACACCACGTTCGTCAATAAGCGCTGCTACACGCCGCTGCATTGAGTGAAAGAGGCTTTAGATATATTGTTGGGGAACGGCAGCCTATATAGTCTCCACACGCAGCCAAAGTTCATCTGATATATCCATGGATTCGCCAGGTCGGGCTAGGGATTCTCCAGTCACTGAACGTACATGTTCGATGGGCGATAAATCTCATGGACGGGCAGCCAGGGTAACAATGCAATATGAGGGGCTAAGGAAGAAAGTTAAAACATTCGGACAACGTGAGGTCACGCCTTGTCATGTTGAAACGTGGCCACAGGCAAGCCCTGAAAATAAGGAAGGAGAACAGGTTGCAAAATCTTAAAGACATAGAATTGGCTGGTAAGTGTATCGGTAACGCCCGTTAGGGAGGTGCGGGAGTGGAATCCATTACCAACCACCAACATTACACCCAGAACAGGGCCAGTATGACGATGCATAACACAACAACAGAGCAGCCTTTCTCCACGGTGTCGTCCAATCCGACAATCGTGGTACTGCATGCAGAAATGTGATTCGTCCGAAACTACAGTGCCATGAGATTCGAATGTCCATCTCTGCCGTTAAGCGCATCTTTGGAAATGCAAACGTCTACGGTTTTAAAAGCTAAATACAAGAGAAACAATGGACACCAGCGGACGTCTAATTGTTCGTGCAGACACCGACGGTTGTGTTAAAGACTGTGATATGGTTCCGGATGTGTAATTCGCTCCAGTGCCATGCACCCAATATGCCTGTTCTTTCGTAGAGTGGTGCGACGAGTCGGTATCAGTTGCTCCTGTCCTTCAGTCATTCCCTCTTACATTCACCAAACCCATTTCGAGTGACTCTTGCTTGGCTACGTCCGACACGATGACCTAAGAACCTACTGAAGCTGCACACTCAAAAACCCTCACGAGAGAACAATTCACGTTTTTCAAAACAGCAATCCTTCCTACGTTAATATACGAATTTAAAAGAGTTCTGCAGTCGTCCATGGTATGCTTGTGTGCTGAAATCGTAATCATTTGCATATTCCATCACAGTGTAGATATGATACAAGTTTCATGCTGTTTAATACTTCTTTGATGGTATTGCATTTTAGAAGGCTAGTTATTTCGAATTATTAGCAGTTTATTTCGGAACAGCTAGAACATAATACATTAAGTGTAAGGAAAAAGAATAAACAATAGAATTCGAAAATTAAAATTAGGTGTTACGCGTCTTGTCAAGAGCTGATGGTTCAGAGGATTGACGCCATGAGATAATGTAACTCGAGAACCATGTTTCTAACTACGTCCCAAGATATGTCCCAAGATAAGTAACACTTTGTTCTATTTTTAGCAGTACAGGTGCAATTAGATTCTCCTCAGTTTTTTATACGTATCATGTCTTTATTGCAAAGGAATGTTATCGCCATGTATTAATTTTAAAGAAAATAGATAGCGAGTATAAAAGAATATTAAGTAAACACAAATAAAAGGATGTTGCCAGAAAACGATATCGCATGGGTTACATTATAGAAACAATCCAGTGAATATAAAAAAAATTGAATGGTAGCACTTAACATTCGATTGAGAATTCTAAAGGTAGATTATTTTTAAATATTTTATGGTTTGCTCGTTGAACTGTATGTGGCGTAAATGCGAGGAAACGGATGTTTAATAAAGAAAGATAAAAAACTAAAATATAATAATAAAAGGCAAAAAAAAAGTTGTGTAATATTTCTTACTGAGAAAACGAAACATTGTAAAGACTGAAAACGTTTAATGAAAATACTTTATCGAGAATTGCATATGCTGGTTTTAAAAATTCTATGATTTTATATTGAGTGTTATGTGGCATAGGTGCGAAGAAAGCGATATTTAATAATAAAAGTAAAGACAGAAAACGTTGTGTTGGCAGAAGTGAATCTGAGAACAGACTGGTAAGTTGCGAGCTCAATGAGAGCATAAAAAACCTGAACAAACCCTGTAGTGTGACATTAAAATATGAATCTTTTCAGATATTTTTTAATTCTTTTTATTTTTTAATTCCTCTAATTATTTTGTTTAATCTGTTCTGTTATACATTGAAGTATATTAAAGCTCTTTTGATCCGATGTATGGAGTTCATGATTTATTTCTTTTGCATTTAGTGTATCAAGTTCTAACGTTTCCGGAAAGGTAACTGTTTTTTTTTTCTGTACTATTCCTACAAATTTTACCACAGATGTCAATGCATTGTTTCATTCATGGACTAGTTTGAGCTTATTGATTAGTAACTTTAGAACACATATAACTATAT
>KK120774.1:364086-409929 GCA_000611955.2 Stegodyphus mimosarum
TATGTAAGGGAACAGAGTATGGGACAGCTTTATCAAAAATACTCGCTGACGGTTTAAAATTTAGGCTTATGTCAAAATTCATTTACGTTTCACGGCATCAGATTAATTTATTGCTGAAGCAAAAGTAGTTATGCTGTATTTTGTAATAGCATAAACTTATTAAAACTTAATAGCGTACTCTGTTTGGTAACATAAACTAAAATAGAAATTCTGGAAAGCACATGCGAATTATCCCTATGTCTTGGAAATTACAACACAGAGGCAAGAGTGTAAAACACCCTTTTATTGAAATCAGTAAATTAACAGAAGGCACTGTTCTTACAGAACCATCCAGCATTTATGGCGTAACTCAAAAGTAAAGAATTTACTTAACTATTAAATCGTAAGCAAGCCCAACTACACAGACAGAAAGCGCGCAATTTTCAAACTTAATATCCGCTTCACAAGCCTAGTGGCGAAAAAACGCAAAGCCGCAGAAAAACTGCTATCAAGAGGTTCAACTAGTAACGTAACTTTCAGCAGACAGAACACGCTATGATTCTCCAGTTAAAAACCTTACTTTAAATATTATTTCGTTCTACATCATTTGAATGGGCGCAAGCTAGAAATTAACATTCTGGCAGGAAAACTGAAAGCGAGAAAGACGGTAAAGATTAGTAACATTAAATAACCAGTTAGTAAAACTAAATAAATCCTTATAAACTTATATTATTTTCATACATTATGTGGTATAACTTCTTCTCTTCATATATGTAATTGGAAAGATATATTGGAAAACAGCTCAAGTAAGTTGCGAAATCAAATCCTTCGACTTTTAATGGGCAATTTACCTTAACATTACAGGTAAATTGCCCATTAAAAGTTGATATTATTACGAAAGTCTTCGTTTTTTTAAATTACCCTACGTAAGTTGCTTCAAAAGCTGCATTTTCATGTTAATTTTTCCTTTGTTACATAGAGATGCGTAGAGTTCTGTAAATGAATGTAAACCAAAGAAACATTACTCGTCAAAGTCAATGTAATTTAAAATATCAGTTGTTAAGCGAAACGTGTTAGTGACTTAAGGTTTGTCACTATAGTGAATAGAAAATGGAATATGTTAAATAAATGAAGGAAAAAGAAGATATAACAAATTTAATGGGAGCACAAATGCTCTACTTGATAAATGACTGCATAGAAGTACATGTGTTTTTTAAGCTTTAAAATCCAGGAGACTGACCAATTGTATTTTCTAAACTACTGCGTCAAACATACTTTAATGATACTTCTAATTGGAGCAAACGTTTATAGAAAATATACCGTCATGTTTCGTAAATACTCTACGACGATAGCTCTACTAAGTAAATAATCTCAGAATGCTTTGTCGGCATTAATTTCATACACAACAAATAATATCACTCTTCCTTATATTTATGGTACATGTAATTTCTATGATGAACAATTTGTTTGAAAGTCGAGTAAGTCGAGTAAGTCAAGTTTGTGCAATTTAATACTACCCAAGAGATATAAATATGTTGATCCAAACCAATATATAAAGGGATGTTTACATTGCTGCAAAAGCAAATAGACTTTACAACTGTCCGATACAATTTCCAACACACAAAATTTAGAGGCATTTAAGCATAATATATTTCGGTATTATATTGTTAAACTGATTAATCTTTGAGCTCGTGTAAATACATAAGATTTTATATTCAGGGAACATGTAACAAGTACAGTGGCATCCAAAATTAAGGTTAGAAATGCAAAACATATGATGTCTCGAAAATAATTGGTTTATAATTATGAAAATTTCTACATAGAGGCCCAGTACTATTTGAGCACCATAAAAAAAGAACAGAGGATAAATGTTCCCTGATATACAAATGAAATAAATCAACCTAAACATAACACACAACTTATCCTGAACCGTCTTGCTAATAAAGAGCGTAAACACCAGTACAGCTTTATATGCTCACAAGGGACCCTCATACTCTGTAACTGAAGTTGGTGAGCATAACCTTTGGCAACCAATTCCATTCCTATAAAAGAGATCTTTTTAATGTTTAGAGAATCTTGGGTGGCCGCTGAGGTTGTGCAATGCCCTTTTTCTAGAAATTTCCAATCTTGTTTTCCCTGGCTCTATCGTAAGGCAAAAACTCGCTCCAGAAACCATCCACTAGTCGAATACAGTGCATCATCGCTTTAATGTTCATAAAAATAAAGTCCTCTCAATAGTTCCTCCGAAAAGCCCCAATTCAGGTTAAAATAGCTCCTCCCTACAAAGCTGTGAGATTACAGAGCCCGCATTGAAGACTTGCTGCGGTATGCGTACGTTCAACACGTTAAAACAAAAAGCTTCTTGCGCAAGGATTTTACTTTCACCAAGAACCACCTTCACTTTATGTCATTAAGCAGTAGATTGTCTTTATGTCAATATTAATAACATTTCTATCATTTAGTTTAGTCAAGATGAAATATAGTCATTAAACGGCAAGAAGAAATAATCAATTAATTTATTACAAACTTAAATTTGAGAACGTGACACTTGAATATCAATATGGTGCACCTGTAGCGATACTAAATATCAAATTACAATGTAATATATTATAATATCCGTTTAGAGAATTCCACCCCCGTATTGCCTTAATTTAAAAAAAAAACATAATTGCTGAAGATCGTCTACTAACTACTAAGTCTATCACTCTATCACTGTAGCTTGCATAAAGATAAGCCAAAAGTCCATTGGATTGCTATTTTTAAATCTTTGTAGTCCACCTGAGTTTAGAAAATAAGCTCTGTTACATACATTTCAGCATTAAACTGATTTTGGATATCTAAATAAAAAAAACTTTTTCCTCATGATAATGACAAGGCCCATGTGTTTTCATTTGAAAAAAAAAATGTTAAGAAATTTAAGAAAATATTTTGGGAAAGTAGTTTGTTTCGTTTTCATTGGTTTGCAATGAAAGCTGTTGTAACAGTTTTTTCTAATAATGTTATAAATATAGTGTGAATTAAATGTACTGAAATAATAAATAATTTAATTTTCAATGATAAAAGAGAAAAACACTGCGACACACGATTGATCAGCTAACGGACAATTAGTGTTAAAACAGTCAGTAATCAAACTAAAATTAGCGACCGCGTCCGTGAAGAGAAGGTTATGGGCTTTATTTTGAGGCAAAGTCAAGACTTTTAATTTTATGCGCTATTTTTTGATTTTTGTTTCATTATTCAGAAGCAAACGCTTTGTCAAACCAAATGTTACTACCGTGGTTTTCTGAAAATAAGACTGGGTTCTATGTTAATTTTTGCTCCGAAAGACGTATTAGAGCTTGTCTTGAGGTTCATATTCCTGCAGAAAGCATCCATCCAACTGCTGTGATATTTTAAATGGTTATGAGTATGTGTCTGATTGGAGTGTCATTATAAGAACAAAAGCCTGAATATCAGGCCTACAAAAACCCGAAACTTCTGTTCTTCCGCCAGCAATCCATTCACTTAGGATGTCTTCCAGTTCAGAAAATAATAGGTGCCAGCCTTATTGCACATGCGCTTCTTATCATTTCCCACATTCACCTGTTGACTGAAGTTATCACAGTCTGATTGCCATTCCATTGAGAACCATTTGGAAATCAAACTTCTCTTGGCAGAAAGTTATAAGATCGGAATTTTCCGCGGTTTCCTTTTTTTTTTTTTTTTTTGCTACTGAGTAACATTTGTTTCCGCACTCATTTTCGCTTTAGATAAAAAAATATTCCCTTTAAATCTGCTATTAAATCAGCTGTTTGTTAAAAATTTACAAGATAGCAGCGGCAAAAAAAGTTGTTAAGAGTGATGGACCACATAAAAGCGAAAACATTTTCCAAAGCAAATTTCAGAAAATGTTTGCTTATTTCACATTAGTGAAAATTCATTAACCTCCATTAAAACGCAGGACGTATTCTGTTATCAAAATTCTAATTAGTTACAATAACGTACGTTCGTTGTCAAGTGCGAACACGTGTTGTGGCTGCACCTCGATTGGTTACTCGGTGCTAAGCCTGGCGTCCATCTGCTGATGATATGAGATGGGACCTATTTTTAGAACAAGCCCTATACCCTGAAATACCTGATCACCCTGAAAAACCACGTTAGGGTTTATTTACGATTAGATTTCTGATTGCCTGTAGCCTTGAATATCTGGCACATTTTAATACGCAGGTTTTACATGCATGGCTGGCACATCAGCTGACTATCATTGATTAAGAGTTTCTGAAATTATCTCGCAGAAGCATTTACACGGAATTTAAGAACGGGGAGTTGTATGGAATTTTGCTTTAGTCTTCTTATGCTTCTATTAATATATATGTAGTATGCGTACTTGTTATACACATGCATATTTACTTCATCAGCCATATTTTAATATATCAGTAACTATTATCAGTTTGTTCATCAAATAGATTGTGACAAAGTGGCCGAGGTAGTTTGACCAGGATTCGAATCTCCCAAACCGGACTGTCTGTGTAAAATGTTTTTGTTTCTGCCTTCGTGTGACAGGAGTACAAGCCAGATTACCGTTGCAGGTCTTAGACAAACGTATCTCTTCTGCTAAGCAAGTAGGCTTCGTGTGCTTTGCCATAATCAATGAAACTAACGTACAAGTCGTCAAACATTATTTCACGTATTATGCTGTACATTAATGATAAATTAAAGTAAATATCTATCTCTTCGAAAATACATTGCTACGAAACAAGTGGCTCTGTGCAGGATAATATGCTATAGCTTATACCTGGCGTTTGAAAATAATAATATTATTACTCTCCAGAAAATCATGGATTGTGATGTATATGTCTTGGGAAAGAAGTATGTTTAAATATATTAACATATGAAAATGACACGAATGAAAGCCAAGATGATTTATTTCTTCTGCTTCGCTAAATTTAATGAAGATTTCAATAGTTAATGACTTCTGTTTAAAGGGAACTGGTAAATAGTAATTCGTTTATATCGAACCTCAAGTAGTCGAGATGCTGCAGATAATTCTTAAAATAGAAAACTTTTGAATAAGGTTCCTCAGTTCATTGTAATTTTATTCTCATGGACCGAAAGATTCGTCCCTACAACTAGTTTAGCGAAGGATTCAACGCGAATACCCGTAAGCAGCTAAGCTTCTGGCTAACGAGTAGATCGATCTTATGCGGGTTAAACCGTAAGTATACCCATTAGATCGTGGTAGAGAGAGATATCAGGAAGCAGAGATGTGAAAATCGCTCGTTAGGCACTAGGAATTGAAATTTCATTTCCGATATGTTTGGTTGCCTTTAAATCTCTTTGAAGTTAACTTAACTAATATGGACACGTTTTATATTTCTTTCAAATTAGTCGCAGATTTGTTTGGTGTATCACGCCATCTGTTATTTTTGAAACTGCGTAACAAAATATTTTTATGTGCAACTCAAAATTAATAATTAACATGTAATTTTAGCGACGTATATTGCGAACCTAACTGCGATTGCTTTAATTCATATCAACAAATTTTAATAGGAAAGTTAAAATTTGAGCTCAATACAACGAAAAATATTCGTTATACGCGCTTCATTATATTTTCGGAATGTAAAACGAATCTGAAATTTTCGAAACTGTTACATGTAAAATAACATTGAGCATTACGGTGGCAAAATTTCTGTTTAATTTTGGAAATAATATTCGATGATTTGTTACTGCAAAGTTTGTGTTTTGATGCATTGTTGTAAAATCATAGTGTAGTATTACATTCAAGATCAACTCATTTCAGTTGTAGAACGTGTGCATATTAGGTTATCGCATTTTATGATCTCTTAGATGCTAATATGAGTATTCTCTTTCGAAATAAAATTTAAATTTTTATTTTTTGATAAAATAATCCACGAAGTCCTTAAGTGAGTCTGTTGTCGATACAGAACTCAAGTAATTCCATTTATCTAATGGTACACAAGCTTGTTAATTCTAAGTAACTCTTAAATTATTCTTTGAGAAAAGTAAATAATAAAATGCCATTTTAAAGATGCAGTTGAAAAATTGCTGTTTTAAAAAAGAAATTAAAAATTAAAAATAATTGTTTATCATTCTGTTTGACTAGCAAAAAACTATCTGAGGTAAAATAAATATTCGAATGATTCCTTTAAAATTTTCCTAAAAATGAAAACGTTAGAAACGAGGCTAAGATAAAAGGTACAACTAAGATATGTATAACCAAAAAATTTAAACTAAATATAAAGACTTGTTTCTTGACTACCTAAAAAACGATTTCTTTGTTACTAAACTATGGATGCGAAACTGTGGATTTAAGGAGGAAAGACATTAACTATAAAGACTTATATCTTTATAGTTAATGGTCTGTTTTTCTGAAAGGGATTACAAATTTGCATCTCATAAATTGAAATTTCTAGGAAACGTTTCGCATGCAAAAGAATATTAGGATTTACTAAACACTGTTTATATAGCAGCTGCAAATAACTTCAAATCACTGGTTTCAACCACTAATCTGAAAGAAAGGTAGATGGCTTTAAATGGCTGTAGGAATGCCATTTAAAGCACATTTATTTAAAATTGGAATAAAAGTTTAGGTTCTTGTTATTTAAAAATATTTCTCATTTGTTACAGATAGTTATTATTAGTCTGACGCTAGCATACCAGGGCATATAAATGCCGAATTTTTTCCGAAAACCTTTTTCTAATCGTGAGTCTCTTTATCTAAAATAATTACAACCTAAAGCAATATTTTGAAAGCTCTGGTGTCAACGTATTCAAGAGCATAGGAAAATGAGTAATGTTTATTAACAATTCATAATGTTGAAGGCATTGAAAAACATCTTTATGAGTTTTAGTGCTAATACAATCATCTGAGATAAGGAATGCTTCCTTTTAATTTTTTCAAGAAAAGTTTGTGGGGTATTACTATTTAGTCCTAAAGTTTTAACTTCGAGTCACACGAACACTAACAAGCGAATAATCGCTTAAATGTGTGAACAGAACACGTAAGACTTAAGGAGGGTTTACAACCCTTTATTTTTCAGTATATTTACAGTCAGTTCCTACTTGGAACTTTACACAAAGCCACAACTTGGGCTTGAACTTAAAATAATAATAATTTAAACTAAAACTAGCTTAACTGAGCTATTTAAAAGGTATAGCCGAAGCTATCAGAGATCTAACTAGTTGGCCCCTAAGTATCAATTAATTCGGCGAAGCCAAGCAAGGGCCTAAGGTATGGCCGAGGGTAGTAACTAAGAGAGAAATTAGCCAAAAAACAAACGCCCACTAGTCAAGGAATCAAACTCTCTCTCTCGAAGTCAATGAAGTATCGACTTAAATAGTACTCTTCTCATCTGCATTAACTGCGTTTCTGAAATTACATTCTGGCAAGAAATTGTAAGCTGAAATTAGAATAAGATAGGGAAGATACAAAACTTAAAATAACTGTTAGTAAACAGGAAAAATCTTACAAATTTTCATAATATATTTTGAAACAAAAATATGACGCATAAAATAATAATTTATTTAAAAGTTATTGTAATTTGAAATGATTTTTAAAGACATAAGATGAATCATATTTATTTCTAAATGTCAGAAAAGAAAACAAGAGCAATGTTCAAGAAGTTTTTGGAATTTTACAAACAAAAACCTTTCCTATAAGATTTCTTGCTACTGGGGTGTCAGCAAAAAAATGAAAAGGATGAAGACGCTGTATCAGATGATGTGACTAAAACACTAGGAATTTTGAACACATAAAAGCTTTCAAAAATCTCTACTTTCTTCACAAGAAGTGAAGAAGTAGATGGGAATGTTTTTCCAAGAAAGATATTTTAGCAGCTAAAGGAAAACAGATATTCGTTTTTGTTGCAAATTATACAAAGTCATAGAAAATGATACCTAAGAAGCCATACTTATCATGCCTGTTTGATGCTGTGTCGAATATTACTGCTAAAAGTTAAATGCGCTGTTGAAAAGAAAGAAACTTCGAGAAAAAGACAATGCGATCGAATTAATACCTGGACAACAGAGATTGAATCATCCAAACTTAATACATGAACTACCGGATACTACGACCCTTAATCTTTACATTAGAACCAGAATCTGATTTATTTGGTTAAATTACTTCTGGTTTATATTACTTTGGATTAAAAAAAATAATGGTTTTATTCTGTTCCCATTTATCACTCTTTCAATCAAATAAAGCTATATATGACAAAACGTTCTCCCAAATTCGAAAACTAATTTTATGTTAATGCTAGTTTTTGCCTTAGTTTTCTAAAAATTAGATTGGAAATGGGAACTAAAAGTAAAAACAAAATTTGGCTAAACCAAACTTAACGGGAACCAAAAGTAACACAATTGGGGCCAAACAAAACTCATAAAATAATATAAATATATGATTACTCTGTCGAAACAATGAAAAGAAAAGAGTTAAAATATCCTAGCTGGAAGTTGAAAATAGCTTGTGACAAATTCAAAGCTTACGCAATTTGTTATACTTATTAGTTTCAGGTTAATTATGTACATAAATAATTTAAGTCCATGCAGTGTAATCCGTTCATGTGTATGCAATGAAACTTCCTAATAATTCACATTTATGGAACCAAGAATTTTGCCCCATAAACGGATGTGCTCCTCATTCGGAAAAATCGAAAATTTTAAATCATCTAAAATTTAAAAATAAAGTTCAATATCTTTGATATATTTTAATGTTTCACCAAAGATTCTTTTAGATTTCTGTTATTTCCAGTCTTTTTCAAATTTACATGCCTCGATATCATTAGTTCGAGAGGTAAAAGTTTCGATTCCTTTATAAATTTGTTCTTCGACTAATTACTAATACCTACTGATACTTTATCGTCTAAAATCTTATACTAAATTATTGAAGATTAATACATTTTTGTCTTTTATACCGACAAAACTGAGAGGACAGATAGAATGTTAAAAAAATAAAAAGCAAAAAAGCAGATATTCTTAATGGTTTTTCAGCACCTTTGTTCACCGTTTAGTTTACGTAACCAATTTCTAAAGAAATCCAATGAATAGCGTCTAAGATGCTGAAGCGTTTAACCATATTACCCCATTTTTTTAGATAAGGATGCTTTGAACAAATTGTCTCATAAAAAACATATTTTGAAAATTGAACTTGAAATTCTGCGTTATGGGTTGATCTAACTGCTGGAATAGAGATGCACTACCAGGTTTGAAAGTACCGTGTTATGTTCTTAAATTTCAAATCTACAAAGTAAGAAGCAGCATTGTCTACAAACAGCAATATATTTCAATTTAAAATGAATATTAGGTGTTTTTAAATTTATAAAGTATATCTCTGGCCGTTTTCGCATGTCTTCGTGGTGTAGTGGTCAGCACGCTCGACGCGTAGCAGAGAGATCTGCAGTTCGATTCCCGGCAAAGGCTTTGCTCATTTGTCGCTTCTCCTGCTTCAAAAATACCTGATGTCTCTACAAATTAAATATTTTTGCATGGAAAATATATGAAAAAATGAGATATTATTTCCTGACCCATCTACGAAATTTTATATCTTGCTCATTGTGCAGAACACTATTGTGCATCATTATACTTGAAACGTGGAGATTTCTTTGCTTTTCGAGTTAAAAGTGGCTCTATGAAATCTCTATTACGCTACATTATACCACTTTAATTAGTCCAACTGAATGGTTTTCTTTTTCGGATGAATTTTTAAGAAAGTTGTCGAGTCATTAGGATTTTCGAAGTAGGGAATACAAAAAACGTGCAAAGCCTTCCCCAGAATTCGAACCTGGACTTCTCGAACGCGAGCCGAGTGTGCTACTGTTACTCCACAAAGACATGCAGAAAGGAGGGAGAGAATACCTTATGTACTCCCTCTTCTAAAGGGGACTGGGACTTAGGAGACCCATTCGTCAAATCCAGGCGATAAAGAATCATTATCTACCGCCGCTATAATTTTATACCGACAAAATTCCTAATTCCAAATTCCTTCAAAATTCTTAATGCCTCTGTAGAGGCATCAGAAATTTTGAAGTCGGAAACACGAAAAATGAGCAATGCCCTCGCCGGGACCCGAACCTGGACCTCTCGTATACGCGCCGTGTGTGCTACCGTTGCAAAACATGAAGGCATGCAGAAAGGAGGGAGAAAATGCTTTATAAAGTGGATTTATTTAGAACTGGATAAGACACAGCTATGCAATATGCAATTACAATTAGCTGCTGTTTTGAACCCTTTTGACTCGAAGCATTTTTGAGCAAGTGGGTTTATTTTGTTGGTTTGGTCTAAGAATAAGAATATAGTTGTCTAATGTACTCCTTCTGTTCGGTACTACACGAGCTGGATTCGAACTGAAAAATACCCATATTATCAGGGTGCGGGCATGCCAGTCATAGTTTCCCAAGAAGATAGTTGTCAACGGTTGCTAGAGCCCCGGGGCCCCCATTCCGAGACGACAGACTTTAAAGTTTCTCTGTAACCACTGCCAACCCCTCGTCGCAAGGGGCCACCACAGTCGGTCCCCAGGGATTACAATGGCGGGAAACACGAACGCCTGAAGATCTGACTGGTTTTCAGAAAATGCTATTCACCGGTACTACGCTCGAAGTTTGAAGCCAGACGGATCTTACACAGGGCTTCCTCCAGGTAACTCCCAGCTGGACAAGTGAAACATTCAGGCTCTTGACTTAGCCGACACTTCTCAAGCACACATCCGAGCCAGTAACTTCCCTGGTTTTCCTGCGTCGATCCCTGAGGGGTAGGCTGGATCGAAGGGAACCTGGCTCGTATACACATTACATACATAGGGGAAACCATCGAACTACCAGTGTTCAGCGATTTTACAGCTCGGCCTCTGGTAACCAGATTTATTTGTAAGAACTAGGAAAAATAACGCTTTTTTTCTAATTAAAAATATAAGTTACCAAAATTAAAATTTGTGTTCATCTTACATTTCTTAAAAAATTTGTAACGCTTTCATCTATCATTAATCTGCTAGTAACGTTTTGGATTTTAAATAGAATTCATTAATGTCAATTTGATAATCTGTTTCAATTATTTTTCAGTGCATGAACAGTTTGGGATTTGATAGCTCCGAAATTTGAGTTCAGGATCCTAACATTAGATTTTATTTCTTCACAGCACTGAACAATGTGCACTGCCTTAAAGTAAATGTCTTTCTTTTAGTATAAACTTACCATGAGACTGAGCCTCCTTTTTTTTAGCTTAAAACAGATATGGAAAGAAATATATAATCTTTATCTCAGACTCAAATGCAAAGATATTCATTGCCCTTCCTCTTTTTCACAGCTATGAATAAAGCTTCGTAGAATAGAAAACTATTCCATACCTGGTATGTTCACCAGATTCCATATTGTTTTGGAAAGAATAGAACAGGTGTTGTTTGTTCTCATGTAAAACAGACAGGTCGATATCCTTTGATTCCTCAAATATTACTTTAAAAAACTGTGCAATTTAATCAATAAATAGTTATTTAAGGAGCTAATATGAATTCCTCGTTATTACTCTAGTCGCTCACTATCACGTTTCTTCAGATAAACATGACTTTAAAGATTATTTTACATGAATAAAGCTTGTAAGTTACGAGAAATGGGCTCAGCTTGACCCAGCTAACAAAACAAGTTACTCTTATGGTCATAAGAGGCCGCGTCAAAAGCTTATAAGGTATTTTCTTCCTCCTTCCGGCATGCCTTCATGGTGTAATGCTTAGCACACTCAGCGTGTATTCGAGAGGTCCATGTTCGTGTCCCCGCGAGGGCATTGCTAATTTTTCAAGTCTCCGGCATAAAAATTACCTAATGTCTCTACAATGGTGCCCGAACTAAAACTTTGGTGAATGATAATTCTTCATCACCAGGATTTGGTAATTGGGTCCCCTAATCCCCATTCGCCCTTTAAAAATGGGGTATATAAGGTATTTTATCCCTTCCTCCGACATGGCTTCGTGATGTAATGATTAGCCCACTCGGCGCATATTCGAGAGGTCCAGGTTCGAATCCTGGCGAGGGCATTGCTTATTTTTCAAGTCTCCCGCATAAAAACTATCTAATGTCTCTACAAGCTATATAATCATTGAGGGAAAAAACATTGACCTAAATAAATAAAGATTGCACTTAAAATAACTGTCCCTTATTTAGATTGATAACTAAATAGAATTGAAATGTATATTATATAATATATATTATATTATATAATATAATGTATATTATACAATCTGCCTATATTAACAATTGTCGACAGCACAGATGTCCGCTAAGTAGGATTCTACCTTTATTCGTACATATTCACTAAGAGAGGTTTTACTATATACTATTTACTGAGGCTTATTGTTTCATTTAAGAAGTTAAATACTTGCATTATATAACCTGAATTAAATTCCTTATGCAATCGCTCTGTTTTCGGTTTTGCAAAAATTTCAATTTTTGAAGTTTTCATTTTAATATGAAAAATTACATGGGAAAATGAAAGGAATTTTCTCCTTCCTTTTCGGTTGCCTTCTTGGTGAAACGGGAAGGCATATCCGGCTAGCAATCGAGAGATCCTGAGATCGAATCCTGAGAGGGCATTATTGATTCATCATGTTTCCCGCCTTTAGTAAATGTCAATGACTCTACAGAACCTAAGGACCTATTTTAAATTATATCATAAAGTATTTCAGTTTTCATCTGAAACCCTCAATCTAAAAGTTTAAAACAGCTCTCAACTTAAGGAAATAAAGTATTTTGTATCAAGACATTTTAAGTAGTTTGTTCATAATTTTTTTTGTAAGATACTTTTGCTTCAGTGTTGAAATGAATTTAGATTTTACCGTTCAGAATTAAATTAAGCACCACTCTTTGGAGGGCTCATAAGCAAAACTTTTTGTTCAAGCGCTAATTACAGTAGATAGGAAAACACAAAATTAAGGAACAGTGGAAGAAATCTTGAAACTTTGTAATTAGAACCGTCAAATGACGTGCTTAGGTATGAGCATAATTAGTTCCCGATGATTATAGGATAAAACTCCATTTTTCGGCTTCAGTGCAAGTCACGAAACCATTTTCTAAATTGATAAAAAACATAGAAAAAGAACGATACGGAATCAATTTCCCTACCATGAATATATTTTTCCTCCGTTTCATGATTTAGGTCATGCAAATGCGGCAATGGATTAAGTACATTTATTTAACGATTTATGGAAA
Source organism: Stegodyphus mimosarum (assembly GCA_000611955.2). NCBI lineage: Eukaryota > Metazoa > Arthropoda > Arachnida > Araneae > Eresidae > Stegodyphus > Stegodyphus mimosarum. The sequence continues at coordinate 377,256 of KK120774.1, forward strand.
TCGCAAGATCCAAAGAACTTGGTTTTTCCATTTTCCTCTTAAGACACCATTAAAAAAGAAAGAAATGAACTTATAATATTCACGCAAGCCAGAAAATTTGAGTTGCACAAAAAGCGGAACATTCCTGAATTGCTGTGGCGGAAAGTTTTCGTTCTTACCTAAATTGCCTGCGTTTTCCGTTCCTTCCGTCATTTTAATAGTTTCGAAAAATTAATTTAAATATTTTAACATTTGTTTCTGATGTCTCATTTTTAAATAGCCACTTATAAAGACAAGTCAAGGTGTTTAAAGAGGAAAAAAATGCGAAGGAAGTAACCTATAAAAAATGTTCAAAGTAGCAAGAGCCGGGGAAATGACATTATAGTTTTTTAATTAAACTCCGTGTTAAGAATAGCTACATATCAAGCATATGGAACCAAAAAAAGAAAAAAAAACTTTACATGAGATTCCAAGTTTTTTCTTCGGTAAGTTATTTTTCTTTTAGAGAACTGTGGTAAAAATAAGAGGAAAAAATAGGAAAAGAGATTATATTTTTTTTATCCCTGTCGTAGCAGCAGAAATTGATGAGAATCATTCCTCCACCGTAGATTGGGAATGGAAAAATAGCATGTCGCTAGTGTTAGATATTTTTTTCGGCCGCTGTTATATGGAAAGTCCGATAAATTGCTTGGTGAACTCAACTTTGACAGCGTGAAAGCGTGTATTTTCAGAAATGGTGAGAAAATACTTTTTTTACTGCTTTTTGGTTGCTGTTTATTCTCGCCTTTCTTTCTTGAAGGGCACTGTATGTGTTGCTTATTCTTTCACGAAACCCTTCAAGCAGGATTCGTTCAGAATGATGCTAGTGACAATATAAGTCATTTTATGAGTTTTCTGATCCATCACTGAAATATAGAACGTTAAGGTGCGTAGGAAGCTAAATTGTAGGAGGCTTTAATTTATTATTTCCGCATTCTAATTCAAATTCGATATTTAATTTGTTTTAAATCCATGAAAATTAATATCGTGTACCACCATAGTTATTCTTATAATAAGATTTTTTATATTTGGGGTTATTTATTTGAATTCAGATGGTCATATTTTAACTTAAAACTAGAAATATGTAGAAAGGCATAAAAGAAATTGCTTTTTTTCCCTGTTCACTTCCAACAGAATATTAAAATAAATGTGTAAAATATGATCGTGTGTTGGCTGATATGCAAAAAAAAGTTTTTTGGAGGGAATATTATATAACCATTTATTTTAAAAGTGTGGAAAAAGTTTCATAAGTAAAGTTTTCTGTTGAATACTTTACAAAACTACATCAAGGCTTGTGTGTTGAATCCTTAATTATTATTTAATTTTATGATCCGGTACACCAGCATTTTCTCCAGAAATTTTAAGAATTGAATTCAATGAGAAAGTAATGCATATTCCAGAAATCTCGGAAAAACGCATCGTTTAAATTTAATAGTTGAATAAAAAAAACTAGAACTAAAAATACTAAAACAGAAATGAAATATAAACTCACATTCAAGCCGCAATAAAACAATTAATTTTAAGCAAACGTATACGTTCCAGAACTGCACTACCAGTTTTTAAATCGAACTAAACTGGTCAGGTGATCTTAAACAGATTTAGTAGATATATGTTCAAAAAAGGGGACTGTAGGTATTGTTTTGTAAGGTTTTTATGTTAATTAACCAGTTATTTTATGCTTGGATCTTTGCAGTAACCTCTCCATTCCGTTTTCCCACCCGAATGCAAATTAGTTCGCTTGCATTTATGGTGAGGTTTTAAAGTGTAAAAAAGAGCGTTATTCGTCTTCTCGAGGCCACGTTAGTAGGTTGCTAGATCATGTAAGACTTGTAATCTTCGGCCTTGTACTATAATTGCCATTAGCTAAATATAGATGTCAATTTCATTTTGAGGTCAACTTCGCATTAACTGACCTGTATAATCTTTGGATACTAGCTTATTTAAATTAAATTTTAGATCTGACTTACTGTTGCTTTAAGGTATCTCGCCAAATGTGGTTGGCTAAGTTGTAAGCTACAAGTGTGATTTCTGTTCTTATTTAATTTTAAATTAGGAGCATGTTTGACAAAAGTTGGGATTCATTGTGCCCAAACTGTACGGGCAAAATGCACATTGTTTTTTTCTTTTTTTTTACTGTCAGATTGCTCAGGAGCTTGAATGCTCAGATCTAATTTCAACAGTTCTCTTATAATTGTTCTTGTTGATTGAGGCAAAGTTGGTATGTTGTAACGCTTCTTCATTCATGACAAGAACATCTTCACTTAGCTTTATTGCGAACATTTTTCTGGATAATGCCTTTTCGCATTTTGTATTATGTACATATATAACATGTACATTCATTAAATTGATATTTATTATGCTGCAAAACGCAAAAACGAGGCATTCGGCGAGGTTTCTACTACATGACATATTGTTGCGTATCTGATTCAATGTTGCTGCAGTCCCTTTCATGGCTCAGTCCTTTGGTTCTTTAAAAAATTGAATAATATTGCGAGATGCCTCACTTGTGTTGCTTGACTTAGGAACAGATGACCCTTTTGTTGGAGTTATTTTTCTACTTTACAGTTTTCAATGTTCAATACACATGAAAGTCAAGAATAAGAAAAACCAACTTTATATCATAACACTATAATAAATACTGCATGGGTGTAAAATTGTGTGACAGACAAGATAAAACAACATTTAGACTGTAAAACCTGTGTGTTCAATTATAACAGTAAATAGCACAAGATAATACTCCAACTGTAAAGTACTAACAAAGCGTTGTGTTTTGACTTGGGCAATAACCCGTTCAAGTTTTATTTAAATTTATTGGGTCCAGTGTTCTAAATTATAAGTGGAAACATACAAGTTAAGTTAAATTAAATTTTTCATTTATTTTAAGGTAAACAGAACTAGTAACAATATACATTATGTGGTGGTGGTGGTCTAAGTGAGAAAATAAAGTAACATACCTTTTACACTACAAAGAGGGGATCCCCACAAGAAATCACAATTACTTAACAGCGTACATTGAAGAAGCGTTCTGCCATATTGAATCTAAAAAGGAAAGAGAATGTAAGTTAATATGATGGGCATGTAATGAAAGTTTTAGAGCCTTTCGCCCCTTCTATCTGCGCTCCGTCCTTCCTGCGTCGCCATCCATAGGTGGTTTTCTCTCCGCAAATTCTTCAGCCATCTTTCCACTGTTACGTAGACAGAGTACTTGGGACGGAGCAACTGCTTTCTGGTCTGTCGACAACCTTCAGAAAAAATTTCCCTTCTTCCCGTAGATCGCTGCAGGCCCTTTTTCTTCTTCTCGCCAGCCTCTCGTTTGGCGATCCGAGAAGGTCCAAAACCAGCCAAGTGCTTGGCATCCCTAGGAGCGGAATCAAAAACTGGAAGGTGAAGTCAAGGGGGTTGGTTAGACAGAAATTGGCGAATAATCGCCGATTCCGATGGTTACAAGCGACCCTCCAGGGTCATCAATCTGACAAGCAGAAGCTAGCCTCGTTCAGGGTCCCATTTTAGCATGGTGAACGCCTGTAAGAATGCGAATCACCCCGACCCCTCAACCTTGGCGTGGCGTAGCTGCATACAAAACAAGCTGATTCAGCAGGGTGCAGATTTCGCACTTGACGAAAGATATTAAAATCGCTGATTCCGATGGTTACAAGCGACCCTCCAGGGTCATCAATCTGACAAGCAGAAGCTAGCCTCGTTCAGGGTCCCATTTTAGCATGGTGAACGCCTGTAAGAATGCGAATCACCCCGACCCCTCAACCTTGGCGTGGCGTAGCTGCATACAAAACAAGCTGATTCAGCAGGGTGCAGATTTCGCACTTGACGAAAGATATTTTTCAGACCACTGTCTGGCAGAGCAAGCAAACTTAAAAACAAAGCCGTAAATCTTGATTACCAAATGCAACGTAAAAGTTTTTTTAGAAAAGAATTAAGGATTTGTTTTTAAATACCAAATTAATAAAAGACCGAAGAAAATTTCTTCAATTGAAATATAATTATATTGAAAAATTTTTATGTTTTCTACAACACCAAACACGACCACCAGAGTCAGAAAACATGGATTCCAGAAGATTTCGCACTTGGCGACAGATATTGTTCAGACCACTGTCTGGCAGAGCAAGCAAACGTCAAAACAAAGTCGTAAATTTTGATTCCCAAATAATAAACTTTAAACCAACTTGTGTAAGCAAATAACTTTAAAATTGTTTTTAAAAAATTGACCTTAAGGGTCAACTTAACCAGAAATTAAACATTAAGCAAACAAGATAAGATTAAGTATTAACAAAAAAAAAAAAAAATTAAGGATTTGTTTTTAAATACCAAATTAATAAAAGACCGAAAAAATTTTCTTCAATTGAAATATAATAATCACATAGAAAAATTTTTGTGTTTTCCACAACACCAAACACGACCACCCGAGTCAGAAAATATGGATTCCAGCTTACCAGAAAGAGGGGTACGTTAACAAAACCAAATTAAACCTTAACACCAAATTGTGTAAGGCAAATAACTTTAAAAGTGTTTTAAAAAAAATGACCTTAAGGGTCAACTTAACCAGAAATTAAACATTAAGCAAACAAGTTAAGATTAAGTAGTAACAAAAAAAAATTAAATGGTTAACCAAACTACCTTAAGGAAAAAAAAGAAAAAAGAATTACTCAAGCAACTTAAATTCAGAGTTAACCAAAACTGCCAAAAAAATTAAATGACAACAATTAAATTTCAACAAAGCAAAGAAAATTAAGATCACTACAAAATAAAACAAATTAATAACTTTTAAGTCTGATAACAGAAATAAGATAAATCATTACAATTAAGATATTTTAATTCAACAACTGAAGTAGCTGAGTATGTATTACATAACACTTTGTCTTTACCACTGAGCTGAATTTTACCGGGATAAATCGCAGATTTTTCATGACTCAAAAAATTTCGGAATTTTTTAACTTTTTAAGAATCTTCGCTTTTAGCTGCGTATTTCAATTTATATTCTTCAACTTTTTTAGCATTTCCATTTTTAGATCCATATTTCAAATTAATATTTTCATCTTCCTGGGTTTGTTTTACAAGCATTATTTCTTCTTCATTTTTATTTTCAAATGATAAGTTCCTCGTTTTTATCTGTGTCGTTATCTGTGAATTCATGATTTTAAATCCTAGCAAAATCATCTTTCTTCGATTCATACCAAGAAATAGAATTTTCTTCATCACTCTCGAATAGCTTCAGGTCTACCCTAAAAATTTTCTCTACGAAAACTCTCTAACATCTTCAAGGCAACACAGAAATGAACCTATGTCGTATTTTGAAACGGAACGTTACAGCTAACCATTCGTCTATGAGACGAATATTGTTCTAAAAATGATACATGCGAAAATATTTCGGTAAGAAGGAATGTCCTTATCTGTAGCGTCCAAGATCATATAAAGGTACTGAGGCGCACGTCCCGATTTTTGTTTTAGAAAGGGAAGAGTAAGGTTATTTGTAATGGACTTTGTCCAGGAGACGTATGGGTAACATTCTAGGGTTAAAGAAAACTCACGAAATTCACGATTACTGAAAAAGTTACATGTAGAATTTTATGAAACTTACCCACAATATACAACACATAGTAAGGTATTAAATAACATAAAAAGAAATTACGAGACAATTATGGTAGTATACAAATTAGCACATGTATAAAATGAACAAATCGAAGGTGTCAGTTGGCTGTAGGAAAAGTACCTTCAATATGGAACATGATAGCCTCTAGAAGCAATACAGCACATACAGCGATGTGTGATGCTTTCAATTATGCGGTCTATCAGTTCCATAGGAAGCGAGAGCCATTGCTCTTGCAAAGCAGATGCAAGCGCGGCAAGGGTCTGAGGGGACGGATTAAGAGCAGCTAGACGTCTGCCTAAAGTATCCCAAATGTGCTCAATAGGATTCAAGTCCGGGGATCGAGCTGGCCACTTCATGCGCATAATTGTTTCCTGTTGAAAAAAATCATCTAGAATGCGAGCCCTGTGTGGTCTTGCGTTGTCGTCCTGTAACGGGAGAGCCCGGTATATGGGCGCACATAAGCATCAAGATTGTCATCTCTATAAATCTGAGCATTCACGGTTCCCTTGGAAAGACGCGGAAGTCTGTGCGTCCACCCAAAAAGATGCCACCCCCAAACGCAGACACTGCCTCTTCCGTATGCATCTCTTTCACGGATGTTTGACGGTGTTGGGGTTTTTTACTGGTTTAGGTTTTTAAGTTTTCAATAATCAATATTCAATAACACATGAAAGTCAAGAATATGAATAACAATTCTAAATCACATGACTATAACTAATACTGCATGGGTGTAAAAATAGTGTGACAGACATGATAAAACAACATTTAGACTTTAAAACATGTGTGTTCAAAATTAACAGTAAATAGTACCAGATAATACTCCAACAGAAGGAATTAATATTGCGTTGTGTTTTAAATTTAATATAATATAATAACCCGTTCAAGTTTTAATTAAATCTATTGGGTCCAGTGTTCTAAGTGAAGACATTACAAGTTAAGTGAAATTAAATATATGATTTATTAAAGGTAAACAGATTTATTACAAAATATACATTTGGTGGTAGAGGTGTTGTTCAAAGTAAAATAAAATTTTTCATACCGTTATTTAACAAGAAGCCAAACGTACTTATCAGTGTACATGAAGATACATAGATACACAATCAAGGCAGTAGATTTCAACAAAAATTTTCTTGGTCGGCCATTAGCTTTCTATAAGGAGGAAAAAAAAACAAGTTAGTTATCGAAATTTTTTTTATGTCATTCTCCCCTTGTCTCTCGGGGTTTCGTCCTCACTGCGTCGCCCTCCATAGGTGGCTTTCTCTCCTCCATTTCTTCAGACATCGTTCACTGATAACGCAGACAGCTACTGGGGACGAAGCGACAGTTTTTTGGTCTCGTGACACCTTCAGTATAATTTGCCTTCTCGCCCTCTGCCAAACGTCTCCTCTCTCGTAGATCGCTGCAAGCCTTTTTCTTCTTTCCGCCAAATATTCGTTTGGCGATCCGAGATGGTACAAAACAAGCCAAGTGCACGGCAACCCAAGGGGAAAGAATCGAACTGGAAGGTGAAGCAAGGGAGCTGGGATGCTGTATGTTGGCGAATAATCGCCAATCCTCCAAGGTCATCAACCTGTCAGCAGGAGCTAGCCTCGACCCAGGGTCCCAGTCTAGCATGGTGAACGCCTGCAAGGAAGCGAATCACCCCGACCCCTCAACCTTGGCATGGCGTAGCTGCATATAAAAAAACTGATCCAGCAGAGTGCGGATTTCTCACTTGATGAAAGATATTTCCAAGACCACTGTCTGGCGGGGCGAAGAAATGTCACAACAAAGTCATAAATCTTGATTTCCCAAAAGGCAACGTAAAACGTTTTTCGAAAAGAATTAAGGATTTGTTTTTAAATACTAATTTAATATAAGACCGAAGAAAATTTCTTCAATTGAAATATGATAATCACATAGAAAACATTTTTATGTTTTCTACAACACCAAACACGACCACCATAGTCAGAAAATAAAAATTACTTCAATTAAAATATAATAATCACATAGGAAAAATTTTTATGTTTTCTACAACACCAAACACGACCACCATAGTAAGAAAATATGGATCCCAACTTAGCAGAAAAGGGGGTACATTAACAAAACTTAATTAAAACTTTAACACCAACTTGTGTAAGCAAAAACTTTAAAAGTGGCTTTAAAAATTTACCTTAAGGGTCAACTTAACAAGAGATTAAATATTAAGCAACCAAATTAAGAATAATTATTAACTAAACAAAAAAAAAATTAAATAGTTAACCAAACTACCAAAAGGAAAAAGAAAAATTAATTACTCAAGCAACTTAAATCAGAGTTAACCAAAACGGTCACAAAAATTAAATGATAACAATTACTTTTCAACAAGGCAAAGAAATTTAAGATCAACTACAAAATAAAAACAAATTAATAACCTTTAAGTCTGATAACAGAATTAAGATAAATCATTACAATTAAGACATTTTAATTCAACAACTGAAGTAGCTAAGTATGTAATACATAACAACGGATGATGACGGGTTCCAGGTTCTCTCCATATCAAATAACGCCTACTATCGCTTTCTAGACTAAACCTGGACTTTACTGATAGTAAAGAGAACAGCCCTCCATTGATCGGACGTACTGTGGACATGTTGTCGTGCCCACTGCAAACGGTCAATCCTATGGCGTGACGTGAGCGGCACGCAAGTGGCTGGTCGCCTAGCCCTCTACGCACAGTTGACGTTGACATCGACCTTCCGGTGGCTGCAACAAGGAGGATCTAGGAAGAATCGGAGTAGCGGTTCTATTCATTTGTGCACATCATTTCAAATATCAGTCATCGGCGCTCGTCGTAGCAGTTGGCCGTCCTTGGCTGAACCTCCTAGATGCCGAATCGGTGGTTTGAAATTGCCTCCAAAATCTATGAACCACAGAAGAACTCACATTTAGCCATCTGGCCACTTCTGTTTGACTTTGTCCTGCCTCTAGTCTCCCAATGGCTCTCCATTGTAGTCCTGCAGGCAAATGATGCTTGGAGGTCATTGTTACGATTTTGCTATCTCAGATTTCTGCTGTCACTATGATAGTGAAATATGTGGGCTTGTTCTCAAACATGGACTTTTATGCTCCTCGTAGATGTCGTATTCCGAGAACAGCTCCACTAATTTACATATTGCAGTTTTAATCAGCTAGTCTTACTTGGGAACATATTCAAAGTGTACACGGTTTGGCTTATTTTTGAGGAAGTTTTCGTGATTGAGATTTTTGTGATTGTTCCTTAATTTATGATAACCAGTGTAGTTTGCAACTAGAAATACACATCTAATAAAAATATTTTTATGTAACAGACCTTGCAAACACTTTACTCACTCTGTATTTCTAGAAAGGTAAATATAACCATTATGTTTAAAGCAGAATGATTTGAAGGCTTGCAGACACCATAAAAATGCTTTTTAAATGCATAAAAATTTTTAAAAATATTAATAAGAATCATAAAGAGAAGTCGGGAGCAGTTATCCGTTTAGCATTATAAATTTGTTTTCTAAAACGAAAGCAGGTGAAATGGGCAACCTTTTTTCATGCATATTCACTATTTTTAGACAAGATATGACTTCCGCTTAGTATTATAAATTTGTTTTCTAAAACGAAAGCAGTTGATATGGGCAACCGTTTTTCAATCATACTCGTTATTTTTAGGCAAGAAATAACTTTTAATTTGTATTCTACAACGAAAGCAGTTGAAATGGCCAACCTTTTTTATAAGCATACTCATTATTTTTAGACAAGAAATGAGTTCTTTTAGTATTATAAATTTGTTTTCTAAAATGAAAGCAGTTGAAATGGGCAACCATTTTTTAAGCTTACTCATTATTTTTAGACAAGAAATGACTTTGCAGACTTGTAAATACTATACGTATTACATTGCAACCGTTAGTAAATTTGCAGATATATTTATCACAAAAATTTCAGGAATATAATTATCTTCGATTTCAATTGTCAGGTAAATAATTATAATTTTAATTTAGTTAAAAACTTCGGTTTATGATGTTTAGTTAAATAGTCATTTTGTATCGTCATTTTGTATCAATATTTTATTTTCGAAAATGAAGATATTTACTAAATGCTCATATGGTGTCAGCAAGGTAAACGTTCTCATCTAATACTAAGAAATTTATCAACTAGTACTTGCTTCTCTTTGTGTCTGGAAGGTATGAAAAATAATCTCAGAACTTTCACTATATATTTCAAATAATGCTAGTCATAGGCAAGTGAAATCTTTGTTTAAAAGAATCTGTTAGGGTTTGCTATGTTTATTTTTTACATTTACGATTGTAGGAATGTTAAGGCTACTACGAACAGCTAATAATTTGAATTGTTTCAATGAAAGGAATAAGGAATAGCTAATAAAGTAAATGTTAAAAATTGTTTTATAAGTTCTATAAAAAAATCTTATTCTCTGAATACGTATTAAAATATTACGATTCTGTGTTTCATCAATTCGTCTGGACATAAAATTTATTTTAAAAATAATGTAGCGCATTAAACATCATAATTCAGCGTATATTTATAGTATATTATAATTAGCATATTATAATTTAGCGTACAATTTAACGTATTTAAAATTTCGCCCTACTAACTTATTATTAATAAAAAAGCAGTAGGTTTCAATCAGCAAAGGAATAAGAAACGTTTCAATAAATCTGATAAAAGGATGATTGAGAAATTGACATGGTGCGTTTATATCTGTTTAAACAGCAATGTAGATTGCGAAATATCTTATGTACATGCTTACGAAATAAATCTTTTATTCTGTACAAACAAATTACAGTCATTCCAAACATATCACAGAGCTACGGAATTCGCATTTCCGCTGCCCAAAATTGATTCGGAAAGAGCAGATTTAATGAAGAATGAAACATAGCCTAAAGGCGATGCTTCAGATTTAAGTGCATTTAGAATGTAACATCTTTAATCTGGATATATATATTATATATCAAGGTATGCATTATATCCCAAGTAGTATTTTTAGAAGTGGATGTACTGAAAAATAGCTACTCATACTACTCCTAATGATCTAAATTTTCTGTCAAAACTGATATGACAGAAATTGTTACAATGCTTTCTTACATTTTAATTTTCTACTCTCATATTACATAATATATAAGATGCATTGCATTAGGTTAAGGGGTTCTTCGTATTTTAATGAATTGAGTATTTTTTTTTAATGAGATAAATTTTTCAGGTATAGAACGTCAACAAAATTGCTCTCTTTTTAGTACCAAAATGAAGATTTGGTAAATAGTATATTGTTATGCTTGCTTTTAATTTTAGGAATGAAAACAAGGATACATAGCATATGTAATTTTCCTTTGATAAAAACTAAATTCCTCTGAGTTGAATTCTAAAATAATTCATACAGAATTTCCATTATGATAGAAATTTTAGGTAAAGAGAAAAAGAATATTAAAGGTAGATACAAGATTTTAAACTTATAGCATTAAAAATCTCATTTTAGCTTAATTCTTGTTAATTACTTCACTATTTCTGTTTAGGACAACATTAACAGTAATGAACATATAGTGAGGAGACTTCCAAAGGGAATTTACAAAGACAGGATGCAGAGTATCTGATTATAGAAAGAGGTAAACATAAAAATGAATTCTGTAGATCTAGAATTAAGGCACGATACAAAATTTCGTGAAACAGACATAATTTATCTTTTGATATATCAAAAGGCATATTTGGATTTCGTAGTGCTCTTGTCTTATTCTATATTCTAAACGCAGTTTAAATTACAATTGCGAAACAATGCGAAGCAATCACCACTTAAATTCCTTTCATTGAAATATTTTATATATACTAATATACATATCAAACTTTCAAACTGTAAATATAGATTTAATTAAGAGTTTATAAAATATTAATGAACGAATAATTCTTAGTTAGAAGAGAAGATGATTTTCCATTCGAGTAATCTGACAAAGTATGGAACGAAACTAAGTTGATTATATTCAGATCAAGCTAATTTGAATTAAAAAAAATGGACCCTAATATAAAATTTATTTCATTCGTAAAAACGAGCTAGAAAAGAATTTTCTTTCTCTGCAGTCGCAAAATTTATTTTACAAAGCTACTGAGCTGAAGGAACCATGCTTTCCCTTCAAACACTTCCGATGCTTTTCCGTTGGAATTAGCGTCAAGCAGTTAAGGCTTAGTATTTTTGGAAGTTTCGTTTGACATGACAAGTTCTAACTTTCCTGAATTCTTTAATTTGATTTGCTTTCATTTTGTTAAATTAATCTGAGATGTTTAAGTTTAAAATCTAAACAGATATTCGTATATCTTTCGGAGAATTAAGGAAGAAATAAATGCTTTAACTTCACTTGAAAGCAATATTTGTCTAGAAGAAAACCGTCTATATTAACTTTACAAGAGAGAGCTTTTTTTAACAAAGGCTCAAAATCTAATGTTATAGTTAATATTAGTATATTTTCGATGCTAAAAACACTAGCAAATATTTATTAACAATTAATTTAATTTTAATAGACTTTAATAATTTCGCAACAAATTGCAAATATTTGGCATAACTTTCATGAAGAAACACATGAAATCTGTAGAATTTGAACAGCGTATTGCAAACTAACTAGGCAACATTTTAAACAGCACTAAATACATAATGTTACTCTAATACGCTGAATGCATAATGGTTCCATTTATTTTACAAAGAAAACTGTTAGGACTAAGTAAGCTAAATTATAACAGTAACATTTATAACAGTAAAACGTGCTCACTTCGCATTAAAATAACACATAATTATAATTAAAGACGAGGGACAACAGTTGTTGTAGATATTGCATTGACCTTGCTATCTGTTGCTTAATATGTTTGCGAGTATTCAAAAACACAATGCATGCATAAGATAAAAGGAGTAATTGGTTTATGCCACTGATGCCTCGGTTACAGGACAGAAACATTTTGGTCCACGGAATGGCCAACTTAATAGCCACAGCACTTGTAGTTAGAAGGAAGGTTATGACCAACATGGCCACATCGTTTTCTTCCTTTTCACAACAAAGATGAGAATTTGCTGTTCCTGGAGTTTTCTCTTACTTCCATTAAAAATCTTTCTGATTTTTTCTGTTTGCTGAGTGCTGGCATGTACAGCACTTTAGAAATGAGTCCACTTGAACGCATAAACGTTTGGGGCAATAAATGTAACTAGAAAGTGATCTATCAAAAATGACTAGTAGAATTCAGAGAAACCTAATTTTTTTAAACATCAAAGGTCTCAAATCTCTGGGTTGAAATTTTAAACTTTAACTTAGTGCAGGTGCGGAATAGATGTCGTAACACAGAAGGGAAAATTCGTGCGCATGAGATGTAATTTTAAGCTACCAGAAATGAAAGTTTGTGCAGTAAAAATACTTGTCTTTTTATTCAATTTAAGTAGTTAAAATTAAATTTAATATGCCTTCTAGTCTCATAACCACATGGCATGTGGTCATTAACCACACGTGACTCATTGCGAACCTATTCGAAAACAAAGCTTTAAAGCATTATAATACTATAATTAATAGTTATTTGAAATTATCTTACCCCTTCAAAGTACTGTGTTATTGAGGCAGTATGCATGTGTCTGTATTTCTTATAGTATTTCATTTTTATTGCAAGTAAATTCATTTCAAATAATATTAAAAGTAACCTCTTAAACTGATAATTATTTTATTCAAGGAGCTATTACTTCACTTAATAGATACTCTACGCTATTTCCGTCATAGCGCTATTTCTGTCTTTAGGATTAAATTAACCATTTAATTTTCTGACACCTTCATTCTATTCATTTTCTGACGTGTACTGTGCGCCCAGGAAAACTCCCGTCTTATGTAACTGAAAACATTTCAGTGTCTTGCCTCATTTTTGAAAGAAGAATTTTAACATCTTCAACTCAGCGTTAAAAGTTTTGCAAGCGTTTTGCACTGATAGACTGTGATCATGTTTCTGTTCATAAACTTTACTTCGTTCACTCTACAAATGCTCGATCGGAAGTTAAATCTCGTATGCTTATATAACAAAAATTTTGAGGAAGAAATGAAGGCGGCAAAAGTCTTGTAAATTCTTATAATTATAACATCATATAATTCTAATATTAGTAAACTAAAACTCAACCAAAATAAACTTTTAACCTAAATCCACTGGAAAAAAGGTTTTTTTTTTTAAATTTAGTTTTAATTTAAGGAACTTTGTGTGAATACGTATACATCACGTGTAATCATTGCATCACTGAGAAGGCTGAGTAAATCTGTAAATGAAATACACTTTAAAATTAAGTTTAGTTTAATATTTTGCATAGACATTAGGTATTTTGAAGTTGAAAACGTGAAAATGAGCAATGCCCTCGATGGGACTCGATCCTCGGACCTCTTAAATACACGCTGAGTGTACTGACCGCTACACCACGATGCCATGCTAAGCATATTTAATGGAATAAGTGTGTTTATTTCATCTTCTGTTGTTGCCATTTATTAAAATAGCTGCATCCAGAAAGTTTCTCAAGTTCTAATAGTAACACATTTGTACACGATTTAACATTACATTCTGACATTCCAGAGTAATAAAATTTTCTACTTAATAGAACAAGAATCATTTACATGAGATGCTTTAAGGATGCTTTAAGGCTTATTTCTACTTAGATAGCAAGTCTTTGTTAGTAAGTTATCTTCAAGCTGAAATAGACATGATTCTATTCATTCTTACTCTGAGATTATGAGAGGTAAATAATGATTTATTTTTACAATTTCTTACGTACAAGAAAGATTCATAAATATGAAAGAAATAATTATTTTTTAATGAAAAATCCTAATTAAGAAAATATGCATTACTAATCAAAATATGCTTGATCCGTTATGAATGCTTTCAGACACCCTTTTGTTCTTATATTGTTACTGATTGGAAGCCTAACTACTGAAGTTATTTTAAAGTGTTAAAAAACAATATTACGCAGATCTGAACGTTGACGGCAAATAAAATGTAAACTATATAACAATGCAGCCATAAAAATGAAAGCAATGCATTTAGTTTATTGAATGTTTCCAAGTGTCTGTAATTATGCTTAAATTCAAGAAATAAACATTTCATGTCGTAACCGTTAATGGTTGCTTCAAGGTGTTTCAAATCTGCAATTGCTTACTGGATATTAGAAATTTGGTTCAGAATCATGCTACGCTATACTAAATTATTACCTCTGTTGCTAGCAGAATATTTAGTAGATTAATGCATTTTAAAAATGGAATCGTGAAGACTAAATTACTAGGTTCATCAGCTAGTTGATAGCTAGGACAAATAACGGTACTTACTTATTACCGCTACCACCTTAGTAGAAATCGACGAAGTTTCAGAATACGCCAAATTCTGGCAACCCTGCGCATGACAAATATTCAGTTTCTAATGTCGCCACTTCCGTATGCGTTCGTTTTGCTAGATTACAAGTTCTAACGGCTTTTAGAGAAAAATTATTATTATTTTTTGTTTTAAAATCATTTCAGCATTTAGATTTGTGGAATTTTCCTATGAGAGAAGAAATAAAAGTTAAAGTTCTGCCGAATTGCAGTGCTTTGGTGAAAAAGTGCTAAAAAACAGTATTTCGAATCCTTTCTCAAAGCGATCGCTACGAAATTTCCACTACTACAAAAGCAAAAGTCCGTCTGTAACTAGGTTTACTGACTGTTTTTGGAATAAATACATACACTGCTCGACATTGAAAATGCAACACCAAGAAGGAGTGGTCAGAAATTTATGCAAATTTTAGAGTAGACGCGAGTCACTGAGTTATGCGAATGATGTGAAATGTGCAGCTCTCCGACGCACGTGACGTAAGATATAAGGGAAGGAACGTGCAGAATGGGCAATATTCGTGTCGTTATTTCTGCCAGACGAATTATCGAAGAAAGTTGGTTTTTGTCCCGGAGGATACGTGTAATAAAAGAGAATGCCAGGCTGCCGTCAACGAAGGCACTTCCAGCAGGTAGACGATTTTACGAGGGGTATGGTGATCAGACTGAGAAGGGCGGGTTGGTCCTTACGTCAAATCGCAGCTGATATCCACGTGGATGCGAGCACGGTGCATCGGCTATGGCGAATATGGTTGGAACAAGGGAATGTGGGAAGAAGGAGGGGTGCAGGTGCAGCCACAGTGACGTCAGCACGCGTGGATCAACGCATCCGCCGACAAGCTGCGGTGGTCTCGCAAGTCACTTGCACCGCGATTCTTTAGCATGTGCAAGATACCCTGGATGTTCCCGTGTTGACCAGAACCATTTCCCGTTGATTGGTTGAACGTGGCCTGTACTCACGGCGTCCGTTAAGAAGACTGCCATTGACCCCACAGCATAGACGCCAACGTTTAGAATGGTGCCGGACTGAAGCGATGTGAATGACAGAATGGCGAAACGTCGTGTTCTTAGATTAGTCACGTTTCTGTTTATCAAGTGACAGTCGCCGCATACGTGTGTGGCGTCGACGTGGAGACAGATCTAAATCCGGCAGTAACTGTGGAACGCCCCACCACACGACAACGTGGCATAATGGTTTGGGGCGCTATTGCCTACGATTCCAGGTCACCTCTAGTTCGTATTCAGGGCACTATGACGGCCCAACGATACTTGGATGATGTACAGCGGCCGGTGGCAATCCCCTACCTTCAGGGGCTGCCTAGTGCAATTTTTTAACAGGATAACGCCCGACCACACAGTGCTCGCATCTGCCAACATGCTCTGGAAGGTATACAGGTGCTTCCCTGGCCACCGTACTCTCGTGACCTGTCACCAATCGAACATGTGTGGGATGTGATTGGACGCCGTTTGCAGACTCTGCCCCTGCCTCGTTCTGAAGACGAACTGTGGCAAATGGTTTAAAGGGAATGGAGAGCCATCCCTCAGCACTCTTATTGACTCTATGCCTAGACGTGTTTCTTCGTGCAGCGCTGTCTGCGGTGGTGCTACATCCTACGGAGCCGACGCCGTTCTCGCTTTGTATTCTGACTATCGTTTTGAACTAAAGATTACTTATTGCTGCTTGCTGCCTCTGTTTTTGTTCCAAATTTCATCACTTTCTGACCACTCATTCTTGGAGTTGCATTTTCAATGTCCAGCAGTGTAGTTGAAACATAAAATATGTATGCATGTAATATGCATATTTTTTTAATCCGTAAAATTCGTCAAATAGCGCTAATGTGATCTCTCTTATACGTAAATACCTAAATATCTAGGTAGAAAACGAGGGAAATTAGTAGGAAACTGAATTTGTAATTCTTAACAGTTATGAAATATTATACTGTATCCGATTTAAGGTTTTCTGAAATATAATTACAATACAATGACTGAAAAAAATTCTTTAAAAATAAAGCTGTTTTTATAACAGATGATAATAATCTGCGGCAGTTTGTCTAACTGGTCCCTCGTATTATACATAATATACATTAATAACCTTTTGGTCTAGACAGCAATCGCAATATTTAAAAGGAATCAAGCGCAATTTTACACTCCTTGCCGCAATGAATTTAGTGGGCTTGCTCTGTTGTTACTGCTAGGCAAGTGAGATAAGGCACAACAACAAATCGTTTTTATATTGCGCTTAGTTTAACTGTATAGATTACTGTTTATGAATTAATAGCTAAGTCGTGTAGACTGGGTTGATATGACAGAGAAGGTAAAGTGGAATTTAAGTACTATCTGACCACTGATAGTGCGACTTTGATCGACAATGGGCGGAGCACTTGAACCGTCATCTAGAAAATGCTTACCTAAGAGGTAAGGTAAGAAGAACACAAGAGAATGTTAAAATAACATTTTCCTCTAATTTTAAAAGTGCATCATTTTGAGTTATCAAAATGATGCACTTTTATATCCAAGCGTTATCAAATTCCTAAGTGCTCTAAAATCTACTGCATTCAAATTGATTCACAACTTAGACACTTTCAAAGAAAATCAAAATGCTTTTAGAAGTCTTTGTGTTATTTGCACTGTTACTCATCGACAATTTAAACTTTGAATGTTGTGTGCTACATATACAATGTCTCGTCGGGTAATGTTACCATGCTTGTGAGTCCCGTACCGAGTTAAAACGGATTATGAGCGAGGAAAATTAAAAACAAACCAAGCGCGTAATTTGTCTTTATTAATAACAATAATAGCTCTTATAATTTTGTACAGGGTTTTGAATGTTCTTCGACAACAAAGCTGAAATGCTTATCGGAATGTTGCATGGATTATTTTCCGACCTACATTTGTCTACGTGCATGAAAATTTCGAATCGATCTCTTACATATTGTTTCTTCAACTCAGTAAAAAGCATCTGCTATATTTTCCGTTTTTGTATATTATTAGGATATATAATAATCGCACTTTTTTCTAAGTCTTCCATAACAATATTATTTAAATAATCATACCGCGTATCTACATTCTTTTAGACGCTCGGAATATTTGCGCAAATATTAAACATGAAAATATATTACTATTTGCAATGCATGAAGCAGGATAACACAACAAATTAAATTTATAAATTTCGTTGCTTACGATATTTACAGAAATAAACATTTTTAAGTTTTCAGTATAATTTCAGGGATTTTTTCTAAAAGAAAAGCACGTAATACGATTTGGCCGAACTTCTATATACTTGGCATAATAGAAGTGATATTTTTTGTTGCGTGCTGTAAGAAGAATAAACTGACAATACGTTAATCTTTACTTTCACATAAGCAAAGGATATTCATTATGCTAGTAATGCAAGCGAAATATTCATTCCTAAAAATAAAGTTTAGAAAATAGATCAAAGTATAAAATAAAAAATATATCAAAAGTGTATTCGGTTTTAGTGATGACAGCTAAAAAGAAAACTAATTTTGCACTTAACTTTTCAAGGCAAAAGCAAGAAATGAACATAAATTAAACCAACAAAATGCTTCACAGGCCTGTTTAATGTATTCTATCTCCCTCGTTGGTTACAGTCTTAAATTTAATACCTAGTGTAGGATCTCATCTGACGCAGGTCAAGGGCTTCTGTAATTTCTAACAGCATCGAGTTTCTTGTTAAATTTATGAACTTCATGTCGAACATATAATTGGGGTGCCTTTATGTGTCAACGCGGGATAAGATTTCAATGTACAGCCGCCATTTTGAATTTCGTCGTCAAGGATTTTGTTTACGCAGTTCAGTTTCCTCGATTATGCGTAATTTAACGTTCGCTGTCGGATAATAGCTCAACGAAAGGGATGAAGTAGCTAATAAAGTAAAATAATTGGAGGATTGAACATCTCTTGAAGCTTTGAATAACAACATAAATAAATAAACAGAAGGGAGTTACAAAAGCGATTGAAACAACTCAATTTAATGAAGATAAATGTATTAAAATAACTTTCACATTTATCAAACATGTTAAACTATAGCAGTAACTGTATTGCAGAACAGATGATAACACAGAAAATATGCAAATCATTTGAAAGTGCAGGATCTGTTTGTTTTTAAGTACAAGTTAAAAAAAGGTAATATTTACAGGACCGTCAGGAATTTTCGCTTGGTAATATTAAAACATTAAACAGTGAATATTTTAAAGTTGGTACTTGAATGTACATTCATTCAGTGTGCCAAGGTTATGGACCATGACGCACCACTTCTAAATTTCATAAAGCTGTCTCCCAAATATTTGTTATAAACCCCAATTTTTATTCTAAAATAACTTTTACTTTAAATTCTAAAAATTTGTAACACAGAAAGCTTATACTGTCCTTATTTCTCAACAGAATATATGGCACAAATAGTTTTCCTGTTTAATTAAATTAAGATAACTTTCCTCCCAGATACCCATTTTTATTTCCTCCAATAAAAGTCTGCTAAAACATTTGCGGCATGAACCTCTATAAGCGTCCGTCAACATACTCGTTGTGCAAAAACAAGCTGGTAGACCAAAATTCTAATAATGAAAAATAGAAATAAAATTAATTGAATAAATCCATAATTGTGGAGAAATTCAGCCTAATTGATCTTACTGAATTGCTGACGATCTTACGGAAAGCAACGCTGACAAAGGCAACACTTCAATCATTTAAGCAGAAAAACTGCATAGTAATTACCTGGAGAAACTCTGTATTTAATGTTGTTCATTAATTTCCTACTGTGTGTTAGAAATTTAGGCATTCAATTACACTTGAAAGAACACACAAACACATAGTGGACTGTATAATTCTTTAATGTAGCATTACCTTAACACAACTTACACTCACAAAATAAGAATAACCGCCTTCTTCCACACAACACGTAGACATTAAAAAAATAATGGCGGCCAGCTTCACTCTCTTTTTATTTTGATCGAAGTTGCCAGATTCTTCAAGTAGACAATATTGAAAACATTAAATCTTGGCTTCACTTCATTTTCGGCGTTAACATACCGCGCCCGGGTTGGGCATTTGTACACAGTTAACAAATGACCAAATTAAACAAATTGAAACACTCTGTAGATCAAATAATATATCACAAGAATTTAAACTCTTATACATGAATGAAATCAATAAATACAATGAAACACAGAATTTGTAATACACAATATATATATAATATCAGAAACAATACATAACACTTTTTTTTTAAACTTAACAAATTATTTACTAAACTTTTACAGCCTATGTAACCTCTACAGAAAGTGGAGCTAGTTTAGTTATTGGCCTTTTCAAAAGACCAGACTTGGTTTTCACAATACAAACTCTTACATTTTTATCCTTACCATAAATTAGTTCTTCAACTTTCCCCAGTAACCAAGTTGAAATAGGCATGTTGTCTTCCTTTACCAAAACTAAAGTTCCCTTTTTTACGTTATCCCTCGCACAATACCATTTAAATCTTTGTTGTAAATTACTAATATAATCATTTGCCAGCTTTTCCACAAATATTGGGTCACTTTAGTAGTTCGCTGCCAGCGTTTCAAAGAATTATCCGAAAATTCAGTAAGATCAGGTTCAGTTATGGATGTTAAAGGTCTCCCAATTAAAACGTGTGCGGGTGTAAGTGCTTCTAAATCATTGGTGTTATTAGACAAGGGGATATTGGGCGTGAATTCAAAATTCCTTCTATCTGGTTCAAAATTGCAAGAAACACCTCAAATGTAAAAATCAACTTCCCAACTGCACGTTTAAGATAAAACTTAAAGGACTTGACACCTGCCTCCCAGATTCCTCCAAAGTGAGGAGCTCTAGGGGGATGAACTTCTAATGAATTCTTTCAGATGTCAGATATTTAGCTAAGAATTAATCGGGATATTTCACCAAATTATATAGTCGCTTGAGTTCATTGCTAGCCCCAACAAAATTTCGAGCGTTGTCACTAAATATAGATGCACATTTGCCTCTTCTAGAAACGAACCGTTTAAAGGCTGCAATAAAAGACTCTGTAGACAAACTTGAAACTATCTCTAGATGGAGAGCACGAGTCAAAAGGCAAACAAAAATTGCAACATAAATCTTGTGCAATGTTCCCTTCCTCAGATTTGTATATTTTATAACAAAGGGACCACAAAAGTCAGTACCAGTGTGGTTTAAGGGAAAGGATGGATTTAATCTCTCTGATGGTAAATTACCCATTTTCTGATCCAGCAATTCTGGTTTTATCTTGGCACACGTTACACATTCTTTAGTGATCTTTCTAGCAAGATTGCGTCCACTTATCGGCCAAAAATTTTGTCTAACACTATGTAAGAGCGCTTGTGCTCCAGTATGGAAGTTTCGAATGTGGTGGTCTGACATAATTAAATGAGTCAATTTATGGTTTTTTGGTAAGACAGCAGGATGCTTTGTGTTAAAGCACAAGTTTAATTCATGCAGTCTACCGCCTATCCTAATAACTTGAGATTCATCTAAAAAGGGACATAAAAATTTTAACTGGCTATGTTTGTATACTTCCCTTCCTAGACTTAACCTTTTGAACTCTTCAGGAAAACACTGCTGCTGCACTAAGGACAGTAGTTTCCTTTTACTTGACGAGACTTCATCAACCGTCAGATGACATCGTTGTTTCTTCTTGGATCTACAATTCCTTATAAATCTTAAAACATAAAAGAAAACATTAATTAATTTAACATAAGAGTTAGTAATGTCAAAAAGAGAATCCAAAAAACAGCTGTTAACAGCTACTGCTAAAGTCACATTAGAAACTTTTTTAAGTTCAAGCACATAGTTTTCATTTGATCTTTCCAAGTTGTTCACACTGCTGTAATTAATGATCTGTTGATGGAGAAAATTTGGCCCTTGATACCATAAAGAATTCTGTTGATGTGTTATTCACTGAACAAGTTAGAGTAACACTATTTAACTTTACTAACAGTCTGTTTACAAGACCATGTTCAGCCAAAGGAGCTGTGTCAATACCACGACGAGTAAACCTGTCAGCCAAAGATGCAAAGCATCTAAGTGCCCCGTCTGATACATGTGTATCATCGTGTTTATCTATTAGAATGTACCGAAGAACTTTGATTTGTCTCAACTCTGGTAAGGCATTTTGAAAGGTTTCCCATTCTTGACGCTTCTTGAGAGGAAGTGGATCATCCCAGTCTAAATGTAAAAGCCAGAGCCTTTGTAAAAACATCTTTGCACGCATGATAACAGGTCGCAGAAAACCTAAGGGATCAAACAATTTAGCAATTTCTGCCAAAACTGAACGTTTAGTACATGTGTTAGATGAACTAGACACACTAAAGTTCAAAGAGTCTTCTTCTGGATTTCATCTTAAATCCAGAGTCTTTATGGTGCCTTGTGAAGATTCTTCAAAATGATACTCTTGTTTTTCGAATGGAACTTGTTCTGAAAGAATTCTTTTGTTGGAGCACCCCTTGTACAACTCCATTTTTGCAGATTGTAGCACAGCTATTAACTTTCGTTGTAATTCTACAGCAGAGGTGACATCTTTAGCACCAGATAAAATGTCATCAACATAAAAATCATTCAGTGTCGTTTCAGAAGCCAATGGATACTTATCCTTTTCATCTATGGTTAATTGCCTCAAAACCCTTGTTGCTAAAGGCGCTGATTTTGTTCCGTATGTCACGGTAATTAATTGATAAAGTGTAGGCGAATCATTTAATGAATTTTTCCAAAGGATACATTGCAGTTTGCGCTGCTCAGGATTTATACGAATCTGCCGATACATTTTGCATATATCAGCAGTGAAAGCCATTTTGTGTTTTCTAAATCGTAGTAGTATAGAGAACAAGTCGTCTTGCACCACACCTCCATTCATTAAACAGTCGTTTAATGAAAAACCAGATGACGAACGAGCCGAAGCGTCGAATACCACTCGTAATTTAGTTGTCTTGCTCTCTGCTCTATAAACACCATGGTGGGGCATTATATATTTAAGAATTTCAGACGCAGTCTGCATTTTCTGCATATGCCCTAAGGCCTCATATTCTTTCATGAATTCACAGTACATCCTAGAGATGTCGGGAGTTTTGTCTAGTCTCTTCCATAAGTTATGTAACCGTTGTGAAGCTAACTGCGAAGAATCACCCAACTGTACAACTTGCTTTATTGGTAGAGTCACTACATATCTACCGTCACTATCTCGGCGATGAGTTTTCACAAAATGATCTTCACATTCTATTTCTTTATTTTTGATTTTGAGAGATTCAATAACAGACTCAGTTTCGCAAAAAGACTTGATTAGTGAATTTATGTCTTTTTCGACTTTTATAAATCCGCACTGAATCGTATTGTCTGAATTTGAATCAAAATTTATGCCTCTAGCAATATATCCAAATACGGAATTTTGAAAAGTTAAATTCGAATTTGGTAGCTGAAATTGATCAGCTTTCATCAGTTCATAAAAACATCCGGCCCCTAACAAGGCATCTATTTTCTTTGGCACATTGAAATGAGGATCCGCTAGATTAATATTTTGAGGAAGCTGTGAAAATGAGAAACGTAAATAATTCAAGGGTACAAACTCATTAATTTTAGTTACAACAAAACATTCAAGTGCCCTACTGTAATCACACTTGTTAGATATCACAGCAGTAAGCTTGGATTTTACCGATAAAGCCATTCCGTTTAAACATGAAATTGATACGTTAATTTTATTCTTTCTGATTCCAAGCTTATTAGCGAACTCACAGGTCAGAGCACAACATTGACTCCCACTATCCAGTAACGCTCTACAAGCGATAAAATTCCCGCAAGAATCTTTAACATAAATAATCGCGGTGGATAGTAAGACTTCCTTTGAAATCACTTGTAAAGTGGTTATAGACGAACCAACAACATCCGAATTATTTAGTTGGTTGCAATTAGATAACGTTTCAAAACATTTGGCATCTGCGTTTAGCTTCGAATTCTCCACTGGAGGAGAATCAGAATTATTAGCAGTTGTTTCTTCCTTCCCCACACAATACTCAATGGCGGCAGACGACTGCAAAACATCTTGCCTGGGAAAATGTAGCAAGCTATGATGTTTTTTCATACATACTGAACAGCTAAATTCAGAACGACAGTTTTTTGCAGAATGATTTGGATTAAAAGCCAAGCAATTAAAACATAATTTATGTTTCTTCGCAAATTCAAGAAGTTCACTTACAGTCAATTTTAGGAAAGAATTACATTTATATAACTTGCGAAAATTGTTACTTTTACAACAAATACATTTTAAGTCTTGATTTTTAACACTTGATACCAAAGCAGTTACCTTTTAAATGGGTTGACCCCTTTTTTGCATTAAACACATTAAATGACTTTGACGACTGCAAAGTTCGGGCATGATTTTTTAAAAATATCATAAGCTCAGATAATTTAGGTAATTCATTCGGTTTAGAATCTCGCTCCCACCAAAGGCGAGTGGAAGTATTTAATTTTTGTAGCAAAATATATGCAAGAAAAGTTTCCGAGAATCCATCTATGTTTTGCTCTAGAATTTCTAGAGACCTTACACTCTCATTCACTGTGTCTACTAATTTTAAAATAGAAGATGGGTTTTAATTTTGTATAGGAGAAATTGACACGAAACGCTTTATTTGAGAAAAGACTTAAACACGTTTATTAGAATATCTTTCTTCTAAAAGATCCCAAGCAAATTGTGATTGACTGGATAATTCTAGCTGCCTCCCCATGAAGGGATAATTTCAAATACTACAGCTTTTGCGACTCCGATGATGCAGTATTATTATGAATGCTTGAAATGAAAAGATCCCGAAAACTTAACCAATCCTATATGTTTCCACTAAACGATGGTAAGTTTAATTTGGGTAATTTTATACCTTCTGCACTACTATTTTCAATCTTTAAATTACTTGCATCTTTAACCCTAAGTTTTGACATTTGTCGTTTAACTTTAATCCATAAACCATCAATGTTCTCTTGAACGGTTTGTTGTTCAGTCATATATTTATCAAAATCCTTCTCCTCAATTAATTCAAATATTTTATTAAAAATATCTGAACACTCATCGTTAAATTTTCACACAATTTTTCACACAGGTGTAGCTGAACTGTATCACAAATTTTCTTTTCTAAATCAGCTTCTTTAGCTTTTATTCTTTCTTTAGCTTTCAAAGTTCTTTTTTAAATTAATAACGCATCCATCATTAAGTTAATAAATAATACAGGAAATTACAGAAGGAGAAACACCTAATTCTTGAGGTAATCCAAAAAAAATAAGCAAAGAACGAAACTAGGGAGTTAAATCCTATCACAAATTGGAACAAGTCAGTAATAATCCATACTTTATATTTCTTCTTTAACACTTCAAATTTTAACCTTCTAATCAGCTTTTTATCCACAGGTACTAATTTTCTCACAGTCGCACGGACTACATGTTAGAAAATTTAGGCATTCAATTACACTTAAAAAAACACACAAAAACATAGTGGACTGTATAATTCTTTAATGTAGCATTACCTTAACACAACTTACACTCACAAAATAAGATTAACCGCCTTCTTCCACACAACACTTAGACATTAAAAAAATAATGGCGGCCAGCTTCACTCTCTTTTTATTTTGATCGAAGTTGCCAGATTCTTCAAGTAGACAATACTGAAAACATTAAATCTTGGCTTTACTTCCTTTTCGGCGTTAACACTGTGAAACAAAATTAAAATTTATTAAAACGTAAGCAGGCAGGAAACATTTTTATCACTGTAAGGCGAATATTTGAAAATAAAAATTATGCAAAATATAATTATAAGCAGCAAATAAAATAAAGTTGTAAATGTGTTCTAAAATCTAAAACTTTCTATTTCCGTACAATTTCATTTTAAAGTTTTGAGTAAAGATCAAAGTGCAGAATTATGTATAAGTATTTCGAGAAATATTTATTTCAGAGTTTTCGATCTTTATACTATTTTTAATGTGCATTTAAATGCCAGATAGCACTGACTGTAACTGCACTGACTGTGCCAGATAGCACTGACTGTATTACACACATTTTACTTGAATTTATGTAAATTTTACATGTTTCTGCCCCAAAAGCTAACACTAAAACTAAGCCAATGAAATAAAATTACAATAATGCCCAAATGGATAACGAGAGGGATTTGCCCTCGAAATATGATTCTAATAGTACGTATACATCTTACATAAGCAATTTATAATTTAAACCTATACCGAGATTATTCATATTATAATTAACACTTGTTTCTTTATCTTAAGATAAACGAAAGCGTATTTACCTGATTTTACTAAAATTATTTTATTCAGACCATTTAATTATCACGACCTGTAAAACACAATCAACAGTAACAAGCTTATATATGTAACTGATAGCATTAATTTTATCACTTAATAGAGAAAAGTCTAAATTCTTTGCACATGATTAAAATTTTTTTGCGTATTACAAATTCAAACAAAAGTCATTAACATTTATGAACACAATTTGCTTGTTTTGGATAACAGTACAAAACTTACTAAAAGTAAACGGTAAATGAATAAAATTATAAGCACACGCTTGTTTCATGCTTTGTGAAAAAATAATTTTTCCTTCTTCCTCAGTGAAATGAGTGGTGTTGAAGATGTCCAACTCCGTATTGCCTAAATGCGTATTTCAGAACCAACCATTTCTTTGGAACTGAACATAAAGTAGTCCTACTCTACACTCCCTTAATTATGCAACCAAACATTAAACAATATGAGTGCTACAAAATTATTCATACACAAAAAGATGTTTCGATTAAAGCGTAAGCCTCCGCTTAGCGAAATTCCCTTAAACACGCAGAAAGTATACGCGCTTGTTTTTATAGGGAGGTTTATACATTGTTTGATGAACAGCAGGAAAGGCCGTCCCGCCGTTCAAAGAATTTGCTCGTAAAATGCTTAAAATAAACGTCTGTGTCCGACATCTTTATTTCATAATGTAACCATATTTTTCATTTCTTTTCATTTCAGGAGCACCGTCTTTTACGATGTAACTAATTTATCTGCCTTTGTAGAAACGCAATAATTATTTCGTCGTTTTATAATTTGTTTTAAACTACGCTTCCCATTTTAAACTTTATGTTCAGCACTTATTTTGGAAATTGCTTTTAAGCTGTAATTTTATACTCTCCATTCTAATTTATCATTTCTTTTTCGGATCTTGTACAGCTGTTACACTCCAAGAAGAAAATTTATATTTTTACTGCACTGCTTTGTTACCTGACACTTTCTTTTCGAACTCATTCTTATAAATGATTTTGCTGCCAGTATTTCACTTATTGCATTCGGATCGTTTTTACAACAATTTGTTCTTTTTTTCGAACTTTCATTTTATTAGTGCCAAAGAGATCGATGTCGATTACAGAATGTTGTAAACCGAGCTACTGAAATATTTCTTCGACTAGTCTCCTAAAAATAAGTTTTCTTTATGTTTGACATAAAATGCGATGAAAATGTATGCATGCAAAGAAATATTTTAAGCTACCTCTTGGCACAATGTCTATTTAGATTGAGCTGAGTTTTTTACACATTAGGACAAAACATTGAAATGATTTTTATGATTTTGTAAGCCAGTATACACCCAAATTTGTTTTTTTGATTATGTCTCCTTTAAATTGAAGATTTATGTTTAAAATGCAAAAACATAATCTATATGTGAGTAGTTTCTCAAATGCGGGTCGTCATTCCTCTAGAATGAATTAAGGATTACTGACAGGAATAGCTCATTAAAACCATTGTTCTATATATTGAGAATCGTGTGAGAACTCTCATAAATTATACTTATTACAGTCTCTTACTTATTATATACATATCTTGTTACATGCATGTTAGGTGTAACCGAGACTTTATTGTCATAGTAATAACAAAAACATTATTCAATTAGGTCGCTGACAAAAGAATAATGAACATTAGTCAGGATTAATAAATGACTTTTAAATGCATAGATTTCATGATTATAACTGCATTACATGCAAAGTTCTATTGGGCAGAGATGGGAATAAAGAAAGTCACAGTCTATTAAGAAAGCTACTTTTTTAATGAATGATTTCAAAAGACAATCATGATACGAATTTCATTCAATGTTACTTCTGATTTAAACTGTTACATATTAAATAATTTCTATGAGGATTCAAACTGTTTTACATTAGTATGAATATTTGCGTAAGGAAAAATACATTGATTGCGTGTTTGCATTTCTGAAGACAGAAGGGTATAAGGAATATGTAAAAGCCAAACTCTAGTAAATCCCTCTTAAAAGATTTAAGCATTCTTTGACTTCTTGTAATATTTCGCGTTTCCGGAATATTAGTGCCATGATGTAAAAACACGACTGATAAAACTAAAGGACAAAAATTCATAAACTAGTGCAATTTGAGTTAATACAAGTTTGCTCTTTGTTTCCTTAAATTTTATATAATTTTACACTGCAAAATTATTTATAGGCCTTTTCTATTCTTACGTCTAAAGTGTTTCGCCTTTAGTTTACTCGGTGAGAAGCTTTTTAAGTTTACCCGAAGATTTCCGTTTAGTACGTCCAGAATTTGAAAACGTGCTATTAGTAAATAAAATTTCGATACTGAAATAATATTCGTTATTGTGTAGGATGCAGAACGTCTCACCAAATAATGAATACTTTACCGATACATAGAATACAGAAGTATAACTGACATCGATAAAGTAATGCTAGCAACTATAATGCGCATATCTAAATATCTTTTAGGATCGACTATTTGCCATGCAGTAATGCGGACGTGAACGAAAGTTTAAAAATAATTTATTATGATAACTAAAAAACCAGGAATTGCCTGCTTCTGGAGAATATTTTCGAAGAAAACTTTCTAAGGCAAACTAATTCATGTTCATGTTACACATGAGAAAACTTCTAAAATCACATACAACCAACTCACTCAAGGACTGAGAATTTCAAAGCGAAATACTAATGTTATTAGTCTTACTCGCACAGCCGCTGAAGGATAGCTTGTGAAAGAAGCACGGCATTAGTGGTTCGATTTTCAAAGGTTAAAGAAATATTTGTAGTCATGAAACTTAGGCGTTAGAATGTAAAGGAAAAGACTGAAAAATGGTGCTAGTGATAAGACTTAGCAACGTAAGTATTTTATAATAAATTTGCAAATTACACTGAGGCTAAATATTTCTCGCGTAATGTGTTCTTTAAAGAGGAAGGCAGGTGAAACTATTTCGCTTGATACGTCTTTTGTGTCGAATGTGTAAGCAAAAGAAAGAGAGAGATGTATTACAAAATTCGATTCAAACAAAGTTCGTACGCACTGTATGATACTGTATCAAAAATGTAAAGAAGTTAGTGAAATATCTGTGATAAGGGATTTCATATATTTGATGGGCAAGGTATCCATATTATTCGCCTGAATGAAAAAGTGCAAAGAGGAAAAAAATATCAGGTATTGAAAATCTGCTAAATACACTTTCTTTACTGCTGGAAAATATTTTTATTACAAACCATTTCCCTGTTTTCCAAAAGGCTTGTTACAGACCAAAGCTATTTTTGTTTCTCAAATCGAGTTGGTATTCTATTTTTCTCGAGTTGCTTAATCTGCTTTCTTGGAATTTAATGGATAATCGTTTAATTCCAGATTAAGCGCGTTGGTAACAGTCACAGGGGTGTCCAAGTGATATTTCTCAAGTTTGGAACACTGTGTGTTGATTCTCGGAGTTGCGCCTTTCGGTAGTTGAATGTTAATTATTCGTGTTTGCTGCGGCGGCAGTAGCACATAAACGATTTTTCTTAGTCTAGACACATCTTAATAGATATGTTACACTTGTCATACACGCGCTTAATTGTACAACACAAAAGTATGCTCCTAATGTAGGGTTAGTCTGTGCGACTAGATGTCTTATATGAAATTTATATCTAAAGCGCCTGTGAGAATTTCTGATTTGATTAATGACCTTTGTTAAAATAAAGGCGACTCGTTTTGTCCTACTCAAAAAACACCATGAATATTTCTTTCCACTGGCATAAACTGCGATTGCGAAAGCTGAGGATTTGGTACTAAGTTTGCAGACATTCTTTTGAATTAAGAAACATGTATGTAGGATGAGGTTAGGCTTAATAACGAAGAAAGATAGTGGCGTTAAGTAGCTTTTTTAATAATGAAATAATAAGCATGAGGATGATATGCACAGTGAATAGAATGAACGGAAGTAAGATGAAAAATAATGTGGAAGTTTCAGTTCAGATAGGGCAGCATTCCTCATCAAAGAAAGTCCTCGAACACCATCATCGAAGTTTCCTGCGTAGCGGCCAAACCTCATCTGCCTGAATCCTCTTAACTTTCTCACGCAGCTTGAAGAATCATCTGA
This sequence comes from Stegodyphus mimosarum, assembly GCA_000611955.2. Taxonomy (NCBI): domain Eukaryota; kingdom Metazoa; phylum Arthropoda; class Arachnida; order Araneae; family Eresidae; genus Stegodyphus; species Stegodyphus mimosarum. The sequence continues at coordinate 407,618 of KK120774.1, forward strand.
CTGCTGCTGGCGTTGCCAGATGTGGGATGATAGGAGAAGTTGTAGAGACGAATGACCACATGTATTACTAAGAATTAGGTTTTACTTTAATCCCGTGCTTACTGTTACAATATACTGGTAGTGCACGTAGGCTCCAGCCGACTGTACGGTGGGTGGTCTAGGCTGCAGATTGTCACGTCGCTGAGTTTGGGTTAAAAGTTCGAATAAGACATGTATGTTTGTGACTATAGTGAGTTTGTAACACGAGGCTTTTAAACTTTGTAGAGTTGAAACTCATCAAGAAAAGTTAATGGTTAGGGAAAATTGGTCAAACGAAGACTCATGAATTCTATTCCATGTGGGCTTCTGAGTTCGATTTAAATTAATAGACTAAAGATTGCAGGACGGAAAAATTTCCATCCAATAAACCAAACGCTTGACTGGTCGCAGCTGGCTTTCTATTATTTTTTCAGATTCCAACAACGGAGCAGTGAATTGAGCGGGGAGTGGGGAAAAACAAGAATTAGGGGATGAGGATCACTTTGCGTTTAAAAGCAACTTGATAGATAGGTTGCACTTGAAAAGACCAGATGATAGCACATGACCAGAGCGAACGTGCAATACATTATGAAAACACGGGCAAAATATTGCACATGGAACATTCTTATTGCTTGCTGTGAGTGTTACTAGTACTTAGATTCATTAAATCTGCGCAGCGTACTTAGTTTCACTCTGTTCTCACACTCTGAATTAATTATCTACGCATATGGCTGTCTACATATACAGTGCATTTAATGTAAGCATAGTGTTTTGATTTTATTATAGACATTGTGTAAGACATTATAGCATTTGTCCATGTGAGCTTTGGTAAGGTAAGTCAGTAACATATCTAGCTTCACAAATAGAAGACCCTTCTTTAGAAGCCTGGTTAGGCTACGGTTAATTTCAGTTTCTCGTTTTCTGCTGCGAAAGGACTAATGATCTCTACATTTTTGCACTCGAAATAAATTTTAGTGGATGATAATAAGTCATTACAGGGACTAAGTCTCGTGCTTTTAAATATTCGATCTTTACGTGGAGAAGAAGGTGAGGAATTATCGCCTTATCCCATGTGGACTCTCGTAGTGCAAGTGATTAAATGTTCATCTAGTGAATGGAAGATTCATGTTTCGAAATACGGCTGAGGTACGATTAATTTCACATTTCCTATTTCAAAAAGCTTAATGATTTCTACAATTATATTTTTATTTTAAGCTGTCAGTTACATTTATTATGAGCCTAATAATTTTAATTTCTATGTGGCATATATAAATGACAGCACCTGAATTAGGGCCTATACTGTAGACTTGTTTGTTCAGTTATCTGTGAGTACTGTTAATCGCACTCTGTAACTGTCATATATGAAGCCGTTATATCTGCTCTCTCTCTCTATATATATATATATATATATACACACACACACACGCTGCATTTATTGTCTTCATATCAGTATATAGATACAGGCACAGACATGTGTGTTTTCGGTATCTATATTAGCATTATAATTGTAGGTAATTTCATATGTGTTTGTCATCAATGTGGAATATGTTTGCATTATTATACTACTTGTATGAGTAAATAGTGCACTTGCTGCGCTGTAGGATGCAACTGTTTATGGTTCTGATCTAATAATTTATTTTAGTTTCTAACTTTCAGACAACGAAAATGATAATACAGTGTTATCCTTCGCTAAAGTAGAAGCGTTTAATGCTGGAAGAAAATAAGTAAAAATATTTTAGCATTACTGAAGGCTCTTATCAAATGTTTGAAGATTAAATAAGTCATTTTATTATGCTAACATTCATAAAGAATTTTACTTTCGTTTAAAAAAAGGGCTACAATCCAAATTCAAGTTCAAATTAAGTATTGTCCCTAGCAAGAAAAAAGTTATGTTGCGTAAGGATGAAAATGCGCTTGGAAAAACTACAAATTGTACATTTTTTAGAGAGAAACTGGGAAACTTCAGAATAATTCATCTATTAGGAAACAATATGAATAATTCATTTGTCAAAGAGTTATGTTATTCGAAGTGTTAATGTTCAGTTCGTGTTTAACAAATTGAAGAATGGTAGACGAAATAAAGCAGTGAATTTAATATTTGCTAAGTGCCAATTACGAAAGCATTACTTCTTTTGAGGGGGGGGAATCAGAAAATAATTTACAAGCAGAAATATTGTAAATTTAAAACTTTCTATCATATATTTATATATGTATATATATATGTATATGTATATATATATATAAATTTAACAAATACAATATTATTATCTTATTCATATAAAGCAAATTAAAAT
>KK120774.1:410066-424248 GCA_000611955.2 Stegodyphus mimosarum
ATACATATTATGAATTTAAAAACTTCTAGCATATATATATATACATACATATGTATGTATATCAAAAAGTCTTAATATCTGTCGAACTGAACATGTTAATTACAAAATAACGATACACAACCATTAAGAATATTATTTTAAATTTAAAATCACGCACTGTAGAATAGTAATGATTTAGTTGTGAAAAGTATCAAAACAGATTACTGGAGAATAAAATAGTTATATTTTGATGTTTAATGGCTTTATACGACCTTGTCGCATTCAGCAGTATCTGGAATCATGGTGTAAGTGATTAATGAACGTTTTTGACATCTGGAAGATCCGTGATTCGAATCTCTGCGATGGCGCAGTTGATGTTTCAAGTTTCTCACTCTAAGAAATCTTTTACGGAGGTTGTTACGGAAACAACGGGCATAAGCAGAACTTTCCTTAAGATCTTGCTACATTTCTTTGCTAAGCTAGTTTGAGGATTTTGTTTAAATTCTAACTTTTCAGCTTTATGTTACAATGGTCGACAATTGCACTGTATCAGCTGCAGATTCACGCAGGAGAAAATTTGCCTTCCTTGACTGGCTATGGCGTAGAAACCTTTCTACAGGTGGGAATGAAGGTAATAGTTTTCATGATTTTGCCATTTATAATAGCTAATCCACCATGTGAACGCTCGCCCAATGGGTCGAGGATACGAGGTTTTGGCTACTTGTTGGTTTATTTTTGTTACATTTATTCTTTTAGAATGCTAAGCTAGAGACAAAAATGAACATCAAATGCACTTTAATTTCATCTGAAAGCAGGGTAAAAAGATTTTTTGTTTAGCTTTATTTCGTTTCATGCTTGTGAAGATAAGCTCAGTTATGAGCACAAAATGACCAAAAACGTTGCCTCCCTATAACCATCACTCACTACTGTCATGCTGAGCTAAATTTGTACAGGCATGCATATCAAATATTTGCGTCATTTTGCTCATTATAACTAGCAGCATGCTATAATCGAGTTGCGTTGCACGTATCTGAAATATACATCTAGAAATGTTAAATTATTTATAGCAAATTAGGTAATATATTTAAAGGTAAGTTTTATTATTATTAAGCAGTATTATTAGGTAACATTTTTAAAGCCTTTAGGCACAGGTAATATGGGTAAAGAAGAAAGGAAAAGCCTTCATTTCAGATATCTCGGGAAAACTCTGTAGAGTCGTTAGGTTATTTTTGAAGCAGGAGGGTGAATATTGACGATACTCGAACCTGGACCTCTCGAAAACGTGCCGAATGGGCTAACCGTTACACCACGAAGGCATGCTGGAAGGAGGGAAAAAATTGCTTCTGCAGTATATAAACTAAAATCGGAACCTTATATAAGACCCCTTTTAAAGGGCTAATGGGGATTAGGAGATCCTGGTGGTGAAAAATCATCATCCACCACCTTTTTAGTTTGGTTGCCCCTGTGGAAATTTTTTAGAACTTTTCGATGCTGGAAACTGAAGAGATCCGCAGTGTCCTTGCCAGGAGTCGAATCTTTGACCTCTAGAACACGTGCCGAGTGTGCTACCGTTACACCACGAAGGCAGGCAAAAAGGAGGTAGAAAATACCTTATAATTCAGTTAAAACTTTTAATGTATCTGGATTTGCTTACCAATTTACGTAATCTCTGAAAGAAAAGGCATTAATTTACACTAGCTTGTAGGGACTTAGGTGTTTCAAATAGGAGTTCAGCGATGCATTTGGAAGAATCTCAAACGAATCTTCCAACTATTAACTAGTTGCGCACTACACGAGGCCTCTCACAATAAGAATGCGATATTTCCTTATAGGCATGTCGAAAGTGTTTAAAACACATTTTTGTTCATTAATTCATTGTTCCCATTTTTCTTAGCCCGAAAACACAAAGTAATCAAAGTAGTTTTAGATTTTTCCTAACTTACCTCATATTTAAATTTTTAAGTTGTGTACGTAATTATGGACATATGTACTCACATCCCCAATTTTAAATTTTAATTTTTAATATATTTTCAGAGAAATGTCCTGAAATATTGAATTAAACATTTCTAAAAAATATAATTTAATCCTAAATTCAATGAATGTGGCACGGAGTAAAATGATGAATTTTTAATTGTTTTGTAGTATCGGTTTCTTTACAACTGTATGAAACTGCCCATAATCCCATTTGACTAAGGAACTCGAGAAATAAAACTGCGTGTACATAGCATTAGGGTTTTGGAGCGAAAATTAAAAAATATGAAAAAATGTAACCATTAATCGAGCAGCTGATCTTCCAGTTCAAACTAGATGGATTGGATTATTTAATTTATACAGTGCAAGGAGGCTATCTTTGTCAACGTCATTCGAGTTTTAATCAAAGGGAACCTTTATTCCACTAGCTGGGCAGATTACCAGCGTCTGAGAGGAGAACCAACGTGTCCCCTCCTCCCAACAGTCAGAATGAACTAACTACCAAACCTCGGCCGAAAACCAACATAACACATTAGACTGGCATTTATTGATGCATTAATATATTACAGAGTAATTAATTACATGTAGACAGGTCAGCATATAGCATTGTTCTATGGTACAAAACAAATAGAAAAGTTATTTTTAGATCATTGATTCACAGAAGCATCGAAATATGACTACAACGATTATATTAGTAGCTAGGGTATTTTCTTTCTTCTTACCGCCCACATTCGTGGTGTAATTAAAAGCACATCCGGCTAACAGTCGGAAGGTCTGGAATCTGAATTTCGGCGAGGGCAAGCTTATGTTCCTACAAGTTTACCATATTACAGACGCGATAATGAATGTATGATGATGAAATGTAACGCAGACGAAAATAATGTACAGTTAAGATTTGTAATGAAAAAAAAACTGGTTGAAACATCTGGAGAAGTACGATATACAAAACACCAATCAAACCTTAGTGCGTAGAAGAAAGTAATAATAATACTGATATCAGTAACAACAAGATAAGTAACAGCGGTGCGCCAGAGTTATGATTATCGATATAAACTACAATACATTCATATTATGCAGTGTGCAAGCTTAGAAGAGAGAGCATAACTTTGAGTTAAAACATGGGCAGCCGCCCAGTCAGTATAGTGGTTAGTAACGTAAACCACTTAGTTGGCTTCTGACCCACGTGTATTTCCTATATCTTTGCGGAATTGGTAATTAACTAAGTAATATCCTTCAGACCACGGCCCCGAGGCCAGGCAGACAGATCAGGCGGCATTTATTTAATTTAATAAATAAAAACTCTAATTAAAATAAAGTAAACCCTAATTAAACCATAAACACAGATTGCATACACACAGATTAAAACCTGAATAAAAGGCAAATGACAGTATGAAATGTGCAAATGTTAAACATAAATGCAGAATGTACATATTACGCAGAATATGCATAGATGTTCAAGTATTACAAATACTAAATGAGGCACATACAGATTTCAAGATATATAAATGCATAAACCCTGTTATTACTAAATACAATTACAAATACTAAGTACAGCTACAAGTAAATAACTTCAGGCTTCTTTAAAATAGCAGTATGCAGCAGCAATGTACAATACAGTATTCAAAATATTTAGTAATACTGCAGAAGTAATAAGAAAGCAGTCTCCTTGTCAGGACTACTATTCCTTCTACTTGTCTTTGCAAACATAACTGGAGTCCTGAGTAGGAACAGGGAGCTTACTCAAAACTATGTTCTTGCGATTGGTAGAAGATACAACAAAGATAAGAAGTGTTAATGTTACTCTTTATTTTTCACAGCGTACAGCCGTTCCCGCACTTCGTGATACAGAGACCAACACTTATGGCCTAAAACGTAGAAAATAAGAAATAAACTAATTAGCTAAATAAGAACTATACTGTACTTAATCTAATTAAGTAAAAGCTTTATGGAGAGATGTAACTTAGATGCTTTACAGAGAGTAGTAACGCGAAGATTGGCTCCTTAACATTCGTATGTAGTGAGCTGAATGAAAAAACTACAATATGTCTTCAAACATCAGCGAGAACTAAGTTCTGGCTTTAAAGGCAGACAAGAAAAGCACGCGCGTGGTAAAGCAGCGAGAAGTCGCTCTCTCTCCCTTTTGGCTAAAAGCCATGTTCTAAATACTTATATAGTTTGCTACCTCATTTGCATAAACAATTCTGCTTGCGCTTATTCTGGCCGGAAATGGAAAATAAGAGAGGATAACAAAATTTTAAAATAAAATAAACGTTAGTAAAACTTAAAATTCTTACATCCGTAAGAACTCCAGTGAAAGTTCCAATCAGCCTTAGAGGGTGAGTGTTCCACAGTGAATAAGGCAAAATGAGTAGTCTGAGGAGTGAAAATATTTAGAAGTAATTTTCGTATTCTAGGCACATTTTTCGGCACAGTAATCTATTATAGCTTCTGGTTTCTACCAAGCAAGCTTGTTATGCTTTAGATTTTGAAATCATTGTGGTTAGATGCTTATGCTTGGCTGCTTTTGCCTGATGTTTGCTAGATGTGTACAGGACAGCACAGAATGGTCTGGATGACACTGTTCCCAGTACTTGCAGCTACTTTCCTCTCTGGAGTCACTGAGATAACCAGTAAAATGCCCATGCCTCCTGGTATACTGTGCCAGATAATGTCACATTGGTAGCGGTTCTCATTGCTTGTTCTCACTGTTTCCTATTGCTCCTGTCATTTGAAAATAATTGTTGGAGAATCTGCTATTTCCAAAAAGGATAATTTTATACTATATGCTACAAATGGCCACACGAAAAAAATAAAACTTGGACATTAATCTCGAGTTGGATTAGTGCCGTTTAGTGGTAAGTAAGACAATAAGGCATACTAAATGCAAAAAATAAAAAAAAAATATTTACTGCAGTTTTAGAATGTGTGTTAAATTTTAAATTCTAAAGCGAAATGAAAAGCGTCCTGCACAGTTTCAGATTTACACAAATAGTACTTGTATAAATATAATTTTAATTTCCATTAGATTTCTAAAAAAATAAAATGTTACAATCCCAAAAGAAAATCTGATAATTATTAAAAAATACTTCCCTTAGAACATTTTTAGAAACTAATATTATTTTCTGATATTTAAAAATGATATTTGAGTTACGCTACATAAACCTATGTTTTAAAATTCATTAAAAGCAAGAATATTTAAAAGCAATGAGAGTGTGTTCATTTCCGCAAGTAGAAATTTAAGGAGTGGTTGAATTATCTCAAAACTTATAAAAACATTTATTTTCTTAGTTTACTCTTCACATAAAGGAGAGAAAAAGAATTAAATTAATGGAATGAATTATTTTAAAATCGTGCTATTAATTTTCTCTTATTGTTTTAACGATAACAAGTTATAAATTGCAACTTTTTGTAAAAACTGAAGGCGTCTAAAGCTTTAACAGATGGTAAGTTTACTTCCAGTTTAAAGGACAGAAGACAAATGAAAAAAGATAAGAGCGATGAAAGGACTGAAATAAAATAAAAAGGGTCCTAAAAGAATTTAGAAGGAACTCCCAGGAACTACAAAAGTAACAAATTACAAAAAATATACACACGAACGCAGTTACTAGCCTGAAATGAAAGCTTTTCTCACTGTCATCCGCTCTGTTTTTCTTTTTCTTTTTTAAATCCAAGGTGATTGTGTTGTTGGAAAAACTAGTCACTGAGTATAAAATGAACCTGATACCACGTCTATGGAGTTTAATTGTTTTTCTCAGCAGATCCCTTCCTCGGCCCAGTTTTCTTTATTTTGTATCGTTTCTTTGAATTAGCTAAACTAAAGCTTGGACGTAAACGTTTTTCCTTCCCCAAGTTGTGGGTCTTAGTTTGATGAAAGTGAAGCTTTCATTGCTAAAAATCTATTAAAAGCGAACCAGCGAAAGATGTTTTCTTTTCAAAAACCTACAGTTTATAAAACGCGATGATTGCAGATCAATGTTTTTGTACCTTTATCTTCTTAAAGCATAGTATGTTCAAATGCTCAATTTATTTGCTTAGGAAACAAAACAATACGCAGGTTAAATTTCTAATCTAAAGGCGCTGCCTTAAAAAATACGTTTATGTTGATATCCAGTGCAAAAATATGCTTCCATCAAGGCGTTAAATTGTTCATTTCTTTACACTGCATATATATCATATCTGTAAACAACGCAGACTCATACACTGTTGTTCGGGTACCCGCGCTCATATTCTCTCAGTCGGTTTAGGAATGTTAAACACAGAAAGGAATTAAAAAAGCACTATATTAAAAGTGTTGTACGAAAGTTTCAACATCGTAATGTATAGGATAAGACAAAATCTTTTCTATAAACATAAATTATAATTATGTTCCTTAAATTTTAATACACTAGAATGCTGATTACGCAAATTCCAGTTATTCAAACTGTCATTTATCGAATATATTGTTTCAAAAGTCAAACTTAATATTAGAAATGATTTTGATAAGCTATGATAAAATCGTTATGAAATTGACGAATGTGACAGCGATCATTAAATTAAAAAAAAGTGATTTGGGAAACATAAAGAAAGACAAAACGTTTTAGGGATCCCTTTCATGTGCAACATTGCTTTGCCAATGACTTTCAAACTCGAGTTATTATTTCTGTTTTTTCCCTTAAATTCCTCTTCAATAACGCTATCTAAAACCTCACAGAACGTAAATGTTTGTTTCTTTTGTTTAGTTCACTTTCTAGGAAAGGCAACACTACAGGATGAAGTATCAAGGAATGTTTGGCAAAGACTGGTGAGGTTTTATGATTTGAAGCTTTTAACTGACGTGGTATTTTCAGCGCACTTTCAGCAATGGCAAGGTGCAAATGGAAATTCAAATATATTTAAGTAAATGTTGACAGAGGATGATTCAAGAGAAGATTTTAGATCTACTCTACATAGTAGCCTGAACTGAATTTAGCACTAGAAGCGGCAGAGCAGTCATTTTGACTGCTTTCGTCATTTCACCGTGGATTCCTAAAAAACCCTTTACACACAAATCACAAATTTTTGGATTTTCCTAAAATCCCTCGAAAATTATTGGCACCAAATATGAATTGAATAAAATTAAAATTAACGAAGATATTGTTAGTTATACCTAAAAGCGCCACCAGCAGTCATATTGACTGTTAGTAATACTAAAAAGTGCAGGGAAGCAAAGATGGTTTTGAACGATGAAGAAAATTGGACAATATCTTTAGAAGAGGTTGGTGCTTTTATTGCTATTATTTATGCAAGAGGAACATATTGTTGCAATGATATAGACTGTAATTTTTTTTGTGGAGTAATACGTGGGGTCCTCCTTGTATTCGAGAAACAATGTCTCGCAATCGCTTTCGAGATATTGTGAAATATCTAAGCTTTGATTTGAAGTCAACTATGACTCAGCGCTTAGAAAGTTATAATTTTGCACTTTTTTCAAATATATGGAATAAATTTATAGAGAACTATGCGATTTCCTATAAGCCAGGAGCAAGTCTAGGTGTGGATGAACAGTTATTTCTAAGACAGGTGTAAGTTTATATATTATATGCCGAATAAACCAGACAAATTTGACATCAAATTTTGGATGCTAGTCGTTGTAGACTCGACGTTTATATGCAATGCTTTTCCATATCTTGGTAAAGATACATCGAGAAGTGAAACCGAAGTTCTTCCTGAAAATGTAGTAATGCGTCTTCTAAGCAGTTATCTGAATTCTGTTAGAAATTTGATTGCGGACAATTATTTTCCTCACTATCATCAGCTAAAAGACTTGAAATGAAAAACACACGTTTTGTGGCCACAGTAAAAAGACATCGAAAAGAAATTCCACATGAAGTAAGGAAATCAAGAAACCCAAGTATTTGAAACTGTTTTCTAAAGAATGGTGAAACTACACTAACGGTCTATCAGGGGGAAAAGGAAGAAAAATGTTCTACTACCTAAGTACTCTACATCCGAATGTAAATATAGACTCGCAAAATAAGAAGAAACTTACAGAAACAGTAGAATTCTACAAACAAAAGCAAATGCGGAGTCGATATCCTTGACCAGTTGAAGCGTAAATATTCTGTTCGAGTTTGCTCGCGTAGATGCCTATATATGTTTTCTATAATATGCTGGATTTAGCAGGAACGAATGCCCACGTTCTCTACCATAAATTGAGTGATAAAAATATTGCAAAGCACAGCTTCCTGTTTCAACTGGCAGCGGAATTAAGAGAGCTTCGTTTAAAAAGAAGAAAAAGCATATGATTGCCCCAGGAAATTTCCAACTCTAGCAATAGATTCTCTAAGAAAAGACGTCAGTGCCAGATTGGTGCAACAAAACAAATGATATGTGTGAAAAATGTTCACATTTTGTGTGTGGAAAATGCACTTCCAGTATTGAAAAAGTTGTGTTGTGTGAAAATTGCGAAAAGCTATAAAATGTGTTTTATTAAGGTTAAGTTGAAATTTATAATAAAATATCTATTTTTTATAAAAACAATCTTTTGTTCTTTAAAGAAGTTCTTAAACAACTATAATTGATATTCTTAAAAGCATTATAAAGCACTTGCATTTTAATGTATACCTTTGATTCGCTGAGCAGTCAATCTGATTGCTGTTGGCGCGTCTAGGTAGGGAGAAAGCTCGGCGCTTCTAGTGTTAGTCCCTGACTGAGTTAGTCGATTAGTAGAAATTTTTATTTAATTATTATATTTTATTTAATTATTTTAATTTCTTTTATTTAATTTTATTCATTGATTTTTTTATTTATTTTATTTTTTTATTAATTTTTTTATCCATTCTGTTAACAGTGCTTGTTTGTAGTTTACACTGCACTTGGAAAGTAATTTGCTCAAGAGCACTGCATTCACAAATCTTTTCCTTCAAAATTTAGCCGACCACACAAATATTTATACTTCGCAATTATAGCATTGTTTTCCCTTGTTGAGTTCACAAAACTGTGTACAGAAAGTACATGTAGATATAAATTGTTCGGAAAATTTCAATTTGAATTAAAAAAAAAATATTCACAAATTTTTCAGTTATTCCAATGGCTTCATTTAATGGTTTACGTTTGGAATGTTATGGCATTTACTAGTTTTATAAACTTCTATTTTAAATTTGTCTATGAAGACGAAAGCCTTTTTTTAACTGAAAATTTTCAAAAATGCGTTACCTTTTCACACAATTTAGTTACGAAATCTACAATTTCAATCGTAATACTATAGAACTTATAGAGATAATTTGCTAAAAAACTAACTTGATACTAAGGTTTCGGGCATAATTTAAATTTAGCAAAAATTAGCTTTTAATTAATAACAATGCTTAATTTTCACAGAGGCATTCCAACGTCATATTTCTGCCATGCGATTAAGTTTGAAAACATTCCGTATTTGTGTAAACATTTGCATAATGCATCCATGCCTTTTTTCCAAAGAAATTTGAAGACGAAATTTATCGTAAAACGGAGAATGAGAAAATTAAACTAAATTAAACTAAACGTCGCAGCCGAAATACTATATTGTTGCGCGCGTACAGGTTCGTAATAGACTGAATGCAGAAGTACGATAAAACGTTAATAAAATTCATTCTAATCTCAAGAAATATAACAAAACGCCGCATTATTCTTCAAAGATATTCGAGCAATACCTCAGTATCACGCAATACAAACAGTAGTTACATTTAAAACTGCTAAAACGTTAAATAGAAAGCAATCCAAAGCGCAGAGAAAGCTAATCCGATCACAAAATTACAGCATCTAAGTGAACAACAACAGCTCGCTTAAACAACTATCTAGCTTATGTTTTTCTCTGGCTTTTATAGCTATTTAAATCTGACGCGCGACACAATTCTAGCAAATTCTGGAAAGTAAAATGAGTAGAATTACGGTAACGGCTTGTCAATTTCATTTATTCAAATTAAATATCAGTTACGGAGATAAACTTTTATTCAATGTTAAATGCACGTCCTCTTGTATTTTTATTTTTCCGGCCTAGAGTTCTCTTAAAATATGTCACGCGCTGCATTGCACTAGGAAATTAAACAATTTTAGTTATAATTCTATTAAAAATATCTAACTAAATGCAAAATTCGTAGCAGTATGAATAAATTTAGGAGTTTCTGTAGAATTCAAATGCAGCAACTTAATGCAACTGAGAAATAGGAATGAAGCTTTAAGGAGCTTGCATCCATGCCCCTTTCTTATAGCCCATATTTAGCTCCAAGTGATTATTATCTCTACTCACAACTGAAATCTCACCTTGAAGAAAGATATTTGATAATGATGATGGCTTGAAAAGAGCATTTAGGAAGATTTTGAAGACAAACCTTCAGATTACATTTTCAAGAGCACAGAACTGTTCATTAAATAATGTGAAAGGAGCATCGAGGTACAAGCAGATCATATTACATCCAAAACTATACTCTTTGAAAAAAGAAGAAGAAGCACCATGAAGAAAGAGATTCTTTTCATCGAAATTAAATATGCCTAAAGCTCATACACAGGGCAATGAAATGACAAAAAATTGAAGGCCATAAAACTCATCGGTGGCGAACAATTGCACACTGAATGTTCAAATCAGTAATTGGCGAATCCTCTTTGACGACGATGCATGCTTGTAAGCGTCGAGGAAAAAAGTAATAAAGATTCCTACTTTCATCCTGCTGTACGTTCTGCCAGGCATTTTTCAGTTGTTGATCCACATCGCCCAGTTGTCTATGAAGTCTTCAACACCATCATAACGGCATTATTTACTGTATCTCAAAGAAATTGCGTCGCCCACAACGAGATAAGGTAAACCCTCCGCAATTGTTACCTGCTCTTGCTACTTGTGCAGCAGAAATGCGCGCTATGACCGAAGTTAGCATTCATTGGCCTTGAAAGTATAATCATTTATATACACTGTATGCAGGACTTGCATTTAAAATTTCGAGATGATCGGATCATTTTTTTAAAGATTTTTAATCAACCGGTTCTTTTCTTTTTAATCCAAAGCGGCAGTTTTCCCAGAAGAATTATTAATTTCGTTTTGGCATTTTGTGTTTATTTACATTCTGTGTTGTTTCCCTTTTCAAATTGTTGCCACCAAATATTATCGCCCTGCATTATATTTAAAGAAATTAAATAATGGTTTGTTTAGTAGTTATATGACGCACAACCTGCAAAGGTTATTAGCGGCAGACGTCCGTTGAGAATTCACAAAACAATTAAGCACAATCGCAAATTTAACACAAGAGACATATAAAATCAAAGGGAGTAATAAAATGATGAAATAGTGAAAATGAAGTTACCCATGATTAAACTATGACATGTGAAGCAGGTATAAAATCTTAAAACATGAGACATTAAAGTAAATTACATTAAAATACAAGGGTATTATCAAATTAGATGATAAAAACCTGTTTCTTTCAAATACTGAAATAAATGAGTATTCTTTTCCCATTATTCGGTCAACAGGCAAGTCAGAGTCATTAAAATATTTTAAACGACGTGTGTTAAAATACAAGTAGTCAATTAAAAAGTGGGGAACTATCAGAACATTCCACATGAAGAACAATCAGGTACACTCTCGGCCTTCAAAAGGTGTGTGACACGAGAGTGTGACACATGAGTGACCAATCCTTAAACGTGTTAACATCACTTCCTTCCTGCGGTTTCTAGTGCTCTTCCAGTACTCTACCTTAGGCTTCACGTTTCTCAGTTTATTCAGCAGCTGACCATCCCAGAAAAGTTGCCATGTGTTCAGAATCCTGCCAGTGATGGCTTTTTTATATCGCTGTAGGGTACAGGCAGATTTAACAACACAGATGCCGACTTTGCTGTTCTGCCCGTTAGCTCATTTCCCCTTATACCTGTATGCCCAGGGACTCAGCAGTAAAGAATTTCACAGCCATGTCTCTGTAACTTTTGATGTAAGTTTACGATGTCAATTAATATAGGATTATCTGCGTCAGAAAAACTTTCTAACACTTTTAGAGAACTAGATGAGTTTGTGTAAGTGATAAACATTTTCTGGCATCACTTAGATATGAAAGTGAGAGCAAGATAAACAGCAGTTAATTCTGCATTATATACACAGAAAGCATCGTGCAGTCGTTTACCCTCAGTATGCTCTCCAATTACGAAGAATGCTCCTACATGATTAACTCTCTTGGAACCATCTGTATATACAAGATTGAAAGGCCTATATTCATGTCTGTACTCATGAAAAAGCTGCCTATATTCAATCTAACTACTATTATCCTTAAGCAAATGGTGGAAAATATCCAGAAATCGAATTTGATGGCTGTCCCAGGGCGCAATTTCAAGTTGCTTTACTGCCTGGACTTTTACACCTGACAAGTCGTATTTTTCCATCAATGTTTCAGTTCTTTCAAAGAATGGAAGAACGTTAAGAGGCCGCGCAAAAAATAAGAGTTTGCAACAGTCATCAAGTTTATAAATGTAGAGAGGATGGCCAGATTGCGACATAATACTGAAATGCTGACTAAGTGACAGTTGCTGTCGCCTTGACTGAAGCGAAGGTTCGTAGCTATCATCATATACGCTCTAGTTAGGAGATGTTCTAAAGTCTCTGGAACAAATTCGCAAAGACTGATGATGGATGGGATCAAGTTTTATTAAAACAGAAGGCCGTTCAGATCTATGTACAAGTGAGCCGTAGTCTAATCTGCAGCGTACAAGCGATCTGTAAATGAGAAGGAGAGAGCAATGCTCTGCACCCCAGAAGGTGTTTGCCAAAACTTTTAACAGATTTACTATTTTGAAACATTTCTTCCTTAAATAAAATAATATGGGGAAGGAAAGTAAGCTTACGGTCAAACATTATCCCTAGAAACTTTACTTCAGGGACAACTGGAATCAGAGAGCCCTCAAGATGAATCTCAGGCTCAGGATGAAGATTGCGCTTTTTACAAAAACGCACGCAAACGGTCTTCTCTATTGAAAATATAAATGCCTCATTATCTGACCACTTTTGAATTCTGTTGAGAACTATTTGCATCTGTCTCTCCACGTATCCCATATCATCACCTGACAACTTATTTTCAGGTCATCAACATATAGTGAACCTGAAATGGAAGGAGGAAGTTCTTTTAAAACAAAGTTTATTCTTAAGCTAAAAAGATAGCCTTGTGACACACCCTCTTCTTGACAAAACACATCTGATAACAGAGAGCCAATTCTTATTTGAAAAAAACCTAGCCTTTACACACAATATACCATATCTCCATGCCTTGTCATAAGCTTTTGAATATAAAAAATATTGACACTAGATGGTTCCTTTTGACAAAAGCTTTACGGATGGAGGTTTCCAAAAGGAGCATATTATCTGTAGTTGTTCTACCTTTGCTAAAACCTTTCCGATAGGGTGAGATAACTTTGTATTTTTTTAAGTAATGGACTAAGCGGCGGTTTACCATTTTTTCAAGTAATTCGCAAACGCAACTTGCAAGAGCGATTGGTCGGTAATTAGAAGGATTCTTCTGGTCTTTCCCTGGTTTAGCTACGGGGATGACAACAGCTATCTGCGATGCACTGGGAAAGGGATGCTTCTTCCACACTCAATTGAAAAGGGTGAGAAGAGCAGCCAATGATTTATAGGAGAAATGCTTCGACATATCATAACTGACACCATACGGACCTGGGCTTGATCTGCGTGTCTGCATCAATTCCCTAATTAGCTCAAACATGGAAAAGTCTCGTGCTTTTCAGTCTCATGCCCAGGTATCATTGACACTGAATTTGCCTGAATGTATTTAGATTTCATGTCTTACTATAAAGCTTAAAAGGGACAATTATTGTACATCAAATCAAAACAATTTATTGACAATAACAACCCGTTAATAAAAGCACATCGAAAGAAAGAAAGCTGAAAGCTCAAGTAAGCGAAAGCATACAAACTAAAATTTACTAAAAATTATTTAAAACTAAAATAAATATGAATTAAGAAACAAGAACATATTTAAACGCTGAAGGCAACGTCACAAGTTGTTTTAATTTGCCTGGAAGTCCATCTTTTCGTCATTTCGTTGTACCTAAATATATTTCTTTGCTCCTTTTTTTACTCTTAAAAAAAAGTTATTCTTTGAAAAATGATCTTCGTTGGTTAAGAATAGAGTCATGAAATGGGATTCTAATATATACAGGAGTAGTGTATACAAAAATAAGGAACGATGAATCTCTAGAACATATTTTATTACGATATAAATAGCTTTAATTAAAGCGCACGAATTTT
>KK120775.1:0-22584 GCA_000611955.2 Stegodyphus mimosarum
TCCAGCAATTATTTTTGGCTGTCAGGATCATTCTTTTGTAAATTGCTTTTTGTTGTGAAAAAAAAAAAGCAATTTACAAAAGGCTTCGACAGTTGTACTGCATGGAGAGAGTCTTTATTAAAATTGTAGAGACATTTGGTATTTTTTGAAAGCAAGTGAGATGAAAAATAAGCATCGCTCTCGGGTCTCGAACCACAGACTTCTCGATACGCGCCGAGTGTGCTAACCACTAAACCACGAAGGCATGCTAAGAAGGCGGGAGAAATACTTTGTAAAATGAATAACTGAAAACCTCTGACTTAAAAGGAGACTGGACTGTAAAAAAGTTTCGAGTAGGACATAGGGCACTAAGCTGTCTAGAAGAGAAAAAGATCGAACAATAGTAGGATTTTAAATAAATGGGTTGAAATGAGAATTTGGAAAACGTTTATGACTTCTTTCAAATGCTAATAAACTTCTCCTTAAATGGTTTGTAGATTTTGCAATAAACAGGGATTTTTAAGTGGAATTATTCCCTTTAAGAATAGCCAAACCCTTTCGAATGAATGTGTTAGGTAATATATGCATTATATGACAACAAAATTACTAAAGACAATTGTAAGAGGCGCAACGTATCATTGCCTTTAATCTTTAGAGATAGATTTTACTAAATTAGAGGAAGAATCTATTATCTATAAGGCGAAAAGAGTGATTTGAAAATATAGTAGTTCAACGTAAATCGAAAATTGGCGATCCAGCCACTTTACTGCAAAATTTTATGCCAGTATACATTACAGACTATCTGTTTTATTACTATATGCCTTTGTGTTTTTTCAAATATATGTGATGAAATCACATTTAAACAACATTTGTTCTTTACAGTGTGTAAGGTTATTATTTAAATTAATCAGTTATTTATAATTTCAATCTTCACCATAACTCCTTTTCATTTTCACATCAATGTAAATGAGTTAGATAGTATTTAAACCGAGGTGAGAGAGTCTTTGTCTTTTTGAAAGCATAAATTGTAGACCCTACGTAGAAGATGAAATGACGAATTCTCGTATGTCTTTGAAGAACAGATACTGCAGAAGAAGGTTTAAATAACCTTTTTATTTAAACTAAATTTAACAAGATGCACGCACTCGGTGCTCACAATTCACCGCCACATTTAGCTAAACTAAATTGAAAATAAAATAAAGATGTAAAAATCACAATAAATTAGGATGGCTAACGACTGGCTCCTTAGTTATCTGAACCACTAAATCGGCTGCACACAGCAAAGCCGAGCCTAGAATATCAGTATAATCTGAAAGGTGTCTAGCACCAACTAGAGAGGTAAATTCAAACACGCAGTTAGTTCCTCCAATTTCTGGCTGTTGTGGGTGATACTGTTAGCATAAGAAAATGCATTTGTGTTTTAATTTCTGTTTAATAGAAAAGGCTAATAGAACCTTGTAGAGTGATTAGGTTTTTTTTGAAGCAGGAGACATGAAAAAGGAGCAATGCTCTCGCCAGGACTCGAACCTGGACCTCTCGAATACGCGCCGAGTGTGCTACAGTTACACCACGAAGGCATGCAGAAAGAAGGGAGAAAATACCTTATAACCTTATCATGAGGTGTAGTTACATCAGACATAGCAATAATTCGCATAACGTCTTATGAGGTTATTAGTTCCAAATCAGGTAAAACCTTGTAAATGTTAATTTATTACCACATTTTTGCTGCAAAAATTGGGTAACAGAGTATTCAGTTTTTTAAATGAATATATGAAATATAACATTTAAAAGTTCGTATTTCCATTAATTTGCATTATGTAATGATGAATAAGCACATACATATATTAAATTATAGACAATGCTTTATACAGAATTTGAATATGCAAATTTTTTAGTTACAAAACTTCGTCCATCAGAAAGCGTTCTGTAGATATATAGAAGTATCTGAAAACGGAAGGACAGTAGCTGAAAATAGATACATGAATCCATTCATGTATCAGAAGGGATATGTTGAAATTATTACATACCCCTTCTGATACATGAATGGATTCATACCCTTGTTGATACACGAAGGGAACAGTAACTGGAGCTTTGCTAGCTTCCCGTCAGCTCGAGAATAAGAAGGTGGCAAAAGATAGTGACTATTGCAATATTGAGAAGGTGATATGAAGGATTCAACTTGATTATTTCAACGAAGTGAAACCTTTCACGATGAATTCTTTTTACGAAGTGGAATTGCGATCGCAGTTGCAGAAGAACTGAACATTCTGCTTTGTTATTAGTACACGGAGAGGAAAGGTATTGTTATGTTCGAATTGCGTTTTACATGAAGTTGTTTTCTTGAGAGAACTAAGATTAGTCTTGTGGGAAGAATAACTGAAATTTTGCGATCTTTCCATTAGTTCGAGAAGCCTCGAAAAGCGTGGTAAAGGACAGTAACTATTACAAGACTGAGAATGTGATAAGAAACTGCAGACAACTTGATTTTTTTCACTAAGTGGAAGACCACCACTGCGGCCGCAGTTGAAGAAAATTGGCTTTACTGTTGATGATATCAATACACGGAGAAGCAAGGTCTCGTGAATGATTCAAAAGCAATATACAGTTACTTAAAACTTTAAATCCTTAGTGACCTATTCATGTAAAACAACAGGAAACAGTTTCAGGCAGTACAGAGTTGCATGTATTTAAGCTGAGAGTATTTAAGTCGAGGTTTTTGACTGAAGGTTATGGCGTATTTCTGCCTCTCGAAACCACGTTACTAGGTTTCGCCAGCTCTGATGAGATTTAAATTATTCGTCTTTACTTTATACCTGTCGTTACGGCAGCTATAAAAAATTTAAATTATTCGGCTTTACGTTATAGCATCATTTCAACTGTTACGCCGGTGCGAAAAAATTTAAATTATTCGGCTTTAAGTTATAGCATCATTTCAACTGTTGGCAGCTAGTTGGCAGTATTTGGCAGCTAGTTTATATTTTAAGTTTGAAATTTGACTGTTATTTTAGTCATATCGCCACAACTGGTGGTTGATTCTGTTAACACAAGAAGTGCGTTTATGTTCAACGTTCTGTTTTAATAAAAAGGGTATTTAAACCTTTTCAAGTTTTTGTAGTTACTTCAGGTACATCGATAATTTGATTTACATCTATTATGAGTTTGAAACTCGTTTATACTCTCCAGAGTAAACAAAACTACATAAGTGGTGCCCGAACAAATTACGAACAATATCACAGATAATTTTTAGTCAAAGTTTGATGGCAGTAGACGTTTTGATAACAGGAAGATAAATTCTTCCGCGAATATGGATCGGCAAAATAAATCACAAAAGAGAAAACAGGGGAAGACGTGAAGATTTGTTTATTTAATTACAGCAAAGTACTCAAGAGCTGTCTGCCAAAGGGAAGGGATGTCTTCCCGAAGGACATTCTAAAGGAAACTGGCTCGTATACACGTTACACATAAGGAAAACCGTTAAATCGCCCATGCAGCCAGCCCGTTCTCCTGGATTCGAATTCCGGCCTTAATTACCAGTGTTCAGCGCTCTGCTGCTGGGCGGCTGATTGGCCGGAAGGCCGTAAGTATTTACACTAATCAAGAGTTAGTGAAATACAAAAGTTACAGTCACCCCGAAAGCAAGGAAATTCCTCCGGGATGCAATTAAATACGGTGTTGATAAAAATTTGTCGCTGCAGAGATTCAAATTCTGTCAAATAATATACCAGCGGATGCATTGGGCCGTAAAGCAGTTTCTGAGCAGAAAATGATTTTAGAAAGCATATTAAACAGTGCGTAGTGTTTTTGGTGGTGAACGAAGATAGTGACTATTGCAACGAAAGTTATTGCCGCGCAAAGCAAACAGTGGGAATGCGTAGTAAAAGTCACAGTGCAAGTACAGGTTAGAAATAAGAAACCAGAATGTGGTTGCTTTTGTGAAAAATCTGCAGGCACATATATTATTGGTAACGAACGGGACGCGAAAATTAATTATCGGGAAGGAACTCTGTAGTTGCATATGAATAAACTGGAAGAAAAAGTATTGCTTTGGGCTTGAAAGAATTGAAAAGCTGAAACTGGAACAGCTGGTAAGAAAATATTCAAACTTATTTGTCGAGGCTCCATGATTAACTCAAATGGTTAAACCATTGTATTGACACGAGAAATTATCCCCTGCCCTCTCCTGCCGAGCAAAATTCTACCGCTGTGATAAAGTCAAAAAAGAGATAATATTAAAATATATTGAAGAAATGTTAAAAAAGTAAAATTATAATTCCCGTAAGTATCCCTTACGTCAGCCCAGTAGTAAGAAAGATAAATAATCCCCTATCGGCGGATTTTAAAGCATCGCGTTTTGCAATTGATTATAGAAAACTAAATTGCGTTACGAAATATCCAATTTATCCATTACCAGTCATAGAGGAAATCATTTAAAAAATTAAATGAACAAAATACATGACGACATTAGATCTCACCTCGCCTCTGGATATTTTCCGATATGTGTAAAACTGTAGGATGTGAAAAAAAGCGTTTTTTACCAAATCAGGCATTTATGATTTCCTGAGGATGTTAAAAAAACGCTTTTATTACCTAATTAGGCTTTATGTCTTTCTGAGAATGCCATTTGGCTTATGGAGCACCTGCCACGTTTCAAAGCAATGAAGTCCTAGGAAAATCCGGGATTTACACGAAGTGTTTTCGCTTCTAAAAGAAGAGGATTAAAAATAAATGGCACCAAATGTAAATTTGCGGCTAAAGAACTTCGTTACTTGGGCTCTAAAATATCCTTAAAAGGGAATCGAGATGGAAGATTCCAAAATTGTTGCAATTAAAAATTATCCCTCCTACGAAATACAGCAAAAAAGCTGTTCTCATTTTTCGACTTGTGCTCCTATTATAGAACTTCTAAAAAAGATTTTGCCCATATAGCAGAATCATTATGAAAAAGAAAGCCTGGTTTACCTGGTCGGACGAAACAAGCGCAGCTTTCGAAAGACTGAAAGCGGTTTTAATTCAATCCCCAGTCTTAAAATTCCGTGGATGGAAAATTAAAAATCTCTGCAGGTGCATCGGATTTTGCGATAAGAACCGTGCTCATACAAGGCGGACAGCCATTTGCATATTTTAAGTAAGGAAGTTTTTTTGGTGATTCAGACATTTCGGGAAGGCACCCATAACTGCGTATGCAGACCATGTGGCTGTGGTTTATTTGTATTTTGGGAAGAGTTTATTACCAAGACTCATAAGATGGGCCTTTAAATTACAAGAATACAACTTAATAATTAAACGTACTCGCGGGAAAGAAAATTTCGTAGGGGGTATAAAAAATGAAGAATGAAGTAGAATGTGGAATGATAACTTCAAAAATTTTAGTTTCTCCCAAAACATTTGTTGCAGAGTAACATACTGTTTAAAAATATTTATGCATATTTAAAAGATCCTGATCATTGATTCATACCAGGATTTAAAAGATCCTGATCAAAGATCCATACCAGGATATGACGGCTATTAGAAACACAGCTGCAAATTATGAAATTATTCACAATCTTTTATTTTACTGCTAAGTAGCAAACAATAACAATGAATCAAAGCCGGTAATCCCAGCGAGTTTGTGATTAAATAATTTTACAGGAATTAATGATACCCTAATTTTAGACCATCTTGGAATAAGTTAAAAAAAGTTCAGAGTGTACGACAACCTGCTTATTTTCCAGAGCTATAAAAATTTGTTATTGAATATGTCAGGTTCTGCTACATTTTCTAATTAGTTAACGATATTAATTATACCCCGGTCGGGCACTTAAATAGCAAAAAAGCCACCTTTCCTAATGAAATAATAGGAATTAACAGACTACGACCCTACCCACAGAGTGAAAAAAAATAAAAATAGATATTTGCTCATAATCGCAGATCCCTTTTCAAAGTGGGTTCAAATAGCTCCCCTCAAAAGAGCTTTCTCTAAAACTTTAGCAGAGTCTTTCTTAAATAAATTTATATTAAAATATGAAGCCGCACTTATAGTAATTTCGGATAATGAAAAACAGCTTGTTAGTTAAATCTTAAGAGGATCTATGTTCGGGGCTTGGCATACAACATTTTAAAGCGGTTCCTTATCTACCGAAATCTAATACTATTGCAGAGTGGGTGAACAGACACATAGTTAGACTTATTCCGCAGCTATGTTAAACGTTATCATCAACGTTAGTATAGCTGCATCATGGAACTTGCATTTGCCTTGAGGGCATCTAAACTTGATACTAATCGGAAGATTCCAAATGAATTATTTCTTGGCAGAAAGTTAATTACTCTCCTAGGTAAACTCTTTTTCGTTCAAAAGAGAGCTGAGGAATTTAAGATGGCAGACATCGAGAAATTAGTTGGCGAGGCAATAAGAAATTCAGATATGCCTGCAGCAAAGCAAAAATTTTATAATGGCGAGGAAAGGCGAGAAGTTGATTTTAAAATGGGAGATAACGTTTTGGAAATTAAACTTCTCTTTTATGCGCCGTAGACGGCGAAGTGGCTTTGCTATAAGTTGAAAGGCCTATTTTTGCTTGACGAATAACAGAAACAGTTGCGTATCCCTGAAAAGGCCAAATGGTGAAAGATTTAAAGCGAATGTTGATCTCTATTATGAAAGTGCTGATTTGCCATTTATAAGAGATGTTTTGCAGGAATTATCTAGTATGAGCAACGAAGGACCAGCTGTAAATAAGGCGGAAATCCCTTCAACATCTGAAATGCAAGGATGAAAAGAAAAGGAAGGAAGCCAAAAATATTGAAAGAGGCAAGAAAAGACCAAAGTGCGATGAGTCAAAAGAAGGCAATGTGACAGATAAAGGGGAGCAAGGACGATAGAAAAGGAAACGTTCCAGAAGGAAAGAAACTGTACGAAGGTCCAGCAGATGAAGCTATCAATCGAGTGATCAGTCAACGACGAGGAATCAGGTGCCGAGAAAGGGTTGTAGCGATGGAAAGAAGTGCGGACTATCATGGCAGAATTCACGCGGCAAACGGCCGGTGGAGACAAGCCACCACAACGGAGGAAGTTCCAAAAAAAAACCCAGAGGCTTCCGATGGCACATCAATAGACAATGCAGCCAATGAAGTGCCAGGAAAGCTAAAGGAGGATTCCAACAAGGAATCCAGGAGTAAGGAAGCGGGCAGCGACTCCAGACTTCCCAGCCCGAGAGGAGTTCCATACGGATAGGAGAAAGAGTCCAGAAGTGCAAAATTCCAGTTCAAGCGTACGCAGATGAACGGCCTCGCCGAAACTTACGACTTCAGCACACGATAACTTGTTCGATACGAGATAGTATTCGAACGAGTTTGTGAAGAAGCATGTGAAGTTCCTTGAATGGCGTTCTACGTTTTAAATTTGAAATTGATTGTTACTTTAGTTCCATCGCTACAAGTGGTAGTTGATTACTTTAGCACAAAAAGGGTGTTTATACTGAAATTTCTTTTTTAAAAAAAGGGTTGTTTGAACATTTTCAAATCTCTAGTTATTTCAGACACAGCGATAATACACTTTACGTCTGTTAGAAGATTGGAAGTAGTTCATGCTTACCAAAGCAAGCCAAACTCTGTAATCTGGCAATTAATTTTCACTTAAATCTACTATTCCTATTTATAATTATGATTATAATTCTCAAAACTATTTCGAGCGGCCAATGGGAAGCCTAAGAAATAATTTGTAAATCATCCTTATTCCTATATGATTTGGCTATTGTTTCCGTTTTAACTCTTTTGATGAGTTGTAAGGTGGGAAACTCTGATACCTATTATTATCGCACTTGCCTGTATAACACTTTATCCTATGTTTCAAGAGTTCACTAAGAACCCCAATAGAATTTTAAGTGACCAGCTTATCACCTTCTTTTTCCGATAACGTTGCAGCAATGTTCTCAAAATTAGTTCGCCCCTCTCCATTAAATTATATTAGTATATAAAAAATTATTCGGACCTTCTAAAAATTAAATTCGTAAAAATCAATGAGCTTCCATGGAGGTTGGACGTCGAGTATGAAGTTCCTCGGTGTTACTCCGGTGTTCCGAGTCTCATATAGAAATCTGACAATCTCATTTAGAACGATAATGAGATTCTTTTCTCAAAATCACTAATTTTAGTCCTTTAGTTCTTTTTGTAATATTAATATCGTTACGAAATGATTGCTTCGTTGTGTACTGTTACTGATTGAGCGCCGCGTGGTATATGGAAGCCCTTGCATTTCTTTGTTGAATGTATTAATGTAAATGACATATTAATGAAACAAATTTGTGTCTGATTATTTACCGGTTTTTATATTATACTCTATACTTATTTACTGAAACATTTATTCTCAAACTGTATTTATGAAAATTTTACTGTATTTACACAAACTGTACTTATGAAAATTTTACTGTTGAAACTGTATTTATGAATGAATTATTTTTTATTAAAAATACACTCTAATTTTTATTTTAGAATATAAATATATAAATCTAAATAAAGCGGAGTTTGATTGCTGTAAACAGTATAAATTTGCTGTTAAATTAATTACTAAAGTTAACACATGTGATTCGTTGAAAAATATAGGTTATTTAGAATAATTCTGAGACAGAGTTCGGAATCGGTATTCTGTTCTGCAATTGGTTCTGACTCGCTTAAGATCCAGCATTTTGTACTTGTTTCACGTATCCTAATTTCTATCGTCGAAACGTCCTCACTTGGAAAGTTTGAATATTTTCTCCTTTCCATAAATTTTTCGTCTAAATTTATATACACGCTCCATCTCAAACATTATAAGTTAAGTGTTTTTGCTTTTTCTGCTCGTGGCAAATTGGTAATGAATTTTGAAGAGACATTCATCTTTTCACTCCTGGCATTGTTAAAGTATGTATAACGTATAGATTTCAACCATCTTTATATGTTTCTTTTATTTTTTACAAATAGTAATGTATGTTTTTAGGTATTTTTCTCTTTTATGCCATTTTCTATTCAAAAAGGAAAAAGTGTGGAAACGAAAAAGCTGAAGTCTTTAAAATTGAAATGAATTTTAATATCAGAAAAAAATGAAGATTTAGTTACATGAATTGGCAAAAATTGTTTCTTTTTAGGAAGAAAAGCTAAGTATTGCCTAATTGTTTCCATACTTTTTATGGTAAACTTTTCTTCGAGATATTAGACTGTAATATTAAGTCTTCAAATTGCTAGATCATTCTTTTATGATTATTTTTATTATATGCAGAATAGGCTCAGATAAAAGTTATCAAAGTTAAACCATTTTGCCTGGCGAAAAGCCAACAAGAAAGCCAATTTAATAGATTGTTTGGAATTGAAATTCGTTAAGTATAAAATTTATTTCGGTTTTTAGGAGTTTTATAAACAGCAAATTTTGAAGGCCACGCTTTTTAATATTCTGCAGAACTGTTCTGTTGGAAATATTTTTATTCTTTTCTTGAGAATTTTGATTAATGATATATTGAATAATTTTGTTCCTATGATTGTAAATTTTTCCATTTTTTCTTTGATATACTTCTGCTTACGAGGCACGTAGTTTTTATAGATTTAGTAAAATGCATTACTGAAGCAAATTTGCTGTAGCTTGAAAGCATATTTTCTTAAATCGCTTCTTTCTTTTCTTAAAAATGGGACTATGGTGTACGACCGCCATTCAAGAGATACTTATTCATAAAGATTCGTTTCGATACACTCTGTATAGCAAACTACTCTAAAACTGCTAAGCAAGGTTTGGGGCAGCTCGTTGTTGACTGAAATATGCATCGTACAGTTTATTTTTATAATTGCGTGACATTATAATTATTGTAGTAGTATTAAAAGTAGGATATAATTATTATGCTATTATTATACAAATATTTTAAATAATTTTGTTTCATATTATTACTCATACATTTGCGAGAAAATAAATATTGTGAGAAATAAATTAGAAATCATGTAAAAACATTACAGCTGTAATTAAAACAATTTTTGTAATAATTCCTCTGAGCTCTGGGTACCCTGATGCAAAGTCAACTTATAATCCTTAATATTTTTATGTAACTTTTCGTTCTTAGTTTTGATTCATACTGGTGGAATAAAAAATAACGACCTCTGAACTACATTGTGCTTACTATTAAAAGTATGTGTTTACTTACTAGTTTTGATTTTTGCCGTTAGCTTTTTAAACATTCATCAATTTAATTGTACCTCTGCTGTAGACTTATTAGCTTTATTTCGGAGCAGAAAACAACAAAAATGTCTTCGCTGAGACTCGAATCCTAGCCTTCCTGATGCTAGCCGACTATGCCTCCATTTACACTACAAAGGCACACTGTAAGTAGGGAGAATGTACCTTACATTCTAGCCCACCTAAAGACCAATTTGGAAGAGGAGGCACAATCGTCAAATCTAGGTAGTGACGAATTATCGTCCACCACACTTTAGTTCGGGTGCCACATGTAGAGCCACTAGATTTATTTTGCAGCAGGAAACATGAAAAATGAGTAGTGCCCTCACCGAGATTCGTACTCCATCGATAGCTAGCTAGACGTACTTACTATTACATTAAAAGTACAAGTGGTAAGGAGGGCGAAAATATCTTATAATACAAATGATTGTTTTTAATACAGGCGATAGCCTGTGTGTCCATGATATAATAGTACAGCAGATAATCAGCATTATAATGTTAGATTTATTTAACTAGTCCTTGTTTTAAGTTTTACTGTTTTTTAATCCTCCTTCTTTATTTTATCCTGTACAAAATCGTGTAACCTTATTTAAATGATAATGTTGTGTAACAGAAGTAGGGTAAGTTGTATCGAGGGTTGCACTCTGTTTTAATTTCAAACACAGGCTAGGTTTCCTTAGAAAGTTCTTTACGAAGACATCCTTCTCCTTAAATAGATAGACCTCATATATTGCCGTATTAAAATAAACTAAACAAGGTAAACCTTTTGTAACTAGCTCTAGCTTGGTACTGGTCTGTAAATGAATTTAATAGTTAGCTAAGCAGTGTGATGCAAATGATAAAAAGCTTCAGATTTAGTAATTCTGAAATCTGAATAACAAGTGAATTTTAGATTCGCTGTCAAATAATATTTGGTGGCAACAATAAAAAAAAATTCAAAAGTGATACAGTGCAAGTATATCGACTCAAAAGCCGTTTCGAGAGTAATATACCATTGGTGATTAACGTCTCTTTTAGGCTAAAAATTTTAAATTTTGCTTATTAACTGTTTATTAAAACATTATAAAAGATAATAAGTATAATGATATTTTTTGCGTCGAGAAAAAATTTCAGATTTGTATTTATTTTCAATTTAAAATCTAAAGTTTAGTACATAAAAAGTATTTTTGTTAATGACAACTTTGTAAGCCAAATATATTGGTAGCTAAATATTAATAGTTCAGACTGACATTTATTTCAAATAATTCTAATATGTTTTATTAATCACCGAATAGCTTAATTTAATTTGAACTAAAAGTAAACAATTAGGAAAACTTTTTAAGTGGGACAAACCTTGAGAATAAATAATGGCAATTTAATCTCTTCCCCTTATATATTAAATCTTTCTTCGACACATAAATTAAAATACGTCTGTTTGTATGTAAATAAATTATGAACTTCATTATTTCTCACCGGAACTTGATACTTGATGGCGTTTCGATTCTGTTAAAGCTTACAGCTTTGGAGAAAAATTATTAGAAATTATTTTCATCACGGGTTATAGATGCTCACTGGTCAATTGGGTCCTTTCTTATTAATTTTTAATTGTGAAAGAAAGCTGTTCACATAAAAATGTATTTAAAAATAAAGAGATTATTTTTATTGCAAAAATTCGCAACTGAGCATAATTATTTTTTGACAAGTACGAATAAAAGTTAATTAAATCCAGTAAATTTTCAAATCTTTTGATAAGATTTATATCATAGCTCAATTTATAGAGTTCCTGTCGCGTTATTCAAGTTCGCTTTTAATGATAATAGAAATAGTGTAAAGTAGAACTTCAAATAGTTAAAATCTTGAAATTTTTACGTCACCATATTTGCAACTAATATATGATTGAAATGTATTCATGGGTCGCATTAAATTGTTTCGGGGGCTGCATGCGTCCCACGGGCTTCCAGTTTAAGACCACTGTTTTATATAACTATCGACATCAAATGAAAGGCATGCTTATTTTTTAAACATATTCTATCTTAAATAGAAGTGTAACTTTTGTTTGTTTAGATAAGAACAATTGTTATTAAATATGATCAATTGATGTAATTTTTAGGTCGAATTTTTCGGAAATTCTATTATCAGTAATTGTGTACAGTGTTTAATTTGTTTTTCTACCTTTTTATCTTTTTTTAATCTGTTTTCTATCTATCTTTTTTTAATTAATTAATTTAAAAAAATTGTCAATGGCATAGAAAGGAATATGTTTGTTTTTTAAAATTCCGATAACTTATTTTTGCCTGGAATAGAAAATGAATGTAATCGAAATTTTGCATATTCAGTATTGTTTCTTTCATCTTGGTGTACACTTTTGTGATTAACGAGAGCCTTTTATTAACATGATAATACGACTACTTTAATAATTGTTTTCCTATGTAAATTTTTTATACCCCGTTCAGCGACAAAATGCAGAAGGGTTTAGTAAATTTTTGTTAGATTCTTTTTTATTTTGCGTTAAAATGTAAAATGTGGATTGATTTGTAACAACCATTATAATCATGTTTATGTACAAAAGGCAGACTGATCCACAGATGACTCACTTTAAAAGGCAAATTTCTCATAAGCATGTGCTTTCTTATGCCACTCAATGTCAAAAATGAATTTGGGGGGGGGCGTTATTGTTCGAAACAGGATAAATCTGTCATTTCAACATCTACCTCAAATGACCAGAAGACTAACCCGGGTATGTTGACTAATGGGTTTAGACGATAAATATCGAAATAAAGAAACTATATTTATTCTAGATTTCGTTTTATTTTATCACTCAATAGGCGCATCAGCATTGTTTCTTAAAAATTTGTACAAGAGGTATGAAAGAAATTGTGGCAACATGATACTATGTCTCAATAATCGCATTGCTATGAAAATGCAATTTAAAGAAAGAACGATTAAGTATGACGAAAAATACATTTTTATTTGATGAAATATACACAAAACATACTGTACAGAATTTGAAATCAAAGTAAAATAGTTATAATCCTTCAGGCTTATGTTATTATGGCATTCATATTATAAATGCTCTTTTTTTCCAAAAATATAATGATGTTATCTGCACAAACGTGTCAGCGAAGAAAACTATAAAATGTAAAATGATGCTTGTTTTATAATTTGTTTGATAATGCTGTTTTACTTGTTTATGATAATGCTGTTTTACGGGGTTTGTTTTAAGGTGATAATGAACATGGAAGACTTTTATCTTTTTTAGGAAGATAAATAGAATGTCCTTTTTTTTCATCTATCGTTTTCCATTTTCGTTTTCCAGTAGTTCAGATCTTCTTTTCTTCACATTTCGAATGATAAGTTCCAGATCTTTTCTCTCAACAGAAGTTTTCCTTTGAGGCTTTCCAGCGTAATCGATAACAATAATCTTCCGACCTTTCTTCGATCCATCTTCTTCGTCTTCTATTTCAGTTTCTCCACTTAAAATAATTGGTGCGGAATTATGAAAGCGACGGGGCCGTTTCTTAGTTGGCCGATGAGAGCGCCTTACCCCAATATTCGGAATCCTTTCAGACTTTTCATAAGGTACCTGACTTTTGTCTCTGTAATTCACAATTTCTTCTGAATTAGTTTCATCCTCATCAAGAGTGTGTATGGTACTAACTGTCTTAAATTGTCTTGGTGAAGCACTGGTTGCTATTCTGTATTTAGTTTTCTCTCTTACATTGTGGTAACGTACACTTTGGATTGGTCTTCTGGAAGTATGATAGTCTTGATAAGTCGTTTGCTCTGTGTACGTGGGTAGATTATGAGTAGGCTCATATGTTTGTTGTTCAGTGTTTCGATGAATGATATACTCTTGTTCTTGAGGTGTTTCAGATGCTATTTTGTAAGGAATTTTAGGGGCAGATTTGAGTCTATGATTTCTGTTCGAATGATTTTTTGTGTTAATTTTGTGATATCTTCTAAGTGGCCGAAGTTCAGAAGCTTCGGTTTTACTACTATTAAAACGTTTTTCTTCAACATTTGAATTAAGATTTCTTGTGTTTTTAGGGTCTTCATTAGGATCTGCTAGTTGAAAATTCGAATAGAGTGAACGCTGGTCAACTTCGAGCTCCTTACTTTTGGATTTCAGATTTGATACATTACTTTGATAATCTTCTTCAGTTACGTTAGTGTTCTTTATGGGAGAATACCTCTTCTCTGGAGGATTTCTAACGCTCAAATTTTCTTTCCTTTCAAAGATATTCTTTGAAGAGTATTTGTTGGCTTTTATTACTTTTAATAGCTGAGCTAAATCTACAACTGCTTTTCCTTTCGCATTTTTTTGAATCATTTCAAGTTTATTTATTAAAGAATCTATTTTCGAGTGATCTAAATGTTTCTTCTGTGAAGCATTTTGGTGTTGCAATTCTTTTTGCCCGTCGAATTCGTTTGTGTTGTGCTCCAGTTCTTGTTCAGAAGATCCGTATTTAGCTTGCATTGATTCATCCGCTTGGAAATTTTCGTAATTATGTCTATCTTTCTTTAATTTTATTTCTTGAATGTTAGGATGTATTAGGCTATACGAAATGGATTCCTGATTTTTATTCTTATTTTGATCTCCATAATCAGACTGTGGGGGAATTTTCCAATCCTTATATTTTACTAAAGGATTGCTTTGTTGTGAATCGTAACTTGAAGGATAAATTGCTGGCTTAGTTATTTGCCCAATATTTTCTTTTCCGTGAGATAATTTCCACTTGCCTTGCTCAGCAAGTAAGGATTTCCAAGCTTCTATGGCATCTTCTTTAGTATTAGCATATTCTAGTGCGCCTCCATATTGTTGATTATAACCTTCAGAGAACTTCATCATTTCCATGCTCCCTGTTCCCCATACAGGCCTTTCTTCGAAATCTTCTGCTGGATATGCTTTAAAACGTTCGACAACTGGTTCACTAGTGAAATAATCATTAGAATAGTAATCATCTGCCAGTTCAGGATATCGGTCATAATCATATGCTGGATTGAATGCCCATTCGTCAGGTGAATCAGCTACAGGTTCACCATTCTCCGAAGATACAGCTTTCCACTTCCTGTAATCGTCTTCTAAAGTCCAAACTTTTGGATTTTTTTGATTAAAATCCTGAAATATTATAAATTAAAAAATTTAAATAAAATATAGCATTTCTTAATATAAATGAAGCAGTTTTAATTTTAGAGTTTTATATTTCCAATGTAAAAAATTGTGGCCGCAAAAATGAAATCTTTATCTTGCAAAAAATGTCCTATAATTCCATAGGAATTTTGTCACCTTAAATTAATCGAGGCGATAGAAAATAATTCCAGTTTTTGTATAATTTTTCTTTTCTTTTTCTCGCTTAAGTAAAACCAAAAGGAATGAACAGTTAATGATTCTTATGAGGTGCCTCAAGTAAGTAGTTCACTGTATTTTATTTATTTTGGGGTTTTAAAAGAAAAAAAAAGTAGTGTAAACAATGTTTACTTTACTCAGAAATGATTTACGTGAAATGGAGTATTTAAGTCAAATATTAAAGAGAGATAAAGCAGAGAAATATAAACTGTCTGCGATAAGTTAAATCTTAGAAAATATTAATTTTCATCGTAAATAACGAATTTCAGGCTGAAACATAAAACTGCGAAAGTATGTACTGAAAATAACTAAAATCATATGCCGAATAAAATATGTTGCAATAACTTATTTTTGCGATACTAACATGCGATATTTAATCTGAAATAAAGAGTTAAAATAACGATTTTACTATCGACAGCGAAGTAAAAGAACTATGAGCATTGTTTAAATAAATAAATTCATTTTGCGCTCTAACAGATACCTGTGTTAACAGATACTTCAAACAGTGAAGCTTATATGTAGACTACAATCATACTGAAACGGAGTCGATTTACTTGCATTTAGTTAAAATTTAACATTTGAATATTTTGATTGTGCTTTTATATATATGTAGTTTTGGCACTATTTTTTAAACATTTCAAAGTATGCGAAAACTTTAAACTATTGCATTGTTTTTTAAATTAGACTAAAATATTCTTTATAAAATGCTAGCATACAGTTGTCTAAAAATTGATATAAAATCGCAGCATTTTCATTAGATGTACATACTAATCGACTTGAAAGATATGTATTCCAAATGCAAAAGAATATATTTTCTTTGTTAATCATTTGTCTAATTAAGGAAAGCCTTACGAATTTTTATAAGTAAGTCAATTGGTATATATGCCATTGGGCTTAGTACAAGTAGTGACATAAGCTATTCAGTTTGTTCACCAGTTTATTTCCAGTTTTTTTCTGTATCCTGTTAACATAGTGGCTTTCAAAGTATGGGGTGATTTTGGTCGGTTACGAAACGTTTTGAAGCATTCTTTTCTTAATATACGAACATATATATATATATATATATCAAATACATGCGCACACACACATTGGTCTTCTGTATATAAACATATCCAACGAACTTTTGTATGTATATATAAAAGTCCGCGTACATTTCTATAGCTGGTATATATATATATATATATGAGTTCTTGCCCGGCTTTTATTTTCACAACTGTGGGTCGCAAACATATATTTCGAATAAAAAAATCCAATCCATTTTTAGCGCTTTTTGAAGACATCAGTTTTACAAAATTACTAAATTTAACCTTTTATATATTCCCTTGGACCCCCAACTCATATTTATTTAGGAAAACGTTTTACATGTTCTAAAAAATAGAACATTAAAATGTTTCATGTTGGGGCGACCAAAGTTGACTGATATATTTCATTTCAAAATTTGCGATTTTTGACATCATTTTCAATTTACGTTGAACGGTCGGTTAATAAATAATACAGATTAGTTCAAGATTAATCGTTCAATGATATTATTTCATGATTTACTAGTGGCTTTAATTTATGATTTTATTATTTTTGATATTATGCCGAAATAATTTCACAGAAGTGATTAAGTCTAAAAGTACGTTATGAATATTCTCATGAAGTTCTATTATTTTGGAATCATAATCTGATAACCGTACAAAAATTCATTAAACAACAAATATTTTTTATTTTTAATTAATACAAATGACATTAACAGATAGCTACGAGCCGAAACTGAAGCCTGCCACTGTTTTCTAGAATACGAATTCCAAAAATTTTGCGAATAAAACCTCCATTTTGAAAAAAGTGAATTGGTCAGTATTTTTCGCAATAATCTGCATAAAAATGATCAGCACTAAAAAACTTAATATCAGAAACCTTTTCTAAACTTATATTTTATAATTACGTACAAATGCAAAAATTTCATTCTACAATTTGTGTCCAGACTTTGAATATAATCTCCGTTTTAATATTGTATATCGGTTAGGTGTCGTCCTACGGGAGTCAAACATTTGTTGTTTTATGCTTTATAATGAGTGTAAAGTTTGCTTAGATAGAAGTAGCGGGAACGGAAGAACATATAAAAAAGATAATTTTGTAATATTAACAAACTGATGTCTTTTAATTTAAAAATACCAGAATATGTATATTTGCGTCATTTAAAACATTTTTGTGAATGGAAGTATATGTCTACGACCAACGCAAAAATAAAGGCCAGGTTTATGGCTGCAGGTGTTGCTTAAAAGCAATAAAAACTAGATTTCTTTAAGCTCAATTATAGCCAACTGGTAATAATACAGAATAGCAATATTTAAAATGCCGTATGCACTTCCGATTTAAAAAAAATGTGTATTGATTTGTTATATTAAAGGTGCTCTAAGTATCAGCAGTAGCGTCAGAGAAAGGCAGCAATCATTTCCGCTACCTAGCAGGTATATAATAACTTGAAATCTAGCAGATATAATAACTTGGTATCATAACTTGAACTTTCTAAAATTTAATTAGAACTTATTTGTTCAGAGTTAAATGCTTCATATTAGGAAGAAGTTGTAGAGACATTAGGTATTTTTTTAGAACAAGAGAGATGAAAAATATGCAATGCTTTCTCCGGGGATTGAACCACGGACCTCTGAAATACCGGCTCAGTGTGCTGACCATTACACCACGAAGGCACGCTAAGAATGTGGGAGATATACCTTATAAAGTCTACGATACACTTAAAAGAATTTACTACTACTAAGGTATGGTTATAAACTATTTAGTAATCTGGACTTCAAAAATACTTGATTAATTTTAAAGTTATTTTTAAAACCCTGCTCTAGAGGATTAAGTGTATGTTTAAAACTTTTCATCTTGATTATTCCAATAAATAATATCGAAAAATAAATTGCATTTTATATTGAAGAAAATCATTAATGTTCACTAAACAAAATGAATGTACCTAATATGAATGAAAGAAAAAGATTTTTATTTTATAGTAGGTACTTATGTATTTATTTCATCTGGTGACATTGCATTAGACAAATGCAAAAGACGTTGCATTAGGAAGTAGATAATTTTGTTTTAAGCATTCTTTAGACTAGTATTAAACATTTAGCATTGTCTTGAAGCTGTGCTCCACGGAACTTTGGATTTTTGAAGAATGTTTTGAGGAGTTCTGCATGTCAAAACCAGGTTTCAAAAGAAATTTTGAACATCACATGGATCACAAAATTGCTATTATTGCTTAAAATAATATGAAGTAGCTATTTTTATAAAGATAATTAAATAATGATTTTCTTTTCATTTTTTGCGTAAAATACAGGTAACATTGATATATTTGCAATGCTGTTTTAAGATAAATTTTGTTGAGTATGGTAGCGATTACGCCAAACATGCTATGCTTTTAAGGGTTCCTCAAAAATCGTAGTTTTAGAAGTTTCATAAAATTTATAGCTTTAGGGTTTCTACAAAAATTTATACTTTTTGAGTTCCACAAAATTTATAATTTTTGGAGTTTCACAGAAGTTATAATTTTAGGAGTTCTACTAAAATTTATACTTTCAGGGGTAAAATATAGTCTAAGATGTTTCCCCCAAATTATAGTTTTACATGTTCTACAAGGAAACGTTATTTTAGGAATTTTACGAAAATTATAGCTTTAGAGGTTCCGCGGAAATTGTACTTTTAGAAATTTAACAAAAATTTTATTCTTAGGTGCCCACCTAAAAATGAAGTTTTAACCGTTTCACAAAAATTTTACTTTTAGGGCTCCACAAAAGAAAATTATAATTTTAAGGGTTTCGATATTCGACAAAGTTTGAAGGTCACGGATTTAGACTTACCTGTTTGTTTTCATTATTTTCTGTAGTTTTTTGCTCTCTTTCTGGAGAAGCTGTATTTGGTTCAGTTAATGGCGTATTCATTCTGAACCACTCATCAGCGCTTGTGATTCTCCACTTGCCACCGATGTTATGGATTTTCCACTCTAGTTCACCATTTTCACCTAACAAGGACCAACCATCTTCTCCACCAGAGCCAACAACTCTCCATCGCTTGGATTCGACCACAGCTTTGGCAAGAGCAGGAGGAATTCCGGATAAATCTTGAATTTTTTTATCTCTTTCTTGGTTGGTGATAGGTTCGAGAACTTGAGTACCAAAGTTTTGCTGATCAGCATAGTTCTGGGAAGACGTTTGTGTAATTTGGAAATAAGGCTGAACTGCAGACGGAATATTCTGAGTAACTTCTTTAGTTACAGGATATATTTCTTGCTGTGAGAAAGTTGTTTTTTCTTCTGAAAGTGCCGGGATTTCTGTAATATGTTCTTGAATATTTGAGTTATTTGATGTTGCTGTTGATGGTACGTCATTGAACGTTTCTCGAATTTCAGCCATATAAGGCACATTTGGTGAGACATGATAAGAATTTTCATTTGGAAAACGGAAGATTTGTTCATCAAATTCTTTTTCTTGTTGGCGTTTTTCAGTATCATTAATTCTTGGATACTGTACTTTATTGGTATCTAATATTTCGGAGTTTAGTAATGTGGAATCGTAAAAATAAGGAAATTCCTTCGGTATTGTTGGTTTTGACCATACGGAAGACGATATATTCGGCAAGAGTGTTTTTTCCTCAGACAACTGAGGAAATACTGTAATTCCTGCCTGTGGTGCTGCTACAAATGGCTCATTCGGCACTTTTACCCTGAGCAATGTTTCATTTCTGTAAGAAACATTAGGAACTAAAGATGTCTTTTCCGTATGATGATAAGTATCACTTTTAATGTCCTTGAAATATGCCTACAAAGATATAAATTCAGTTAAAGTTTTGAAATAAATCTTAAAGTATTATGAGATCAATATTTATACAAAGAAAAATGCTTCTAGTTTAAGATAAACTGTTAAAGCTTATCGAAATGGCCTCCTGGAACAAGAGTATTGCACAGTGTCAGTGAATTTCCACCTACTAGGGAAATCAAATAAGACGAACCTTAAATACTAACAAACAAAATCTGCGCCAGGATTTCGAATTTTCAGAACTGCTGTTAGGAAATTAGATATACAAATTAGTAGTTCAACCAATCATACTCTTTAGGTATGTAATGCATCTAAAAATGAGCTAAATATTATAAACATCGAATATACCAATTATTCCCTTCGACCTCATTCAGTATTCCAATTAATTGAAAACAACTTCGAAACGCAAAGGGAATACTAGATGGAAGTGCTTACAGAAACATTTTCCTTCAACACAAGTAAATTAAATCGATGGTCAATTGCATATAAAGTTTATAATCTATTTATATCTGTCTTTGAACTCTGTAGAATATTAGGTTATTTCGAAGCAGGAGAGATAAAAAATGAACAATGCCCTCGTCGGGCTCGAATCACGGGCCTCTCGAATACGCGCCGAGTGTGCTGACCACTATACCATGAAGGCATATCAAGAACGCCGGAGAAATGCATTATAATGTTTTGCTTTAGATAATGTTCATTTTCACTTGGAAAGAGCTATTACGTATATGAAATAAGAAGGGACAGGATTAAACAAAAATTAAAAAAAACTTGCTCGAAATTTAAGATAAACATTACAAAATAAACCCTCGGTATTAAAACAATTTCAGCTATAAATGTTTAAGGATACTAATCAAATCATTTAGTAAAAGTGAAAATTTTCTGTTAGAAAGGATTTATTTTGCTGCACGATTAAAAAAAATATTTTTAGGCGACAGTGCGTAAAGTTTACTACAAAACGTAGACCAAATGAGCCATGACTTTTCTGACAATCTAATAGCAAACCGGCGAGGGACAGTGAAATAGAAAACTCATCACTGACTGTTATTGTATTGACCATTTATAAGTTATTTAGTATTCTCAGCAGTTATTACAAAGTTGTTTTTAAAGATAAAATAAGCACAAAAGTAGTCAGTTTTTTTAACATTTTTGAAGGAAAAGGCACTTAGTTTCGAAATTAAAAAAACATTTTAACTGAGTTTTTTACTTTTATGATATAGTATTAGAATTGCTATAAATTATACAAAACATTTCTTGTGAAAAATGTGTAATCTCCTGACTAAAAATATTCAAGAAGTGAAATAGAGCATTAATAAAGTAATCCAGATGCTCTTTTTATGAAGAAAAGCAGTATTTCCAGGTAACAGATCTTCGATTGTTGGGAAAAGTGATCAGTAATATATGCGCTTTAGAGGGGGGGGGGGGGTTTGCCTTGTCTTAATAATAAAAACTCTTTTATATAATAAACTGGTGAAATATTTATTTATATTTAGAGTAAAAACTAAAAATACTTAATACCTGAAAATAACGAGTGCATTAAATAACTCATTTTGTCTTTTATAAACTAAATTTTATCCTTCATAAAAAGTAAACCGTAAAGCATTGTATGAAAAATACTAATATTAATTTAATTTAATCGTTCTATACTTACTTTAAATGTATTTGAAGTTTTTGATAATGTGTCATTCAGTCTGACAGAATACTGCTGGTTAATGTTCCGCACAGGCTCCCAGAGTGGAGTTTCTGGTGTTGTTTCGACATCCTTCCGTGTTACAGTCCACCAATCGCCTTCAGCTGCACTGTTCTGAGCTGACCATTTGACTTGATCTCCATGCTTTTCATACGTCCATCCACTTCCACCTTGTCCAACACTCCAGACAACGTAAGCATTGTTACCAGGATCTACAGTAGGAGGTACTGTAGGTGGACGGATAATCGATTTTGTTGTAGTACTTTGATCTATAATAAAATTTCGGTAACGTCGAGCATAAAACTGCAAACTAAATTACAGGAAATTTTAAGTTTATATTTTATGATGATCTAGAAACTTTAAATTTCAAACTTATGAAATGAAAACAAAGTAGCAAATGAAAGAGGGTAAATATTGTAAAGAATTATTGTATTCCCCGTGTGTACCGTCACTGTGCAATTGGTTAACAAATCTCACTGGCATTGGTTTTTATCTCGGCGAGGACACAATTGAGATTTTAAGTTTCCTAATCCAAAACAGTTTAATGGTCTCTACAGTGGCGTGGAATGAACGTTAACACGTTAATACCTGCATTTGAAAGACTGGGTCTCGAACGTTTCCTCACCCA